>OY728156.1:2085489387-2085911203 GCA_963277665.1 Viscum album
TTATGGATTACCACATTACATGCCCATATCAAATGTTTCCCTCAGGATTAGGTTGATAATATTATGCTTATGATGTGATGATGAGAACTATGATCACCCATGTTATATTGATTGATGTACCTTATTCCTCCTCTTATTGGGATTCTATCTCACCCCTTTCTTTGATGTATATCCTTAGTTAACAATGTGTTCCTTGTATAACATGATGTTTTAGAAAGATAAAGAAGAAGTATATTAATAGATTTTTATGATTATTATGTAATACTGATGTATGGTCTTAATTACCCTAAGACACCAATCCTTTCGATCTTAGAATGTATAACAATTCAGTTTTTTATCCGGAAAATAATTTAATAGTCTTGTAAGAAAAATTAGGTTCACCATAGTTCTTCGTAGAATTGAAAATAGTTTTTTCTAGTAGTTTATCTTAATGGGGTCATGTTTCGAAAAATCAATGATATTTTTTTGTAAATTTATCATTTTTTAAATGGATTAAAAAGATAAGAATTAATTTAGACTCATAATATGGCCAACTAATTTCAAAAAAAAAATAAAAAGCTCAGCCATTTCATTTTTTTTATTTATTTACTAACTTAAGAAAAATTATTTAAATTTTTTATAAGTGTAAATATATTTTTCAAATGATTATATTTATGTATCCAATATTATTATTTAAAGGTTTGTTTTAATTTTGTAAGTGTAATTAATAAATTTTCATATGAATAATTTTATTTAAAGGTTGATTTTAATATTTTGGAAGGGGGAAATGTTTCAATTATTATTTTTTGATTCCTAGAAAACCCACTTGTTTTCAAATTAATGAACAGATGTTCATTTTATTTTTGGACCTTCTATACAAGCAGAATAGCCTTTCAAATTAATCATTTTAGGTAAATTCATTCTAATCATCATGTGTTAATTGAGCTCTTCTTATAATACAATTTTAAGGGTTTCCAATGATAATTTTATTTATTAAATATTATTTATTTATTTATTATATCTAATGTCATTTTTTATAATAGGATTATGTTTTTAAATATTATATGTTTTGTTTTGAATTCTCACTTTTTCTTTTTATGTGTACTTTATCACATTTTATAAAGGTTTAATTATTTAAAGATTATTATTTTATATTGTTATTTAGCATTTTACATGTGAGTGTTTTCAAAAAAATAATAGACTTATAATTATTATATCATGCGATAATCATATTAATAAATTATCATGGAATGTTTCCTACATTTTGTTTATGGTGTGGAAATATAATAAATATTTTGATTTGATGTCCATGTATGTTTTTCTGAGTCTTATTATTATGTGCTTTAGTTATTCATTATCCATTGATAAGAAACATGTATATATATCAACATTTATGTATATATACATAAATAAGATTATACTAACATTATTATGGTTTTTTAAAATATGTCTAGAAACTTTGGTGAAAAAATTTACTTTCTCAAAAAATTTTATTACAATTCATCTCTTAGAGATTTTAAACTTGATGATGATTTTTCAATTGAACATAAGCCTTTTAAATTGATAGTTCATATACAGTCATTAATGATCCATGTTTCCCCATGTCTTTTTTCTACGATTTTGTTTTTTTTTCATAAAAACTCAATTTCTTATTTTAATAAAGAATTGTTTCCATGTATTCCAACATTTTTATTATTTTATTTTTAATAAATAATTCATTATATTTTTTAGAATTGTTTTTAGGAAATTTGTTTTTTTATTTTATTTTAAGAAAAATGATTTTAAATATTAATTTTCCTTTCGAATAAACCCTTATGGATTCTAAATATGTTTTATTTAAATAAAATTTTTCATTTCATGAACGAAATAGTTTCAAAGAATGTTTTCTTTTATTTGAAAGAAAAAAGGATAACTCGACTTTAAAACCCATTACTGAGATGCTTTCTCATCCAATGTTTCAAAATGTCTTTCATAATATATTTACTTTAGTAAGAGTTATAGAGAATATTGATATAAAATATTCATATTATATTAATTAGAGTCTCTATTTTCATATAATAGTTTAGATCTCAAAATAATGTATTTTTGAGTAAGTAATTTCTTTATCTTCATTTTTTTAAATCCGTCAAAAATATTGACCTAAAAAATTCTCAAATTGTATATTATTTTCAATCGATGAATTATATTTTATTTAGGATAAAATATAAAAAGTTTTTACATTGGGTCTAGATGTATAGGTCTAAGGAACCTCAGATATAATGTCTTGTGTTTAGTTTACCTCTAATGTGACCAAACCAGGTCTAGATATACCTCGTCCATGCCTCCACATAAATCAATTCCTACCAACCAATAGTGAGATTCTACATTAATGAGAGGATGTTATACCATCTCAAATATAGAAAACTGGGAACCGCATAAAAAGTAATAACAATAAATAGTCGTCACAATATAACAAAAACATAATGGTCATCATCACAACTTTTCATTATGAATGAGTAAATAAAATAATCAATTTCAATATAAAATGATATATTGTAAATTATATATTGGTCATTCAAGTATAAAAAATACCACTTATAGTCCATTCATATAAATCATGGTCCAAAAATAAACAAAAGTGGATATATTTCTATAAAACTAAGTCTTCAGTCTCCACTTGGTCATGTCTCTATACTCTAACCAAGATCCTCTAGCTTATCTATTCATGGTAGTAGGGAACTTTCTGTTTCTTTGTTTTGAAAAATATGAAATGTTTTTTGGTTATTGGGAACCTGAGAATAGTATGTGCTTAAATCAGTAGTACACCACCAACAACAACCCTAAAAATCCATAAAATACAATTTCATACTTCTGTGACATGATAATATAAATAGAGAAGATAAAAATAAATACCCATTGTAACCTCGGATTCTATAATTCTATAGATGGTATTACACCCAATTCATTTCACAAGTGGACCACATTCAATATTACACCCAACCAAACACATTAAATATGCATATATTTGGCATTATACCCAACCTGAATCAAATAATATACAAAGGCTGGAATTAAACCCAACCTATATAGCATGTGAATATATAGATTGCATTATTCCTAACAATCTTCTCAAATACACAAAAATATTTTTTATTTCCCCAAACCTAATTTATATCTCTAACCACTATTTGAATTACACCCAAACCGTACTAAATAACTTCTTATTGATGGAATTACAGTCAACCATGTATTAACAAAATAATCTGGTTGTTATTAAAACCATCATACGTTCGTGATTATAATAATTTAACACAGAAGAGATAGATAAACACGTGATTTAATAACTCCATACCATGTGACATGAATAATAAAATATATCAATGGGAACACATGTATTACTATGGTTAACATGGGATAAAAACTCATCACACATGATTGTACACCTATAAAGGTTCTCCATGTGGTTTCTTTACACACTAAATTGAGGCTCACCACAATATGTGGCCATTTCATTTAAAAAACCCTATGATTGGGCTATAATGGACTGAACATGATTTCCATACTCTAAAACCCATATGGAATCCCATAATAATTTACTTCAATTTCTATTAAACCTGGTTTTTGTTACCACACATCAAGAAAATAATTCAAAAGTGGATAGAACATCAAGAATATTTAAGGACATCCTATGTTGGTATATTATAAGCCTCATCATTGAGAATTATCAAAATAATATTAATTACTCAATGGTCTCCCAAAAAACAGAAAAATTCAAATAATTAATGGTTTCTAGTATAAAACAATTGAACAATTTGGAAATCCCAAAATATATCAAGGAATATTAATCATTCCTTGTAAAAATACCTACACATTTATGGGTTATTTATTAGAGTAAATTTGAATTTTGGCTCTGTATTTGGATTTATATGGGAAAAAAAGTTTTTAGATAAATGTTCTGAGTGTTTGAAGATCTCAGGATGAAGCTTTTTTATGTGGAATGATGCCCAAGGAGTCTTCATGTTCTCCAAAAAATGATTGAAAAGGAATCTTAGTAAAGATTTATTGAAATTTCACAATAAGGTCACCACCAATGTGAGGACCATGATATGTTGTACCAAATGGTATATGGTAAAATTCAAAAATTTTTTGCATGGAGAACAATACTATGCATTATTATTAAGGACAATTATTATGTAAAATAGGTTGGGTAAAATTTCCATGGTGGAAATCATTAGGGCCTAGGGACTGGGTAAACCACCACATCATAGTTCCCAAAGCTTATGAATCATAGTGGTCATGGGTTATGTGTGTTCTTCCAATATGAAAAGATGAAAAGGATAGGATCCACACCATTCTTCACGAATTTTGGTACCCTTTGGTTCTATTTGAGAATGCACCATGGTGAAGTGCATCTTCTAGTGTATTTTATTTTATCCTACCCATGTGTATAATTGTGTGTTGTTTTAAACATTTCCATTTGAATATTTAGGATTTTGTCCCACTTTTTCTTACATTATTTTTATGAGAAACCAAGTGAAGACCCTATAATTATATCTCTCAACACCAATCAATTAATGGTAGGATATGACATGATTTTGGATGTGAATTGGGTCATCTCTCATGTTTTCCCCTTCATTATTCATCCCCTTATTCTTCAAATTATTTTTGATGTTTGGGATTAGGGTTTTCTAATGATTTGAATATATTATGGAATAAATTATTTTATATTATGTAGATTTTTCATGTGAAGGGTAGAGTACTTGGATGCTAATCGTATGTTCTTTCGGGTCGTTCTAATAATAGAATGTATTTATATGAATTTTACTAGGGTTTTGTGAGAAATTATTTTAAATAAATCACTGAATTTGGTTTTTAAATGTTGTATTTTTTTTATTAGGATAGGAGTGTTTTGGGAGGTATATTTACTCCATTACTCATGGTTTCGGTGATATATTGATGCTCAAGATTCATAATAAAGTGTGATTGTCAGTTGGACTTAGACTGTCTTGGGAAAGATTTGTGAAGTGGTGATTAAAAAGGTATAAACATTTTAGTTTAGTTAAGTTGCATCTAAACCATACCTCTACATTATTTTCATATATATATATATATAATCTTTCGCATGTAGTCTCACCACCGATGACGATTAACTCATTTAATTGGAATAAAATTCTTTTTTACAGATTGAACAGTGGCCCAAGGTCCACAAAGGACACTTTTCCATAAGAATTACTATATCTAATTTATATGGTCAATTCCTTGATGATAAATGTATTCCTTGAAACACATGGACCCCAAACGGTGTATCTTAAAAAAATTATAGGTCTTGGAGTGGCCCTAATGAAACGGGGCTTAATGAACTTCCATGTAGATGTGATGAATTATTTGATATGGGTGGCCTTTGTATTGGCATTGCGAAAAACTGGTGACAGCATGAATACATTATTCTAGTCAAGATGAATATGGTGGAATTGTTCCAACTCCAATGATATGTGTTGTCCAGGGTGGCCAGACCATAAGTGAATTAATATATAGTTTGGGTGAGAGGACCAACCTTAGATAACATAGGATGTAATATAATAACTATGTCATCTCTTAGAAGTGATTTCACTAAGGCATACCATACGATTCCCTATATTCGATGATATGATTATGATTATGTTTATGGATATTAACCCTATAAAAGAAGGTATTATCTTGATGGTTGAAATTTTGATAAGGGAACCCAAGAAGGGTGTTTATACTATAGTGTGACTTTAGAGACCCTAGTGGCTACCATAATGACATGTTTACCCAAGAAAGGGTGTGTGTGGAAAATTGGTAGTGATGTTTTTGGTGTCACCATAGAACCCCAAATGATTATGTGTGCTTGTTATGATTCTGACAATGATTGGTCATGCACTAAAGAGATTGGTCATGGATTTTTAGGATGATCTCTATAGGTTGTTGTCCAATTAATTTTCATTATGAGATAGTTTCGGTGGGATATAATACCCAATGATATGTATTATTATTCATGGTATTCCTTGGACATGCATCTAGGATCTGAACTTTCTACCCAATATCAATAAATAATTACTTTGAAGGGGTCCTTGGATTTGGTATGCTATCAATTATTGTTAACTTAGAATTGATCTATGTAATTAAGGACATGGGGTGTGACCTTCCCAGTTGGCCTCCATGAATGGTTTGAAATTCCTTAGACATTCTCTTTATATTATTATGTGATCTAATTTGATTTCCTTGTAATTTTTTCATTGAGTTGGGGATGTGGTATGTGACCCTTCTTGGTAGAAATTATATATGTTTTAGATTTCCTCTAACATGATCCTTTGAATGGGTTTTTGACCATGATGTTACTATATTTACTAGGACATGATCATAGGAATATATCATATGCTTGATATTGGTTGTAATGGTTTTGTTATGTGATCACACAAACCTCAACACTTACCGAAGAAGGTTTAGGCCTATCATGGGATTCATGTTAGAACTCGAGCATTGAAATGGGGAATTGATTTATGAAACTACGGTATTACTAATTTATTGATCTAGTAATATCAAAAATATACAGTTAATTTACTATTTATATATGGTTAAAAAGTTGTGGTACCCTACTAATTTGTACTCTCACCCTATTGGACTTTCAATGGAACTTGTTTACCTAAAAAATTTCAATATTTATGGATTTTAGTTGGGAAGAGACACTAGATTTGATCATTTAAATGTGTAACTTGTATGGAGTTATTTGATTCATAATGTAGAACTTAGAGATGTGGTAGATAATTTATAAATTTTATTATTTTCATTTAGTGTATCGAGATTATTTGGGTGGGTGATCAGTAATTATATATTGTAATGGTCATTAGTTTATATTACTAATTTTTTATTCATGTTCATTTGATATAGAATCAATATTATATCTAAATAGTGTGCACATTGATTTATTATTATGCTTACCTTTTTTAATTACATTATGTTACTTAAAAATATAATATGGTTGATTTTCCTCCTCATGATAACACAATAGACCCCCATTGCGAGTCAACAGTCTTTGGTGTATGGGTAGGTGCACTTATGGTAATGTGGTGACCCAGAATAGTTGAAGTAGAGTGAATCACAATGAATAAATTTCAATATTGGTGATATACTATAAATAACATAGTGAATATTGGAGAACTAATGAGGTATTTTTGTCACTTTGGATAAGAAAATTAGATGGTGGGGTGGAGGGTTATGATGATATAAAAACATTTAGAAATAGATAAGTGTTATTTTTTAATTATTTTAAATATTTAATTAAATTTGGTAATTAAAAAACATAGCAGGTAATAAATTTCCTAGATTAGTAGAGATGTCTCGGAGAGGGGGGATGAATTGGTGAGAATAATTTTATGATTTTTTAATTTGAAATTAACCTTTGTAACTGATTAAATCCTCAATACACAATTCCTTACTACTCAAAGTAACTCGTATATAATTTAGTGAAATAATATTCAATACCCTAGATGTTTTATAAATGATTTATCCTTATTTTGGGTGGCTACTAGTTACTGGGTTAGGATGAATTTTTGAAACATTTATATTAACTACAAATCATTATATGAATAAAAGAGAAATGTATTGTTCTTCCATAAATCCTACAAACTATCTAATTATTTACAAGGTAAGGGAAGAATTCATCCCTATTTATTTTTAAATTGATATCTACTGGTAGAGATATTATTATACAAGGTCACTCTAGTACTTCATGATTCTACTTTTTATCTAATATGTACAAGATATTAAAATTACACTTGGATTTATACAAATCATATTGTAATAGATTTTTATTCAATTATGAGACCTTCATCTTCAAGAATAATATCAATAGTATCGTTTTCATATTATCCTTCTTCGGTATTTCCAAATAATAATTATGTAAATGATTGAAAGAAAAAAAACCTTATATTCTTCTTTCTCAATAGTAATATATAAATTGTTCATAATATATTTTATTACCTTTACAGAGTTGATCAAATTAGGTAGTATCACATTTCAATCTCTCTCACTTTTTCTTTCATTGATTCAAAAAATTGGTAGCATCAACCAATATAAAAATAACATACACATTCATCTTTTCATTTTTTACATATATTTTTTTAATGTTCTCGTGGATAGATGTCTCTTCAAATTCTCTATCAATATTGGTCATACAATTTTCCTTCAATTATATATAATTATTTATCTATTTATCTATCATGGTATTTATAAATATTATGAAACTTTCTTCCCAATAGAAATAATAGAAATTTATTCTCTCTCCGCTATAATTAATGATTATTATTACAGTTTGGTATTTTATTCCATGGTGTTCCTGTAACTCAAACCATAGAATAATATTTTTCTGGTATTACATCTGTAACCGACCTTATGATGTGTTATTATTCTTAAATTCATAGAAACACATTCTTTATTCCCTATTCATCATCATCAAATAACATATACTGAATCATGGTAATAACATTAATCATGGTAGATATGTATTTTAGAATTAGAAATGTATCAATCAAATTAATTTTCTAATGTATCTTCTATGAATTTTCTTCTTGACAAATATTTCTAATTGGTATAACATTACATATGTAAATATATCGTAGACTTATTCAAATTTAATAAAAAATCATCCTGTAAGAGTAAATGATACTTCTCTCTGTATTTTTATTTCAATTTAATATATTATTTATTAAAAAGAGTTACTTTTACAAAAAAATCATTTAATGAATTTTTATATTTATACAGTATAAATTTCCTTTTACATCTTTTTCAAATTAAATTTTCATTTACTCCATTTTAAATTCACATATTTCGATGGAGGCCTATGCCTTTTCCAATTTCTAGATTTCCTATTCTATATTACATTCACAAATTGTTTTGAAGTAATTTTATATACCAAAGTCCATTGATTTTTTTTTCGATCGACTCATATATTACAATCCTGTATAGAGTTTGTTACTCATGTGTATTTACTACAATCACCAATTTATACTCAAAACTTTTGCAATAAATTTTATATATTTAATAAGTTTTTATGATAAACTTTACACATGTCATGCCTTATCTATTCTCATAAAAAACCTCTAATTATGGAACATCATGAATCCACCTCATAAAGATTCTTAATATCTTCCAAATATTCTCACAAGTGGTTAAAATAAAATATAATATTTCTTCAACAATTTCATGGGTTATTTTTTCACTCACATTAGATTTTTTCTAAATTTCAATTACATGCATAAAATAACATCAAATTTTTTCCTTTGTTTGGAATAAATATATTGGCACCAAACTATAAGATAAAACAATTGTTTGGGAATAATTCCAACCTTCAGTGACAAGCTAATTGTGGTAGAGTGATTTTATTCACTCACCCTCAATACATGAAATCCCTATTTTTATAGTAAATATGGATTTATATCTAATATACAAAGATATAATAATTATAAACCTCTTCCCCCCGTGATAATAAAATCCAAAGGAATAGGGTATTCCCAAATGGATATAAGATATAGTGAATGGTTGAAAATGAATATTCATCTTTAAACTATAAAATTTATCCGTCATCATGGAGTTGATGAAGATTTCATCAAGTTGAATGATTTTATATTTAATTACTTCAATTTATCCTCATTGTAAACCTTCAACTAGATAATGTGAAATATTATATCAATGTATTAAGGTGATCAATTTTTATATAGAAAATTTTTCCTTGATGATGATAACAAAATTTAAGTGGCTTGTCAATATTTGACTTCATTTACTCAAATTTTTATTTCATTTAGATCATTTGGGAATATTAACTTGTAGAAATTTCATAATTTTCTTCTATGGTTTTTAATTTAACTCAATTATTCAGATTCTAGTAGAAGAAAACTCAACTTCTTTCTAAAATAAATATTTCACCTAATGTTTTTCCCACTATCATAATCACTATCACAATCTGTATTAGTATATCTAAGTTGGATTAAGCACTCACACATTCTATAAATCATAACATAATTCATGGTTACTTGGATAGATTTAATAAACCTATTAGTATCCATAGTATTTGATTCATTTAAATTATTTTGATAATTTTCCCACAATGTAACTATATAGACTATATCAGGTCTTGATGGAGTGTGTTAGTGTAAGCTACCAATATGCATTTGGAACAAACCCTAATTAAAATTCATCCCTACATTATCCTTTCACAATTTTCCTCTAACCTATATGGGTGTAGAAACTTTTTTATAATCA
Organism: Viscum album; assembly: GCA_963277665.1. NCBI lineage: Eukaryota > Viridiplantae > Streptophyta > Magnoliopsida > Santalales > Viscaceae > Viscum > Viscum album. The sequence continues at coordinate 2,085,499,624 of OY728156.1, forward strand.
TCCATACCAAACTTATTTAACAATCTATTTCAATATTTTTTGTAATGAAAAAAGTACCCTTATTTTTTCACAACATTTAATCCTAGAAAGTATCTCATTAATCCTATCATTGGAATCTCAAAATAATTATTAATTTTTAATAATAAATCCTTAAAAACACTCTATTTTTTCATCTATAAAAATTATTTCATCAATATAGAAAATGAAAATACAAGTACATGTTTCAATTTATATAACATATATATCATTTTAGAAATTCCATTTGGTTAAAATATGTTCTCTGAGGAAAATATAATTCTTAGTATCCCAAGATCTACGCATAATTCTAGACCATATAAATATCTCTTCATCACAGAAACTATATTTGTAATTATTTTTAGAAAAACACTCTTTATAATTTAATTTAGAATTCCCCCTATAGATATACATTCAATATGACACTATTTACATCCACCTAATATATTTTATACACCCTATGAGTTATAATAGAAAGAAAAACAATCATATTTATTCATGTCTAGAAACAAAGGTAAAATCATCCTCAATGTAAACCCCTTTAACCTATTACTATTCTTTATGTACATGTTTATAATTGTTTCTTTAGACATCCCATGTATAATTTTTCTTATTTATGAACACCTACTTGGTCCCAGGAACATTCTTCACATATAGACTAGGGAAAAGATCTAATGTGTAATTATTTTGAATCAAATGTAGCTCTTCATTAATTAAATATATCAATTCATTATGTTCAATATCATCAGTAGTTGAATGTGGATTAATTTGAAAGACAAGAGCCCTCTAATTATCAAACCATAAGTCTCTACTATTCTGAGTATATTCATTTGGTTTTTGAAATCTAAATATTCCTCAGTCCTAACTATTTCATCCTAGATTAAAAATATATTTTACGGTTAAATATGTTTCTTCATATTTTTATTTTTATATCATCTCTAGTATCCCATTATTTTTCACTTTTCTAGTCAACATTGATATCATCAATATGTCATTCAATTATAATTTATTCCTTGTGGTTCTTCCTCGAAATATTCATGTTGTGTTAATTTGAATAATCTAAATTTTCATCATTTGGATTATAAATAGTGGAACTATTTTTTATGATCTTCATGTTATAATAGTCTACTATATGATGAACTCTTTTAATCCATCACCTATAGCATCTCCCATTGGATAGCTCACCCATGAAAAACTTTCCACATACTTTTTATCAAACATTCCCTTGGTTAAAATTTTAATAATTATCTGCCAACCCCAATAATGTTGTGCTGGAAATATTAACAATATTTGTACAAGGTTTTGAAATATATTCTTGTAATATTTTTATAGACTCTTCCATGAAGGATTCAAAATGGTGACATATTTTTCAAGGTTGAATGGATGTGTTGAAAATGGATTTTTTATTATTCGATTTATTGACCAAAGAAAATGATGAAAGTATGTAGGTGTATAAATTAATTATAATCTTTTAAAAAAAATAGTAGATTTAATTGGATACTCAAAATATTATTATTAATTTGTATTAATTAGAGAATTAATTCTAGAAATTCTAGTTGAGAAATAGATTTTTTAAAATAGATAAATGTAATCAGTGTATTTTTAATTCCAAACAAGAAAATATGTCATTGGTAATGGGAATATATTTTATTTTTATTATAAATGATTGTTTCATTATATCTAGATATGAGATTTTGACAATGGATTGGGGAATGAATTTGTTTCATGAAATCTCTATGTGTATATTCTTTGGTACCTACATAGGTATCATTCTAGTTGGATATATGAATTTGTAAATGTCATGGGGTATGTGTATGCATAGTTGTATATGAATATTTGTCATTATAGGACAATATACATGTTATCACCCAATATATTTTTTATATTACATCTATTTATGTTTCATTTGTGACTTATGTGAATTTTGAATATCATCCTAAAACATTTTCCAGAAATAAATTATTGTTGAATAATTGATGATATTATTTGTGATTTTATAGAAGTGTGTTTCACTAATTTTAAAAAATTCATGACATAATAAAAAATTATGAACCCATCACAGACCTTTAAAGGGAACCATGATTCATGAAAATGGTTAAATAGAAATTTGATGTAGATTATTAGGAGATTAAATTATAATACTTTCACACTACAAAGGAATAAAAATGGATCCAATAAGTGGTAGTGGTTTATTAGTGAGTTATTGAAAATATTTTGTAATATTTCTATATTTATAGGATATAACATGTTTATTGATTTTTATTTTTTCAATATAACACACTAAAATATTCTAACAAAAATGAATTTATAGATAACAGTGTTGTATATATATATATCATTAATAAATTTTTTTTAAAAGTTGTAAAGATTGGTGTTTTCCATATTTATTAAAATTCAAAAGAAATGAATGTTTAATGGTGATAAATAAATAGTAAATGTATTTATTCTCTTATGTTATGGAAAAATAATATATTTTCACATCATTCCCTTTTCAACCAACCATCTCAATTCTAGGAATGGAGAGAGAAGTATAATGTTGTTTTTATATTTACTAAATATGGGAAATTTCATCTCAGTTACAGTGTTTACATTATAAAAAGTGTTGTATAAGGAAGAATAGAAGAACACTCCCTATTAATAGATACCCTTGAAGATAATTTGTTGAATATCTACTAAATAAGAGAGGTAAATAAAATAGTGACCCTACTAAAAAGTTTTATACAATAGTAGGTATGAGAAGAGTAGATCACTTGTGAAATCTTGAACTCATATACATCAATGAATAAGACGGTGGAGTTAGTTACTGTATAATAAAAAAATTCATTATAGGAAAATTTTATAAATAAGGGGAGCATTGTACTTCATGAATATCCTACCAATGTAGAACAATTAATTATGAGAAACATGGTTTCAAATAATTCTTGTGAAGGAGAAAAAATTAAAATTTTGGTAGTGAATCTACCAAGAATTGATGATTACCTTACCTAAATATATATATATTAAGATAGATATACCAATAAATATATAAACTAGAGTAGTCCTACTAGATATAAGTTTTAGAAAGAGGAGGATGGTTATTGTTCCTTGGGTGAAAATGATTTCACCAAAAAAAATTATACGCTTATAATCCCATGAATGGTGTGACCAAAGCGTCATTGTATAGTGATATTAGTGTATTTTGGTTCATGGAAACATTATCGATCACATTATACTTAGGTTATTCATTCAGGGAGAGCTATGTGAAAATATATTTTTTATGTGAACTTTATTAATTTTCTTCTTATATGACATAATCAAATAACATGGAAAAAAGTAACCATTAAATATATTTGGTAAAAGGGTTTATCATGTTAATAATAAAACAAAAATTTAAGAGAAATATTTAATAGTGTAGAAATTTTTAACTAATAGGTCAGCATTAATTTCAGTAGTGATAGTGTAAGGAAAATAGGTTGAACAAGAATTATTCTATACTATTTCACCACCCCTCCCTCGGGGCATTTCTCTCTTACGTCTCTTTATGGGAAAAACAATTAGTTAAAGATATGAGGGAGATTAATAGATCTGATAATTAAGAGTTGGAATTTATTTCTTACAAGGTGTAGAGTCATAAAATTTCTTCTATGATGAAGGACACTTATTAAAAAAATATTCAGAAATTGGGGACCTAGAAGGTAGAGATGGTTGCACACCCATTATAATTGGTTAAAAAATCAAATTCTACAATTGGAGAAGTTAATCATCACGGAATATTTTTATCAAATGAAAATAAATATTAATTAGAAAAATTATATTCAATACAAAAAATTTCATTAATTGTAGGATTGGATGTCCACGAGACAGGAAATCAATGTATAACTAAATTACCAACTTGAGTTAAGGTGTTTGATGGTCTAGAAATTGGAAGTAAACTTAAAATGAGAAAAGGAAGTAATTTGATACTAAGGATGAACATAAACTGAATGATTAATTAAATTTTTTACTACCCTTTGGAATTTTAAGATGAAATAAATGAACATTGTTCCATTTTAAAGAGATTAATAAAGATAATACCATGTGACATATTCTTTACTCTATGGGAAAACGTTGTTTTCTTATTATCGAAACCCTTTGAGTCCTAATAGAAGAAAATATTGTGAAACTTACAATAAAATAGAAATTATTTTTTGGAGTTTGAAATTATCATATGTAATCATATATAAAATTTAATGAAAATCTAGTTGGTAATAAAAGAAGGAATGGAAACAAGTGTTATTTTTGTGGGATATTTTGACACACATATATCTTTTCAATGAATCATTGGTCCATATTAACTTTTTTATTAATAATGGTAACATGAATATATAATCCATCCTAGATGAAAAAATTGCTATGATTACTATATAATAACTATAATCATTATAAACATGTCTTAGGTGGACATCTAGGAAATTCATTAACTATATAGAAAGAAGTTATAGGCCTATAATCATTGATAAAATTGTCTCCTTAAAATGATATATTTCAAATGTTAGATGAATAAAATAACCATGTTAATGGTATTAGGAATTAGAATTAGAAATCTCATACAAAACCAAATTTATCTTGGAGAAACATTAAAAAATTATTTGATGTTGTAGAAACAGTCAAAAAATGATAATAATGGAAGAGAACTTTTCAAACAAATGTCTCTTGGGAAGGTATGCATTAAAATATCTAATAATTCATGTTGGAATAGTTGAATTAGCAAGTTATTTTAGAGAATTATGGACCTATATACTAAATATTATTTGTCTATGATTGCAGTACTTTCCAAGGAATAACATATTCTATTTTTGGTAGTATAAAAAAGGATAATCCCAAATATGATAAGAAAGAGTTTTAATCAATTAAAATTAATGTAAATTAGAAGTTGGATTTCAAATTTAAGATAGTCAGTATTGATTATTATAAGTAGTAAAAGGAAGATGACGATGTGTTATAATTCCTTTCCTAAAACCCCAAAATAGAAAAGTAATGTTGTCAATTTATGGATTAGTTTTTCAAAACTATCCAACTTCTTTAACCTGTGGAAATTGGAAGATAGGACTCTCCCAGTGTATAATAATGTTTTTTTACTATTTTTAACAAGGGTATAATTTAGGGGGATACATGAACTATGAGGTGTTTGTACAAAAAAATCATGGTATAATTAGAAGAAAGAAAGTGATTATTCGGTAATAAGATTGATTAAGTGAAACCCTGTCGAACCTGACTATTATAGATTTGAGAAGAATATTTTTTTTTCTCAATTAGATAATTTGAAAATTTTATGCTGGAATAAAAATTCAACAACAATATTTATATATTTATCTGTATTGAAAATGAGATAAAAGAGGTCTCAAAACCTTATATGATTCTATAACTCTATTAGTCTTAATTTTGAGTAAAAAATGGAATCATTCCATGGAATTTGTGGAATCCTACCACTAAATGGGAGTGGAAATATTTATAATAAAATATAATAAAGTGTATGGTTTTTAAAAAATGGTTTTCCTAAACTAAAAATCATTTAGTAGTTTCAATAAATTACATTCATGGGTATTTCATGAAACATTTTCATGGAAGTTCATACTTCATTGTGTTTGAAGAATCCAATGAAGAGTTTGAAATAGTAGAGGTAAAGTGTTATCATCAATAGTATGTGGTATAGATTAATTCATTATGTGGTATTTGGTGAAAGCTAGTGTTTTTTATTATTTATTAAATTTTTCATGTGAATGTGTAATGTTATCAGTGGATTTTTATTATTTAGTAAATTTAATAGTTTTTCGAGGAAAGTGTTTTAATTGAAAACACATTGACTATCACGGATAATTTTGAGAATGTGTTCAAAAGTCTAATATCCTACATCAACCCCAAGATAAGTTTTATTTTAGGATTTTTTTTTACTAAAAAATGTTACATAGTAAATTTAATTACTTAGATTCCTTGAGTTTATGCAGTTGTATCAAAGATAATGCATCCAAAATTTCTAGAGGAATTCTGAAATTTTGGAGTACAACTAGAAATGTAGTGTTTCTTAACAAGTAGTAATAGCACTAGAGGATATCCAATAAGTGTTGAAGGAAAATTATTATTATAGTTAAATATCTGCTAAAAGGGGGGGAATATAAGGAAATGATTATTTCTTACCTATATAGAAAAGGGGATTAGTGTTTATCCCATTCACTAAGGGTGAAAAGAATTTAATGGAAGAAGTGTAGAATCCTATGAATAATACATTATACTTATTTGAATATAAAGGTTATTATGATTCTTTCGGATTTATTCACACACACTATGGGGAGAATAATTTGAATGGAAACATAAATATGGATCCTTCCTTTTATATTTCATTATCAATAAAGGGGTTGGACGGTTATGGAGTTAAGTGTTATATTTTTAATAAAATAGATATGGTAATATTGTTGAACCCCTATGAGGTTGGGTTGAATTTTTTGATAGTATGAGTGTGTGTGGGATGATGTGAATCAAGGAGAAATTTAACAGACTCATACTTGTAGGACTCACTAGGGTGACATATCAGTAAAGGTTTAATTTATGTGTTGAAAAATGATTTTCTTGTATTGTTGGATTTATTATCAATGGAACTAGATGAAGAGATGAAATTCAATGTTGGAATGATAATAATTTTAAATCCTTTTAAGAGTTAATAGTATGATTCATAATGGATTGAAGTAATTTAGATTAATTTTAGATGAAATTTTAAAAATTCTGTTTGAGTTGAAGATTTGGAAAAATGTTAGGTTTCATCGACATAAGATTCATTCTAGACCAAAATATGTTTCCATGGTAATTGGAGTGTGTTTTATTGGGTTTCTCAACATAAGTGACATTCTAAAAAAATATGTGATTTGGGAAAATGTATATGATCTATAAATCATTCACTGATCCTTAACATACATTTCCATTGGTTCTAATTTGGGTTCCATTTGAGGATTTGTGAATTAGGAAAAGGAATGGGGGTTTTCTATTTGTATTTGGAGTAGGGTAGGTCTCATTCCAAGACATCATAGGTATCATACATTAGTTTATGTGTTATATTATATGTTTTTTGGGTTTATTTTCCAGAACATATGTTTCATTCTGGCCTCAATGTATGTTTATTTTCCAAGCTATATTGGTGTCAATTTATACTAAGATAAATTCTTAATATTAGTCCGGAGAAGTCTCGTTAGATAAATTATTTGGGAATAGTTGTTGATATGATCAATGATTTTATAGAGGCATGTTACATTGATTTCAAATGATACTTCACATATTCTTACATTATGAAATCATTATGGATCAATAAAAGGAATAATTAATTCAATTAAAATATGTAATAGGAATTTACATTAGATTTTTAGTAGATTAAATGAAAATTTATTTATTCTAGAAAAGAGGAATATGGTATCTATGAAGTAGTATTTAATTCTTGGAGTATTAATAAAATTATTCAGTAAGGATATATGATTTATAGGTGATCTCAATTTTAGTTGTTATGGTGTTTTCTATGAAAAACGACATGATATTTTAATAACAACGGAAATGAAGAAAAGGTTTTATCATGTATGTATTTTTATTATATGACTTGAAAGAAATTTTAAAGTATGATATTTTCCAAGTTTTGGGACAAGGAAAAGAAATGTGGGTTTTAAGGAGTTACCTAATCTATTAATATAGTTCTTTTTTGAGGTGTTACAACCATAAGATATTTACAAATCTTTTAATTGACAACTGGTCATCTCAGTCCTAAGAGTGGAGAGAAAATAAAAAATTGGTTTTTATATTTCATAAATATATAAAATGAATATAAAATATGGTGTTCTCTTCCAAAAAAAAGTGAAAAGGGAATAATATAATTTCATTCTCTATAAATAAACAATCTCAAAGAATATTCACTACATATGTGTGTTTAAATAGAGTTGATTAAATGAGTGACCCTTCTAAAAATATTGACACATCTATTAAAAAGTGGAGAAGAGATCAACTATTCATTCTTGAAGACATGTAAATTGAATAAGATGAAGGTAATCGTTTTATAGTTACCCATGTTTTTCAGGCATGACTGTTATATCATTTCTAAGATAAAATAGTTATTATAATACATTAAATAATTGAAAAATTTAGGATCCTTTGCAAATTAGAATCTTACATCACTTACATATAATAAAACATAAATATTATTTTAATCATTATTATTTATCCTCATATAATATCTCAATTTTTCCTTAGTAAATTTAATCATATAATTATATATATATATAATAAATTGGGGATATAAAATCCTATTAGGGTGATGAATATCATGGGAGGAATAAGGTACATGAATTAATAGTACATGGGTGAGCATGATCAACATTACTATATCATAATCACAGGATCATCATTTTAATCATGAGGTAATCATTTATTTAATTAATATAATTCTTCACATGTATTATAATTATTCATCACAAAATATTCATTAAATACCACATATAGTTCTCAGCTAATCTAGCATCATGTCCACGCATAACATATGTGTAATGATCATTACATCATAATTGTGAATGATGATTGAATCATGTCCACTAATAATACATGTAATATAATTATATATATCACATTAACCAATTCATTATATGGATATAAAATTCTAGGACCACACTTCACATAAAAAAATTCTCATAATCATGTATGCCACATGGAAAGACAACATATAACAATCATAGTCGTGAAATAAACCCATGGAAAGAAATATGTTTAATAAGGGTTTCATAAATAATAAATTATGAAATAACCTTTAGGTATACCAAATTTATAAGGGAGATAATATTTTCTACTAAAACATTATTATTTTTTGAATAATAAACAACTCTATTGGAGTCAAAGCTATGTTTTCAAAAATAAAGTCATTTATGAAAAATAGTTGTAATTGGAAAATAAATCCTTTGAATAAGGTAAAAACAAGTATATACCAAGAATTAAGAGGGAAATAATTTTGAAAGGAAACATTAAAGGTAATATAAGAACATCCATACTAGAAATAATGTTATAGAGAATGTATACTAAAAATAAGTCATTGTGTTTGAGAATACCCTTACACAAAATCCCACATTATTTCATCATTTTTCTTACTCTGGAATAATATACAAATGTTTATTACAACATGGACCCAAAATTTAATTGAGATAATTAAATCACCCACAATCAATTATTATCATTAGATTATATTCTTTAATTAAATTTTTTAAAAGTGATACATTTTGATATGATTTTATATAATATCCCATCTTTCATCTATTTAATGATCTCTCATTATTCCTATATATAAATTTTTAGATTAAATAATTAATATTTTAAATGTTTATATTTTTACGATTAAATAATATAGGTAATTTATTATGGACACACATAAGGTTTATGATAAGAATATAATTGGAAACATCCCTATTGGTGGTTAACTGACCATTAACGTAATATTGTTTATAGATGAAGAAATGGAAGTAAAAAATATGAATACATAATAAATATAATAATTAAATAGTGTTAGAATCATTAATATAATGAAATAATAATACTTAATTAATATTTTAGGTTTTTGGTTTTAATGGAATAGATAAACATATGAATAGTAGAGAAAAATTAGAAGAGAAGTGGATGACAGCCAAACCTTTTCTATGTGTTTCTTCTTTCCCCAACAATAAACTCCATGTGTGTTTAGAATTTATTGGCTCTAGAAAAAATTTTGTATTATAAGGTACATAATATAAGGTATTTTTGAATATCGTTGGTTTTGGTATGTGGAAGATAACTGGTTTTCCAAAGTAGTTGCGTGGGGTAATTTATTCTTGAGAAGAGGAAAATTTTATGGAAAAAATAATGGATAAATTATTATATCACGTGTAAACCTTTCAATAGTAATATGTTTAATTTTATAATTAGTATTTCAATAAAATAAAATTATTTTAATACTATGAGTATGATTATAAATATAAAATATTAGTATAATCCAAAAAAAAGGTGAAAATGATAAAAATAAAATTATTTAATTGGACTCTTTGGACTATTAGGATTTGGAAGATAATTTTTATGTTTAGAAATAAATTTTATTGTTTTCAAATGGCCAATTTATCTTAGTAAATTTATTTTTGTATAAAATAAAAAATCAAAATTTATTAATTCATTAGTACTACATCACTATGACATAAAACATGCGACGTATGAAAAAAATTTATTTTTACTATTCACTTAAAAATGGACGCTTCACGGAAAATTTTCAAAATCTCACCCCTGAGAAAATATAATCATTATAATTATATTATTTTCATTACTTTTCTCAAAATAATTTTATATCATAAAAAATTATAATTATCAAACTAAAAATTATTATTTTTCATAATAATGTATATTTTATTTTTTTAAAAGTGTGTATATTTTTTGAGTTTTCAATATTAATATTTATTTTATTGATTTAAATTATTAATATTTTTTTACATTAATCACTTAAAAAAGTATTGATTTTACATTTTATTATCTTTAGTTCAAATTATTATCCCCAACGGTCAATTTACAATTCCTAAGGTTGAGGTTACTATTCTAGTATCCACATTACTATTCCAACTGTAGCATTTCCTATTATGAATACCTCTTAATTCCTTTATACAATATTCGCTTAATTTCCAACCAAGGATATATATATTTACCTTTTATAAAAATATGATTGGTTTAATAATTTTTTTACATTTTTATAGTAATATTCATATGGGGGATATTTCTATCCGATTGGAATGATATAATTTTTTCCATTCTAATTTTCCAATTTAATATTTTATCCCCATAATAATATTTAGAATTATCATGGGTTTACATGATGACTAGTGTAATGGAATATATTAATGAAATAAAGTGTTGTTGGTTTCCCAAATTATAGTATGTATATAATGTTATATAATATACCACACTATTATTTAGGAAATAAATAAATATTATAAAATCGTGGTCATTAAATTTTTACCCATTATAAATTTAATACCCATAATTTCAACTCATATTATCATTTTAAAATATATGAGGGTACTTCTATTTTATTTTTTCATCCGGTTACCGTGCCTCCTATTCTTGTTTTTGGATTTTACTGAGTACTTTGATAAGGTGATTTGGGTTATTGTGTAGAAATGTTTTTATATGGTCCAAGATCTTAAAAGTATTACTTTAATAAAATATTTAATAATCATGTTATATCACCTTAAAATTCTTTATATATGAGGGATAAGGTGTGTAATTACACTGGATAGATACATACAATATATCATGATCTCAATCTATATTTTTTGGAAGTGTTATCTAACTGGATATAACCCTTATGTTATCAAAGATCTCATGAGGCTATTATACCTAAGACTAACATTACCATTATATAAAAAACACATGAAACTATTCCGTGAAGATATTTGTAGGTAAAGTAATTCCCCAAATTCATACTCAATTTACCTTAGTTATTCCTCCAAATCTAAGATGATTTTATATAATGATGGGTGTCATGATCCTTTTCTTTAATCTCTTACTCAAGATCAGGTCGGTGTAGCTTCTATTTATGAAATTCATCCCCACATATATGAGTTCTACATCTCTTACCATATATAGCTTAATATACATCCATTTGAATAATAGATAGGATGGTATTTTTGTATGATAACTCAACTAATGGTAGATATTGATCTCACCCACCTTTAAATTCCATTGAGAATACGCTCAATATGTCATAGAGTTTTTGAACGGTCCTTTAAAATATTCCATCATCTTGGGGGTGATAAACCTTTGTAAAATTTAATTAGGCATTAATATCATCTTGAATACTTATCAATAATTTATAATAGAACCATGTATCATGATCATAAATGATCAAAAGTGGCTCCCCATGTAACCTCACCATTTCATTTAAATATATATTAGTTATTTGTTCACGTGATAAATTTTCCCGAATATAGATGAAGTGGGTATCCTTGTTGTTCCTATCCATGAAAACCCATATCATATTGCTTCCTTTGGCTGTCTTCAAGAGACCAAAGAAAAATTCAATAGTGAAATTCATAAATGTTCATGTGGTGATCAAAAATGTTTGCATCATCCCCTTGGACTTCTTTAAATATAATTTTATTTTATGATATACCAAGAACATTGAGGTGTACTTAGTGATCCCTATATTCATGTTATCTATAAAAAACTTCCAGGTAAGTTCATGGTGCATCCTAGAACTTTTATGATGGATGGAGAATTATGAGATATGTGTATTATCCAATAGAAGTTTCTTTTTCTTATATAATGTATTCACACAACATCTCATCCCTAACCAAATAAACACATCTTCATTAATGTATCATTCCAAAATCTTCCCCTAATTTATTACTTCCACCTTGTCTTGAAGATCCAGATCATACAATTATGACTCATTGATATTCTCTTGGATATATGGTGGGGAAATCATTTCAGAATGTTTGTATTTATTTATTTTCATTATCATTTTCATATCTACCCTTTTCATATTGTTGAAGATATGTTATTTCTCATTTCGTGTCATCGATATAGTAGTTAGTCATTTTCTTCTAAGGACATCAGATACCAATTTTCTATTTTATGGTGGTAGTGAATTGGGAAATCGTAGTCCTTGTCTAGATCTAACGATTTTCATTTATGGATGTTTAACTCATTCAATGTGAACATACATTTTGGACTCTTGTGATTTTTACCTATGTCAGAATTCTCAAAATAGTGTTAGTTCTACCAAATATTTTAGGAAAATATCATATTTTTTAACTCCATCGAATGCATTAAATATATATTCTAAAGGATAATTAACTTTAATAAGATATATTCTACCACATTATCATTCTCCATGAGTAATCAGGCCAATATTTTTTGAAGCATCACTATATATAAAAAACCCTTCTCTACATGATGATAGAATGAGTACAGGATAAGTGATTATCCTCTTCTTAGGATCCTTAAGGGTTACCTCACATTCTTCTATAAGTATTTTCATTACACCATTACTTGTTAGAAAAGTAATCTAGTTACTCAATCATGAAATATTTTTCACAAAATATCAGTAACACCCCACCAAGCTATTAAATTTAGAATATTTCTGACACGTGAGGGTATTTTACCTTCCTTATTTGTCTTTATCATTGAATGTTATGTAGAAATTCCATCTATTTTGATCACATTCCCAAATAATGTGACTTACTGCATCAAAAATTCACACCTTCAAAACATAGAATATATTCCATCTATTCATAATGTCCACATCACAATCCTCAAATTCTTTTCATGTTCCTCCTTAACCTTAGATTAAATGATGATACCATCAATAATGACTATGAAAAAAATTCATGGTAGCCTCTAAAGACTCTATTTATGAATTTCATGATGATTAAAGGGGAATTAGTATGTTTTAATGGAAACACTAAAAATTCTTCATGTTCATACCTTTTATAGCCGTTTATCTTTCATATCTTCCTTATTTACATTAATTCGATGATATTTAGATAAAGATACTCTTATGAGAAGTACTGATCTAATCTTTGTTGATAAAACAATTAATCAATCCTTTACAAGGGATACTTTTTATTTATGTTGATCTCATTAAGCTCCCTATAATCCTTACACAACTGTATTGATCTATCATTTTTATTGAAAAAGTGGAACAAGATCACCCAAACAAGATGCACTAGTGCATATGAACCCTTTTTCAAAGTTAACCTGAATCTTCTTCTATAAATCCTCCAATCCTATTAGGGAATTCCAATATTGGAATCTGGATAATGGAGTTTCTCGAGGTATAATCTCTATTGTGAAATAATTTTCATGATCTATGTGAAGGCTGGTTAATATTCTAAAAATAGATAAATATATTTCCTTATAATGTAAATTTCCTCATGTTTCATACCTTCCATAGAATCAACTGTTTTTTTATGTTTTGATTCTTTACTTAGCATAAAAACCCACACCATTTAGATATCTTCCATAGAAGATTTATGATCTACCTTCCAATTCATCTGAGGCATGTGATGGTTTGGAATACAAAACGAGGTTTCTTTTTCAAAATATTTGATGTGATCTTTTTATAATTAGAGTTCATACATGTTCGTTATATCATCAAAGCCACTAAGTGAAGGATTATGAGATTCTATGGAAGAATCTTCCCATGGATGTTAACAGGATAAGAGTCTAATACTTGGGTTATAATGATTTCATCACAGGATATTTCTACATATATCTCTACATCAAGAAATCAATGTTGTGATTCAATTGTTCTAGAAAAATTATAATATATAAAGTAATGTGTATAACCAGAATTAAATTAAACTTTTACCATCATTGAGTTAATAAGAAAATCACCTTTTAAGAATTCATTTTTATTTTCCACCTCAATGGTAGTGATGATATTAGCTTACCATTTCTCCTTCATATAATGTGGTTGATGACATTTATTTCCCTCGATGACCCATGGTAAAGAAAATTAGTTTGACTATTTCCAATTAGCTTTAGAGTTTAATAATTTTACCATGAGTTGTCTATTATGAGGTGCCATTATTTTCTCCATCACATTGGTCAGCTACATAAAGTCTCTTAAACAATAATGAAAATTATTTCTTTATCTCCCACACATAAATCATTTCTTCATCCCATTGAAGAAATTACAATTATTCTTCTTCCCTATACTTTTTACATACGGATGGTTAGATATTCTTTCTACTTTTATCATTAGATATTCAAGATTTAAATTCTTTTCTTATTTTCTTATTTCGATTTCCATTATTATGTTCTCAAAACTCTATCTCCACTATGTTATAACATTGAACTATTTTTTCATAACTCTCATAGTCTCAAATAGCTAGAGTATATATAAAGTTCCTTTTTAAATAACTAAAGTGTATATCTTTTTTATAATTTTTTATAAAAACCCAAAGGCATATCTTGCAAGACTTGTGAAATTTTACCCTTAAATCTGGCCAGATCCACTAGAATTTTTCTTAAGATCAAGGAATTATTTGTCTATTGTTTTCAATGTGTTTGGGGGAAATAATTTCATGAAATGACTTCTTAAATTATTCATAATCCATTTCTTCCATTTTCATCCTTCATCTTGGTATTCTTTATCAAATACCACCATTTATTGGATTATCCAACTAATTGATAGTCTGAGAAGGTGTGTTTTTTTATTTTTTGAATTTTGGATATTAGAAAGAATATTTAAATTGAGTTAACCCACTATTTGATGACAAGTGGATTAAAATATCCACTAAAAATCAGTTTTCATTGTCATATTAATGTATCATTCACTATTTAATCATTCATTTGGGGAAAATTATTCTCTACATGGTTTAACATATTATTCATAATCTGAGACAAATATGTATGCATTATCGTGTAGTCTTCAACGCCAACAACAAATTAATTGGGAATGTAGTTCTTAAAAATACTTAATGTTCCCTCAAATAGGTTTTTGGTTTGGCTTCGCCTAGTTCCCATCATTTTCTACAATGGAAATGCTTTTAACAAATATAAATCGACCAATTATTAATAAATAATTTATTCTATTATAAAAATTTATTTTAAATTCATATCTTATGGGATCCCTGTGTTTATAATTTTTAACTAATAATTATTTTAGGTTCATGTACTGTAATAAATTTATTATTTTAAGAGAAAAAATATGTTTATTTATATATACATTATAATGTTTTCTATATAGATTTTGATAACCAGAGAATATACCTTATGATTCTCAAACTAGTTAAACATAAAGACATTTTGGTCATGAACCATGTGAAGATCGAAGTAATACACAATATTCCCTTTTATTTTTATTCCCCATATGAACATCAATTTCAAATACACACCAACTTTAAGTGTCTAGAAATGGATTTAATTTCTCAAAACCACATACTCTTATACTTTACCTAGATTTTAGGATGATTATCATAAAACTAAAACAAATCCCCCCAGATATTCACTGTTGTTTTATATTCATAATTCTTAAATTAACTAAACCATACCTGGAATAGAAAATATAATCACAAAAAAAATTATTACATTAGTATTAAATTTTTTTATTATAAAAACATAATATAAATACATTTAAGGATCGAAAGGTTTTTTATCATTGGAAAATTAGGCTTGAAACCACTTATACATAGTAACAAATAAACATTTTGTAAATAATTGTTCTTTATACTCATAAAATATCTGAAATTCTCATTAGTAAATATAATCACCTATGGTTGTAAATCAAATTGAGTACTGATATAAAATCCTGTTAAGGGAGGATTATCGTCAGAGTGATAAGGGATGTGTATCAATAGTATATAGGTGAGTGATATTAACTTCATTATGTCATATGCATAATATCATAATCATAATCATAATCATGAGGGAAATGTTTGATAATGATATATAATGTTTTATATTTATAATAATGAATCATCATAACATAGTGATCATATTCCATACATAGATCTGAAAAAGCTAGAATCGTGTTCACACAAGACATATGTTCATAAATTATAACATCATAATTGTGAAAAAAACTAGCATAATGGTTATGCATAATGCACATAATCACATGAGATATATCACATTACACAATGAATTTGAATTTTCTAAAATTTTCATCCCACCAATCACATCATAAAATTCTCATAATCATGTATAACACATGGAAAGACAACATAGAACGAAAGTAATCGGGAAATACACTCATGGAGGGGAATAGTTTTCATAAGAGTTTCATAATACATAAATTAAAGAATAACCCTTGAAAATAAGATATTAATATATTAGGTAATATTTCTAAATAGATTATTATTTTCATTGATGGATAAGTAACTCAATTTGAGAAAAATATATGTATCCAAAAATTATGTCCTTAACGAAAAGTCATTGTAATAAGAATAAAAATCATTTATACAACGTATAAAATAGTATAAACAAAAAAATAATAGGGAAATAATTTTTAAATTAAACATCAAGGAAAATATAAGAACATTCATACTAAGAATAATGTTATAAAAAATATAACACAAAAAGAAAAATTGGGTTCAAGATGCCCCTTACCTTAAATCCAACTTTATTTCATCACTTTTTCACCTCCTAAAAAATAAACAGAGGATTATTAAAATATTTAAACAATAGTGAATTATATTAATTTGTTCACTCTTGATTCATTATAATTATTTTATTCTATTCTTTAATTCCCTTTCTTAAGGTTATACATTTTGATATCATATTTATCTTAAAATATCCTTTCTTTCATTGATTTATTGATCATGATTTAATGAAAATTATACATTAATAAGGTTTGATACAAAATCATAGAATAAATTATATTTATAAATTAATATTTTATTAATATTTTATTTTAACCATACATAAGGGTGGATATATTAAAATAATTAGAAATGACATTATTGGAGAAAAGAGACCGTTAACATGACATTATCCAAAAAAGAAGAAAGATAATTATGAAATGTAAATAAATCATAATTTTAATCATTACAGTTGTTTAATATCATAAATATAATTTTAAAATACAATTTAATTAAAATTATAAGGTTTTATTTTGATTGTAAGATATAAAAATTAGAAGAGTAGAGTAAAATGGGAGAAGAAGTATATGAAAACACACTTTTTTCTCTATGTTCCTTATATTATATGGAAATAAACTCCATGATTTCATGGATTTGAGTGGATCTAGAACATAAATAAGGATTAAAATGTACTTGAGAGATGGTTTTTTGGTAGATAATTTTGTTTTTTAAATGGAATGTATGTTTTTCAAGGGATGGGTGAGATGGTTTTTAAGATTTAAGAGAGGCCCATTTTAGGGGTAAAATATTGAATAAGTTGTTATATCCAGGGTAAAACATTCGATATAAATACTTTTGATATTATCAAATATATTGGAATAAAAGAACATGATTTTATGACTTGTAATTAATTTATAAATATAATTTATTAGTTTAATTAAAAATAAAACAAATTGAAAAAAAAATTAATTGAACACTTTAGAGTTTTATGCTTTGAAAATTTGTTTTTATGTTTAAAAATTATGTTTACTCTTTATAAATAACATATTTATCTTATGAAATTGACTATGTGACAAAATAAAAAAAAATCATTTATTTATTCATTATTACATCATCATTTTGTCTTAAAAATTCAATATTTGGAAAATAAGATTTTTACTACTCACATCAATATTTTAGTATCTCACAAAACTATCTAAAATTAAACATTGGTAAATTTAGATGTTAATATTGTTAAATTTAAATTATTTTTATGAAAAATGTACCTATCATATCTAATTATAATGTTTATCACAAAAAATTATTGTTTTTTAAATACATTATACTACATTTTATTAAAAAGTATGAAATTTTTCATTGAGGATTTTAATCTTATTTTTTATTTTATCATGCTATAATATTTATATTTGTCATAAATTGCTCATAATAAATATTATTAATTTAAATTTTATTATTTTTAGGTTAAATTATTATTCCTAATAGACCTGTTTATAATCTTAATAGTTACGATACAATTTCTGTGGTCAAATTTCTATTTAAAATGTAACATTACTTCTTATAAATACCCCCTAGTTACTTCATACATTATTCACTTCAATTCCTCCCAAGGTCCAATAAATTAATTTTCTATTAATTTAATTGTTTTAATAATATTTTATTTCTATTATATAGAACTATTTGTGGGGAATATATATTAAAAAATTGGAATGATCCATGATTTCCAATTTAATTTTTTATATTTCGGGTTTTTTACAATTTTAATATATTTAGTTTCCATGGGTTTAGTTGTTGAATAATGTAATAGTCCTTGTTAATGAAATAAATTGTTGTTAGTTTCTCGATGTGTTGTATATGTATATCTCAATGTAATATAACAATGATTTATATAATAAAGAAATGTAATTTATAAAGTAAAGGTCATTATATGTTGTGTGATAGTAATGAAATATTTAAATCATACTATATGAAATTTGAACTTGTATGTTCATAAATAACTTTCCAAAGAAGAAGATGTTATTGTATGAAAGAGGATTTCACGTCTAGACTTTGAAATAATTTATGTGAGTATTTCAATACTATATCTACTTATAAGTGAGGATGTACTTGACTACAAATATGTTGTTGAACATGGATAGATCTAATGTTAATAAACTATATTTTTTCAAAATCATAAAAATGTGAAAAGAGGTAGGATGGGTAGCCAGCCTTTGGAAGAAGAGTGTTATCCCAAATAAAATAGGATAGTGAGCCTAGTAATGATTTTACCATTGACTCATTATATCCACCAAACAAGAGTGATATTAGCGGATTCAGATACATCGACACATTATTTATTGCTTTGTCTTGGGATTATCATGTAGTCATAAACCACGCAAAAATCTATGTTCCATATGTTCTTTCATTATTTACATCATGTATAACAAAATTTGATAGTGAGGTTAAAATTAACCATGAATTATATTTAGTAGAAGGGTTATTCATGGTAATGATTGGATTCATATATTTTAAAAGCACTGAAATAAGGTGACACTTATAGTCAAGAGTTCAAAATTACATAGGGTTTTGAAATATTAATGCAAATTTGTTAAATTAGAAGACATTTTATACATTTATTCTCTTCACTCCCCACCCCACTTAATCTTATATTTTTATTTTCAACCAATAAAATTATTGGGGTTAATTGAGAACCCAAACAAGTGATCATATAAGCATGGGTTTAGGAAAAAAATCTGTTCTCCCTTTTCTATTCTTCCTTTTATTCATCCATTTTACCCAACCTAGAAAATTAAGATATTGAACCATCATTTAAACTTAATTATAATATGACTTCAGTGAGATGTTTTCTTCCACTACGTCTTCCTCAATTGAAGTTTGGGCATCCATCTATTGAATCTACAAATGATCATTCAAAATAGATATAAATTGTTCCCAAGCATGCTTCTTCTTACTGCTATATACAACCATATTCCACTATATATTAACTATTTCCCAAATATCATATTCCAAACCGTTGAAATAGTTCATAATCACAATTGTAGAATGATAATACGATTCTATCCTTACTAACTTCACATGACTCCCCTCCATTTTTTGTGGAGTGACTTCCTGGACCTATTGATGTTCTAGTATATCACCCAACATAAACCCCTAAGACCCATTAAAATATTCAACTAATTAAGTAGGAATTACTATTATACATCCTTTTTTATTCTAAGGTATCTTCTTAGGGGATCAATGGTTTCATAGACAGCCGGTTATTATCATTGCAACCCTTTTATTAAGCTCTTGATTGACCCCCTGAATCACTTAGTTACTTGTTATCTCACAACTCAAAATAAGATTCATTGGTGTCTTAGAGCTCATTGCTGATAATTTGAGAGTATTAATACCACACACTTTCATACTCATTGAGAAATACACCTTCTTATCCAATTCTCACCCCCAAATATTCCAAACCTACTCACAGAGTTAAGTCAAATTATCTAACCTTATCTTGAATAATAGTATCTTATGAATCACCTTGATCCTCCATAGGACTACAAACATTAAACTACATAGTGTAAGGAAGTGCATCATAGTCCATATCAGGACTATTGTTACATCGATCTAGAATACATCCCATATGATCGCAGTGATGATGATACATGATATTTTCTTTAAAAACAATATTTATTCTAACACAGGTTCCATCCACCATTCCAAACTATATGTAAATTGAAAGCGTTTGTGAAATATCTAATTTAACACATAATCTTGAATGGATGGGGTGTTTCTTAGTCATTTAACATCAATAATCCAGTAAGAACATTCTTATCTCATTAACAAATTATTTTTAGAATAATGTAATTTAGTAAATAGATTTGTTGGCCCAAGAGAGAAATCCAAACAACAGATAAATAATCATCATTCTAATCATGCATAATCTTCTTCCTAAAATTATATTGTATTTTCAGATACCAATATTCATGAATTAATTAAGCCTAATAAACTATAAAATATTTTTTATCCACACATCAAATAGAAAAGTACTACGGTTTAGGGACCCCTACCACCACATTATTCATCGAACACCACTTTAGGTTCCTGTGTTGATATAAATCATTTAATTATGGCCAGTGTAAGATAAATATTAAACCAAAAATATGGTCAAGAATACATCAAAGAATCTAACTCAAAATAAGTGAGACCATCCTTTTTGAATCTCTTCAATTACCATAAAATCTGTGGCGATTGTTTTAATGGATTGATAGAGGAGGGGAATAGACCTGTGTAAAAGGAGAAAAGTGTGAACCTTAATTCGGTCCCCTATAAAGATTGAATCCCCTCCCCTAAAACTAAAGATATTAATATAATGATTCAATTGAGTTTAAGAAAACCTAGAAGATATTACATCATATTCATGTGTTAACTTACAACACTTTCATTTAGACTTCATTATTTGGACTAACATTCAATAATCCACAATTTTAAAAAACTCATATTCAAATCATAGTGGGATTATTTCTACTTCACATCTCATTAGAGGTCATATTAAATTTTAGTCTTAGAAAATATTTTTTTAAATAAATTCTATATTTTTTATATATTCTATCTAAAATAACATTGAGATTTCGAATTCTACTAGCATAGTTCTCCCTATCTAAACCAAGATTATGTTCATTCTTTCACCTTATAAATTTTGTCTATTGCGTATAGGGAAACTGTAACACCAAAATGTTTTTGTGAAATATTTTTCTCCACTAAATTTGTAATTTGTTATATTTTTTGTTACATGTACAACTTAGTTTATCGTGTATTTCATGAAACACTAATTTGAAGTGATTTGTTTATTAATATTTAAATATTTTTATTTATATAAAATGATAGTTATATCGTGGCCACTGGAATGGAAGGGATGAATATGAATAAAAAATTCCGAAAATATATTCTTTATCCACATATAAAAATAATGTTATTTGGATACCAATTATATTAAAATAAAATAAAAACTATTTTAGAATACAAGAAATATTTTTCTAAACAAATATTTTTAGGTAAATAAACAATTTTTTTACCAATAAACTAAACATACAAATTTTGGAGGATTATTTTAATTAATTCCATATGTTATATATTCAATCAAATATTTAACATTCATTTTACATTTTTTCTTGATAAGAGAAAATAATAAATCCAATTTGATACTAAAAATTTTATTATTATAAAAAAGTGTTTGTTCTATATTTAGTGAACTTATATTAAATATATATTTCATATTATTAGAAAAATTATTTAAAAAAATAAATTTCATTTTTGAAATCATATTTTCAAAATAATATGATGGTTAATTTTTGAGAATTTTTTAAACAGGTTAATTTAGTGATTAATAGTGAAAAATACTGAATTTTAATTTAAAAAAGCCTTTTAGTTTATATTATTTATAATTTTAAATTATAGTTTATTTTTTAATTAATGTTAGATAAATAATATTACTATTAATATAATTTAGTTCATTTAAAGAATTTTCAATTTTAATTATTATATGAAAACCTTGTAAACATTTGAAAACGTTCTCTTTGAAAACTCTCTTTCTCATCGTGCCTGCAAATTTAATTTTTATTTACTTTTTTTCACAGCTGTGAATGGTATTTTAAAAACATTATTCAGTATTTAGAATATAAAACTCTATATTATATAAAAATATGAAAATAATATTTCACCATAATAAATATAAAACTCAATAAAACATATTTACTAAATTTTTCTTAAAAATGGGTTTAATGGGAGTGGTTAATCTAAAAAGATAACTATTAAAATTACCTAAAAACATGTATAAAATATTTTTATTGAAATATTTTAACCCTATAATTTATAATTCTCTATAATACTCCATTTTGGATTATATTTTCATAATAAAAACGTATTTATATCATTTTTTTAAAAAAAATTACCATTGTGCCACTCACCTCACTTATAAAAGTCCACTCATCGCCAATCATTTTAACACCGTAAAACCCATTTTTTAACTTCTAATACCCACCAATATCACTTCTAAACTTCACTAATAACATTATAAAATCATTATTTTGATTATAAATCCATACTATTAAGTATTTTGGAGAAAAACTAAAGAGTTTACCCAATGAAGTGGTAACATTATTCAATTAATGTTTGTATATTATTTCATCCTACACCTACCCAAATTATTATTAAACCATGAAGATAAAATTAAAAAAAATTATTAAATATAATTATATTTTTTAATGTTAATTAAATGACCTATAACCATCCTCACTCCCAGAAAATGGTTCACGAAATCATTATACATGTGTGCGGTGGATTACCTCCTCATGAACCGATGTCATTCGATTTTTCATTACCTTCTCTTACAGTTGGGAATCATGATCTGTATAAAGAATATATATATTATATTTTTAACATAATTATACATATGGGGTCATTAAATATATATATATATATATATATATATACATTCCATTCCATAGTGGATGTGATAACGTCGTTTGTGTGTACCACATACTACCGCCTCGTGAAGTGATATGATTTGTATTTCACTAACGATTTATATAGAAGATAATAAGGATAAATTTAATGAATATATATGATCAAAATGAAATAATTATGATATTAATGATATATTTATCATAATTAAAATAAAATATATAATTTTATTTCTTACGTTTTCACTCACATAAGGATCGTATCGTCATTCTTATATGTGTTTACAAACTACCTTCACAAAATGATGTGACTCTCAATTTTAATCACCGCCAAAAATGGATAATTTTTATTAGTATATTTAAATTATTAATATGTTATTTTTTATATTATTTTAATTATTTAAATTTAAAATATTAGTTACATCGTTTACATAATGATCATTCAAAAATGGACATTTTACTCTTACAGACATACAATATACTGTCTCAATGATCATAACATACATCATTTTTGAAATCCATCATTCTGTATTCCTCATAAAAGTATAATTTATGTGTAAATATGATAATTATATCATTATTCTTATTATATAGATTATTTAATCATGTTTAAATAAATATAACCAAAAAAAACAAAAAGACACATGAAATATAATATAGTTATTTTTCGAAACGTGACATTGACATGGAACATTTAATAAATAGGTAATAAAGGCCTTATAAAGTAATAAATAGTCTGATATATATATATTAATGGTTATTAAATATATTTAAAATAATATTATATTTATAATGGAGGTTCTAACATGTATTAAGGAATTTGAGACTCAAGGTAATGTACTTTTACTCTCTATTTTATTTCCTGGCGACATATAAAAAGTTGCCACTATTTTATTTTGTGTGAAAAATGTAATTAAAAATTGAAATTTAATGTCATCAATCACAATATTTTCATGATATTTAATTTTTTATTTTGATGTTATTATTTTTTGGGTCTTAGTATTCAAAAGATTACTAGCGGAGTAAGGGATTTTTATCTCAACTTCTTTCTTTGAGACATATTTAATACTATACACGTATCTTCTTTTATGAGGTTTATATACATACCAATAATTATCTAATATAATGAATTTAATTAATCTCAATATATTTTTATATATAATTTAATGTTATTACTTCATGGGAATTTTGATTCAATGTCACCAAATTGGTAATTAGTTTATGTCATAATCACAAAATTTATTGGGATTGTTAAGGATTATGTTTTTTATTATAAAATATTATAATATATCATTCAGAAAACTCTTGAATATAATAATCCTCTAGCTTTTTCATGACAATACTTTCTTTCCATTTATTTTCCACTCTTTAGGTAGACATGTTTTCAAAAAAAATCTTTTAAGACTAATCATCTTTATTTCTATCATTGGTCAAAACCCATTTTTTTATTCCGAAGCAATGATTTTTAAAAAAAATTAATTTTTTTAACATTATTAAAAAAATTTATGGAAAAATTATCCCATTTTTTATTTTTAAATATTTAAATCAATATTAATTTTTTTTCTAAGTATTTCTCATTCTGATTTTACTAAATCATAAATGGAAACATCATTATATCATGTATGGAATGAACAAAATCTCATGTTGTCATTTTCAGTAAAGATTAATTTATATGTTATAATGTTTATTTTTAAAAATAATATTATTTTCATAATGTTTTATGTCTTAAAAATGATTCTTTCAAAAGTGGAAAGGATATTTTACTCAATAAATGTTTTAAATGATTTTTTATGATTAATTTATAAGCCTTCTAGTTTATTTTCAATGTAAAGGATTTAAAAAATAATTTAAGAATATTATGTTCCAAAAAGTGATTTTAGAAGAAAACTTATCTCCATTATCAATCTTTCCATGTTATTTTTAATTTCAAAATAAATCTCTATCTAATATGCAATCCTTCGATGTTACTTATTCATTATTGGGGATACAAACCAGGGATACCATTATTATTATTTCTATTAATGATTTAAGATTACAAGGTGTTTATGAAACCTATTTATCTTCCATAGTTCATACCAAGATAAAAATCTTATGAAACACGTTCCTTTTTTTCATAGATTATGATATGATGAAATTATGAAATGATTATGAAACCTATCTCATTTCCACAGGTTATGATATGATGAAATATTTAGGAAACCCATTTCATTTCATAGTTTATGATATGATAAATGTTTTTTGATATTATTTAATACATATATATAATTTTAAATATGTATTTGATGGGACCTATACCTCTCTCCATGTCATTGGGTAAGTATTTATATATCACTCGATAGATATGATGGGTATGGGGAGTCAAATCGGTCTTATAAGGGACTTTGTCCGCTATGATAGTCTTGGGAGTGAACCTTGACGACTATGACAGATTTGGTAGTGAATCCATTCTACTATTACATCCTTGGATGTGAGACTGAAATACTGAGTAAAAGGTTTTATATACTAATGTATATGCAAATATTTTATTTCATGGGTAATGTTAGGCTCTCATGGATTATGTTTTTTATATACTTATGATTTATTTCTTATGAACTACAATAATTATACAATGACTCAATATTTTGATCGTTGATTTTTGTGGTGTGGTTTTAAAATGTTATACTCATGTTCTAAATCCCTTATGATGATTTTATGCATATATATCTCCCTTTTTACCCTCACTGAGCATATGAGGTCGGCCTTTATTATGTTTTTCCCAAGGTTATGAAGAAATATTTTAAGTAGGGTATCTGTGTGTAGAGTAATAAAGGGGAATATTTTATGGGAGATATTGAAGTTTTTTTTATAAAAATAATAAGCATTTGTACCTATTCTCTAGAGACACTAAACTATTAAGGTACAAAAGAATGTTTTTGTGTAATAAATTTAATGTTATTCTAAAAAGATGTAAAATCTATTTTAGAAAATATTGGATTTCAATAGTTGTTCTTTGGGTAATGGTTTAGTTAACCTTTGGAAACGTGGATAAAAACATTACTGAGGTCCATAGATCAAGGATAATTATAAGGATGAGTTAATGTATATGAAAATGTCCTGGAATTCTGGTAGAAGATAGAGCAATTAGTTTCCATTAAATTTCATCTATGAATGGATACTGTAAAGGGATTCAGATCTAGTATAGAGGTACCTAGGGTAATATATCCAAAAGGGAACATCAATATGGACATTATTGTTAAATAATGCATGATAAAGGGCCTTGTTTTACACCTTGTTTGACACTCATAGGGGATATTCTTTGGAAATTTATAAACTATTGATGAATAATCATGAAGAATTTAAATTGATGACGATCATGGGTGACCATGGTTAATCCTAATTTATTATATATTTAAAACAATTAGTTAAAATTTTAAACTATTATAGCTGATTTCTAAGACTATTTATGATTATTATTCCTCACACTATATTATTGGTTTTAGTCAATAGCGGGAACCTAAACAAACTGGGTTAACATTGAATGTGATGTATCTTTTTTTTTCTAAAAATTCAAATGGGATGATGTTTGGATTATAAGATATTGAAATTATACATAATAAGATATCACAGAACATGATTAACAATGTTCACCATGACCCACTCTAGGTGTAAACAAGAAAGATAAGGCTATAGTTCTCTAAGAGTTCATGTTGTGGAGACCATGAAGGAATGAAATTTAGTTTTATATATATTTAGACTATAGGATGAAGAACTAAATGAAATTCCTCATGGGGACAAGAATATGTTTTGGTTGTGGAAAAGGACACAAAGAAAGTAATTGTAATGGAAAAAATGAAAATTTTTGTCAACATAATAGATGAGAAAAATGGTTTCCCTAAGGTATCATCAATTGATGAATGTTTTAAATATGGAATGAATGGGAATTATGAAAATATATTTATTAAGGGGAATTATCATGAATTGAATCAGAATGGTTGTACAATAAATGGTTTTCTGTTGATGATTAAGAGAATGTTAATGACATATGAAAGAAAGATGTATTAAAGAATGAGATTATGAAACTTAGTTATTAGAATAGGTACGAGGTGGAATAATTGAATTGTTTATGTATTTTAATTTACAAATTATGACATATAAATTATAATGAATATACATATTTTTTGTAGATGTATTGCATTTATTATATTCAAGATTATATTAACTAGCTCTAATGAACTGTAGAATGACTTAATGGAATGGTTAAATATTAGTTATGGGAATATATTCCTTTATATGTTTCAGATGTGGAGATAATTATTTTGTGATAAATAGATGTTGGATATGAATAATTAAATTGGATATCATTAATTAACTTGGAAATGATTCAATTTTTTTACAATGTAGATTACTTTATCATGGAAAACGAATACATTATTTTTGGATATAAGGAATCTTTCAAATAATCTATGTTTTATGTATGGAATTTGGGTGCATTTATGATTTTAATAATTTTTTAATGTATTTCATGTTATTACCATGTTTAATGAGAATACATGATAATGTTATTCACATGTTATGTATGGGATAATTAAGTGAAACTTCATGTTTTTTTGTAAAATTAATGATATGTTAATTTTTTATATTCAATGAAATTCTTTCTCAAGTTTATGGTTATATTATTTTGGATGGTTTAAAAGTTTAACCCTTTATAAAAGGGATTATTTTAAGCATTGGATATGGTTTTAGAGAATATGATTTTACTTCACCATACAATGATTTATCTGTATTGGA
The DNA here is from genome assembly GCA_963277665.1 of Viscum album. Classification (NCBI taxonomy): domain Eukaryota; kingdom Viridiplantae; phylum Streptophyta; class Magnoliopsida; order Santalales; family Viscaceae; genus Viscum; species Viscum album. The sequence goes on from OY728156.1 coordinate 2,085,527,921, forward strand.
TAACTTGTGGAACATTTTTTAAACTACTAAAGCAAGGAATGACTTACTATTCTTTTATGGATATTATTTAGGGATTCAATAAAGAAAAATTAAACTCTTTCTATAAGATATGAAATTATAATTCATCAAGTCACAACTAAAGGATGATATTGTTCTTATGGAATGGAATGAAAAAAGACTAGTATATCATCTCTTGAAAGTTATCCAAAATTAGGAAAAGGATCGCAAAATAAAATTTTATCCAATAATTAGGTTTTTTATGATATCAAGTACCTTTTTCATGCCACTTCCAACATATGTTCTCATTTTTTGAGACATAGTATGTGTTATACCAGATAACTTTCTCACATAAGTTTCTATTTTTCAAATTAATGTTTTATTAAAAAAAATTACAGTGTGGGTTTTTATGAAGGATTTTTCAAATTTTAAAACATTAACTATTGAGACATATATCAAGGGAGAAATTTATTTAAAAATGGATTGGATGTAACACCCATAGATTCTGAGAAATAGTTTTTTCAATGGATTTTATATTTTTGATATTTTATGTTACACTTAACACTGAGTTTAAAATTCATTGTACATAAAAATGACTTCAAATGAAATGATTCCTTATATACAAATGTTTTTAGATATTTGAAAGGATAGTTATCTCATTACAATTTCAATGGAGAGAAATAATTGAATTAAATAAATTATAAAAATTTATTGTTAAAAATTGTACATAAAATAAATATTTTAGTGTCCAATTAATTAAAAATTAAAATAAAAACTATATTAAAATAAATGAAATATTTTTTAGAAAAACATTATTTATAAAAAGAAATTTTTTTCCCTAAAAAAATTTATCAATTAATTTTTACTGAATAAATTTAAGGAAAAATATATCATCTATAATTAATAAATTATTTAACATTCATCTTATGTGTTTTATCTATAAGAGACAAGAATAAATCCAATTTTATTCTTAAAAAGTTTATTTTTCAAAAATGATGATTTTTCTTTTTTTTGCGCACATATTTTAAAACAAAATTTTGATACTTTCAGAAAATTTATTTCAAAAAAAATTTCAATTTTAAAATCACCATTGAAAAATTATATCATGGTTAATTTTTGAGAATTTTATAAAAAGAATAATTTTTTAATGAATAGTGAAAATATTGGATTTTAATTGTAATCTGCCTTTTTGATTAAATAATTTATAAATATAAAATATATTTTTAATTTTGTTAATTAAAATAAGTTAAATTATATATCTATTAATCAAATTTAGGTTGTTTTATTCATTTTTATATTTATTTTTTATATTAATACATTATAAACATTTGACCGTTTTCTCCTTGAAACATTTCTTTCTTGTATTGTCTATATGATTAATTTTCAATTAATTTATATTCACATCTATTTATAGAATTTATAAAAAATGATTTCCTATTTTTAAAAAGAATTATTTATATTATCAAAAAACATAATCTTTGTTTATCCATAATGAATAGAAAAAACATAATAATTATTTTTTTTATTTAATGACAAATGTGTTTACTTGGGGTTAAACTAAAATGATAGGGGGTAAAATAACCTAAAAAATTTACAAAAAATATTTTATGTAATTATTTAGAAATTTTATATTATAAGTCTCTATTATAGTCTATTTTTATTGTTATTTAATTAGAAAAATATTGATAAACATTTTTCTTTTCAAACATTACATCTATGTCACTCACCACACTTATAAAAGGACACCACCACTAGTTTCTTATTCACTCCTTAAAAATCTTTTTTATTCACCCAATACCATCCCAAATAAATTTCCATTATTCCCATACTTGTAATATAATCCTTATTTTCTTTATAATTACAAAAAATGATAAATTTTTTGTAGACTTAAGGAGGTTACATGAAGAAGAGGTAACAATCTTCAACAAGAATTATTTTTATTTCATCATCCACATCATTAAATTCATATTAAACCAAGATAATTTAATATCATTAGTATCTAAAAAATTATAATACTTTTTTAAGTTATTTCTAGGACCTATAACCATTCCCACTTAAATAAAATCGGTTATTAAATCATTATTCATGTGTAAGGTTGACTACCATCTCACAATCCAATGTCATTCGTTTTTCCATTTCTACCTCTCACAGTTGAATATGATGATAGATATAAAGTGTATATATATATGTGATATTTATAACATAATTATGGGTCTTAATTCATTATATAATATATAATGTTTTTACATTCCATTCTGAAGGGTATATGATAAAGTCGCTCATATGTACGGTGTAGTACGGCCTCGCAAAGCATTGTGATCCTTTTTTCAATAATGCTTTAAATGGAAGATAATAATGATAAATTTGAAGGCTATAAATTATATAGATGAAATAAGTATTATATTAATGAAATATTTATACTTATTAAAATTTAATATGTAATTTTCTTTCTAACTGTTTCACTCACTGAAGGATGATAACATCATTTTTGTACGTGTGGACTTCCACCTTCAAGAAGCAATGTGACTCTATATTTTCATCACAAGTCCACATGGATTAAATTTATAGGAATAATTAAATTTTTAATAGTCTAATTATGATACTATTATTATTCTAGAAATAAAATTACTTACTTTCATTCTATAATGATATATAAAAAATGGAAATGGTACTCATGCGTTTGTACAACCTACCATCATCATAATCATAAAGTAAATGATTTATCAAAATATTCTCCAATGATTGGTATTAAATGTATTATTTATTTATAAATATTAAAATCATGTCCTAAATATTATTCTTGTGATGATAGAACCGTGATCAAATTAAGAGGACCAATATAATAAACTAAAACGTACATGAAAGAAAAAGTAGTCATTTCTCGAAACCAAACATTGACATGGAATATTAGAAAAGGTGTAGAAAAAAGACATAATAAAATAATACATGGTATGATATATATAACTATATATCTAAAATTTATTTTTTATAAACTTATATTTATTATACATGAGGTTTGAATGTGTAAGAAGGAGGTCGAGACTTAATGAAAGACACTTTTAGGTGCTCCTTTATTTCGATGAGACATCTATAAATTCACAAATTATTTCATTTTTCTGGTTTATATACTTCCACTTTGACATATAAAATCACTAATATACTTATTTGAATGATATTTAAATTTTTTATTTTATGTTATTATTTATTGGGCATTACAATCCAAACGATTAATAAAATGGTAAGGTATTTTTTTCTCAATTTGATTTCCTTGAGACTTGTGTGATGTTATGAACTATATTATTTTATGAGGTGTATAGACAAACCATTTCAAATTTAATATCATGAATTTATTTATTCCCATGATATTTTTATGTTTATATTAATTTTATTTCTACATTGGTCTTACAATTCAATGTTACCATAGTTGTAAAGAATACATATTATAATCTCATCGTTTATAATGAATGTTTATGATTATGTTTATGAGGAAAAATTTTATGATCCATCTCATGATAAAATCATGAATTTTCTTCCCCTCTTTGTAAGTAAATATAATACATTTATTCCTTCATTTTCCATTTTTTATATACTAAATATTTTTAAAAAAATTATAACAATCATATATATTTATCTTTTAGGTTGAAAACCATTTTACATCTAAAACTAGCTATTCTAAAATTTTCAAAATTATAATTAATATTATTAAAAAAATCTATTACAGAAATATTTAACCATTTTTTATTTTTTACAAAAAAATTGAAAGAACCTTCATGTAATTTTCTAAAAACCTCACATTTGGAATTTCCCTAAAAAATAAAAATAATAATCATTGTAACATTAATGTAATGAATGTAATTTCAATATATAATTTACTCTAAATATTTATTTATAAGGTTACATGTTTTATTCAAGGGAAAGTATTTTCAAATAATATTAGATTTAATTTTTTTGTCAAAAGTGGAAGGATTTTTTCCATTAAAATATTTGAAATGATATTTTATGATTCCTCTATATGTTTTCAAGTTTATTTTAAAAGAAAGGGAGTTTGAAATTATTTTATGAATTTTTAGTTTTAAAAAATGTTATTCAACAAAAAATTATCATCCTAAAGAAACATTCCATGTGATTTATCATTCAAAATCATTCACTATCTTAGATAATTTACTTTGATATGACTTCTGGTTTTCTTGATATATGAACCAAGGAATCAATTTTTATTAATTATATGATTTATTTATGATTAAATGGTGTTTATGAAACCCATTTCACTTTTATGGGCTATACCATGATATAATTATTTTTATTCCAGCTTTTTCTTCCATGGGTTATGCTATGACGAAATTATGAAATGATTATAGAACTTGTCTCCATTAAAAAAGTAATGATATGATGTAATTTTTATGAAAACCATTTCATTTCATAGATTATAATATGATGATTTTTTATGAAATTTTGGTACACATACATATTATTTTCATTATGTGACAGTTGGGACCTATATCTCACACCAATGCAATGGGTATAGATTTATATCAAATAAGATAAACATGAATAAAACGAGGAGTCAAACCAATTTAGTAAGGGAATGATTAATCTATGATGGTATTGAGAGTGAACCTTGACTACTATGATGGTTTAGGGTGTAAAACCATTCCATTATGATAGCCATGGAAGTGAGCATTAAATAATATTGAAATTATTTTCTCTGATGATGTGTATGACACAGTTCTTTATCTTATTCCCATGTTATGCTCTCAAGGATCATGTTAATTGATTTATTTATGATTCATGTCTTATCAACCTCACATATTTATTCAATGACACAATATTATGATCTTTTATTTGCTGGTTATGGTTTAAAAATGATTCTCATGTTCTTATACCCTTTTGTTAATATTACGATAACATAATCCCCTTATTTACCCTTACTGATCATCTGAGATAATCATTTACTATGTTGGATTTTCCAATGTTATGAAGAAATCATTCATTTAGGGTATGATTATGATGAGTACTAATTGGTAACATCATTATGGGATATTTTAATGAACATTCTCAAAATTAGAATATTAGGAACCTGGTCTCCAAATATGATAATCTTTGATAGTCCTCGAGCATGATTTTATATAATTTGTTTAATATTTATCTAAAAATATATAATATCAATGTATGAAAATACTTCATCACTATGGACAACTATACCAATTTTTGATTTAATGAATTTCAAGGTAGGATTGAAATAATTTTCTAATTTACTATCTTCCACAATCAGACCTAAACATCTTAATACACACCCCCAATTCATTATCAACTATACTCTTGAAAATTTAAAACATATCTATTTATTTTTTCTCATTAGGAATATCACATTAATCATCCTTGTAAAACCATTAATTAATATGTTGAAGTGAAGACCACCCTTATTATATTGTTGTCTCATTATCCCACACCAATCTGACTGCTTTAATTCAATTGTCTTGGTGGAATGAACATCCACCCTATCAGGAAATCCTTGTGTCATTTTTCCTTTTTTGAAAGTTTCATAGGTTACTTGTATTTATCTATTGAGATGAAGCAACTTAATTAATAAATATCGATTAGATGTTTTTTTAGACTTTTTATAATGATGTCCTAATATTATATTCTATTGTTCTAATCTTTTATGCCAAAATACAAAGAATTTCTTAAGACTCCAATTTGAAAAAGATTACCACTAGATATTTAAATTCTAGTAATAATTTATCCAAATATTATCCAATTAAGAAGAATATTTTTATTATAAGAATATACCCAATACATTCAACAGAAATTTATTTTAAATCAAATAAGTTCTATTTAAGAACATTAACAAATAAAGAATCTTTAGATTTGTTATCATGGTTTCAATCTCAATTAAAAAAATATTTTATATCTTGAAGGTATCATAAATTCCAAAGTTGAACCCCAAATAATAATATTTTTCAATATTATTAATACTTTTGTGTCTTCAATCATATATGTTTAGTAGCCATTAATTCATGGTTTTCTCCTATTTCTGAAATTAGGAGCCACATCAATAAGGAGTGAATTTTATGTTTTTTCTCCTATAAGTCTTTTAATCGCTAATATCCTATTAGGGTTTTATTCAAATAGTGGTTATAAATTTATCCATACAGTTACCTTATAGATCACAGCTTCCCTGTATTTCATCTAAATAATCAAATCTATTCTAAGTAGGTAATCTTGATGGATATCCTTCTTTATCTTACTTACCCTAATATTTGATCCCCTTATTTTTTAAATATATCCAACATAATTCATACCTTCTTTGAATATATTAAGGGTATATGTTATACTAAAAAACATATCAGTTTGACTAAATAATTCGTATCACTAATGGTATAATTTAAAACAAGTTCTTATGTAAAATTATTTAGTTTATCAATGAATTTGTTTTAAATCGTTGTGAAATCATATCCTCCCCATGTTTTATTATTTGGGAAACTTTTTTTCATAAGCTATTTTAGAGTTACCAAGATGAAGAATTGATCTTCCCAGGATTTTCCTCAATCCAATATAATAAAGAATTTACTTTAAATATTTACTCTATGATATGTTATATTTAACATTCTCTAGAATTTTAGTTCTTCGTTTAGCCTATGATTTTATGTAACAAATCTCAATAGTTTTTTATGATTCATCCAATATTTTCCATTTCCTGAACATAGTATTCTCTATTTTTTAGTGTTTATATACCATAAAGGTAACATGTTAGTTTAATATTGAATTCCACATCCTCTTTATGAAGCCTTCTTCTCAAACTCCTACAAATTTCAATATTGTTCAGAAAATTTAACTTCCATAAGTTAAATTTCTTCAATATAGTGATTCTCTTTATTGAGGAAATGTTTTTCCCTTTACTCATGTTCTCAACCTCTTTTTTTAAGGATTTAATTTCCCTTTTATGTTGGATATTTATTTCAAAAAAAGCTTCATGATCAACATTAAACGTTTCCATAGTGTATGTTTTTATTCCTTCTCCATAATTATTTTATATTTAATCATGTCTCCAAAAATGATCCATGAAATTGAAAAAATCGCACCACCTTATTTAGATTGACTTTTTGTGATAGGGTATTCATCCAACTGATTTCATAACATGATTATTTATTTTATTATTTGAAAATTATCCTTGTTCTCAAGAGTTTTCTTTTATTATTTAAATTATATTCTCTAATTAAAAATTTGGGAAATTTATTTATGTTTATTATATATATACTATCCCTATTAATTCATTCCACAATCAGCTATAAAATTTTCAATTCCACCACACTTGAATCGCATTAGTGGAATATTTACATGGTATTTTATTTTCCACTTTTTATAATTTTAGAGATAGTAAACTTAATTATCTTTTAATCTTCACCTTTTTCCTCATCATAAATTAATTAAATATAGTATTTAACTTCAACCACATTGATCTTTATCATATTCATGGTTTTGAAATCCATTATACTTTTGGAATTATTTTTAAACATGTGATATTTTATCATCACAAAGTTTACTAGTTTTTAATACAAATCATTAAGATAAAAATTATCATTTTCATCAAAATTTGAAATAAATGTATCAGACCGATTAGAAAATTTCCAGTTTTTCATCTTTATAATTTTTTAATCTCCCAAATTGTCAAAAAGGACCCAAATGTGAAAAATTTTCTTAGTTTTACGTATGAAATAGTCATAAATTTTATCCTCATCATCCATTCTGATGTATTCATACATTTATCATTGAATATGTAGATTACTTTTATTTTTTTTTATATTTCATTCATGCCTATTTTCAATATCATCACATGTCTCTTTAAAAATATTTATTCTCAATACTTTTGTATAATCATAATTAGTTAAGAACATAAAACTATATTGTATAGATTTTACATATATATTAAAAATACATGTATCATACAACTTCATTGGATATTCTACTCTATGTGGTCTAAAACACAACGTAATAGTATCTCACACTTTTTGGAATTATGAAATAAGATAGGTGATCATCATATTCTTCCAACCAGGAAAATTATTTGAATTTAATATGAGAACAGAAGTCTTATTAATTCAATTTAAACTATTTATCTTCAACTCTGATTAATATTGGTTCAATCCTCTAAAACCAAGTTTTCCCTTAATTTAATTTATTTGTCAAGATTAATTAATATATCACTATTATTGGGAATGAATTAGTGATACAATTCTTTAAATTTAATTAATTTTATACAAACCAAAGGGACTATTTAAAACTCTGATAGTCTCTTCCTTGCTACTCAAACTTACTCATATAAAATCTAGTGAATGAATAGAAAAACATTTAGTGATATTTCTATAAGTTTTTACCCTAATGTACGTGACTACACTTTATTGATTTCATGTAACGATAAAAACGCCAGATATTAACTATAATTATTCTGGTGAATAAAATATAATGAAATTTTTCTTCCTAGGCTCATATAGAATTTCTGAGAATTTACAAGATAAATGTATTGTTCTTTATTTATTATTTATAAATCTATAGTTTCTTATAGAGATTTTATTATACAAGATTACTCCAATACATAAATATTCTGTTTATTATCTTGTGTGAACAATATCTTCAAGTTACCCATTTATTTCCTCGCATTATATTTAAAGATCTTCCTCCTTGATTATGATATCTTCAACATTTATAAAAATATATATAATTTTTTATTCATGTCTTCATTCGTCTATGGGAGTATAGAATGTTAATTGTATGAAAGAGTGAATACAGGCACATGTATTTATTTCTCCTTCACAAATACAAACCTCTAAATTATTGGCAACATATTTTGTTTCCTTAATATAGATGATAAAATTAGTTTCTAACACATTAAAATATCTATTATATTATTTCATTGATATGAAATTTTAGTAGATTTAACTAGTACTAAAATAAACTCACACTTCTTCAAATCCTATCTATATTTTTTTATATATCCCCTAGATATTTGACACATTCAATTGTCTAATAATATTGGTTGTAAAATCTTAATCCCAAATTGATTCATAAAATATATTTTATTTGTTATAATGATTTTGTATTTTCAACTGACAAGACATCCATATGTATTTTAAAATATTGTTATCTAAAAAATCATAAACCTGTGTTATCTTCCCACTAGAATTCATGAATATTATTGGGGAACGAAATATAATACCTTGGTGTTGGTAAAACTCAAATCATTAAAACATATTCAACTATTATTACATCATTAAATAGCCTTGTGGTGTATTCTTATTTTTCACAACATTGAAAAGCAAACTTTATTCTTTATTCATAATTATTAAATACATATTCTTGAATCAGGTTAGTAAAATTAATCATGATATTTTGGTCCTTTATAATTAACAAAATATTATCACACAGAATTTTATTTTTTAAAATATTCTTCCTTAAAAATATTGATAACTAATATACTTTTATGTATTAATTTTTCTATAATTTTTCGAATAACAAAGAAAAATACTCAAGAAAGAGTAAATGAATCTTTTATTTATCAATACGTTCACGGATTTATTGATTTCTTTTTCACTGGGATAGAATAACTATTATAAATAGAATTAATTATAAGTACCAATACTAAACACATGAGAAGGGTTGGGATGGTATCTCAGAATTTGAGATTCATGGAATATGATAGGCATATAAAATGAATATATGGAACTGCTAACCAATATCTCACATTGTAAAACACATTGACCACCTCAAATGTCCCCCAAGAACCTTGGACCCAATTTCCCAAACCTATGAATACAATGGTGTCCTAACAAGTTTGACACTCACAAAAATACTGAGTCTCTCATCACAGGCCTAAAATGATGGATTATTTATTACTTTTAGTGTACTCTAATCACATCATAATGATGAATATATGTTCTAATGTCTCCCACATGATACACTGTATGATAATAGTTGACCCCCTCTCTCTAACATGTATAGAGGTGACCTGCCTGATCTTCAATACATGGGCCTGAATTCTACCATTTAAAATGATGCTTGATAAATATTATAATGTAAGAAATATTATATTTAAATATGGTTCTTGAATGAACCAATAAAGTAAAGGATTCATGCTCAGGGAATTTCCTCTCATACCTACTCGGTATGCTTAAACGTCTTGTCCACCTGAGGATCAAGGGTAGTCCTCAAGTGAACCTACATATTATGTTATCCTTCCAAACCTTTTTATAATAATGAAATTAAATAGGAATTTTAATTTGATATCCTTACGTTAGTCACAATAAGTAGACACATTATCTCCTAAACAGAAATATTACCTAAATAATTAATAAAATATGTGACCCATATGAACAAAAAATGTACAACTATGGTTAATCATCCCATAATGACCCAAGTCATATAACTATATTGTGATGTCCTCAAAAATACCATTATACAATACATAATGATATAATGAAATTTCTATTTAAGAATTGTTAGACACTTAATTAATCTTAAATATCAATTATTATTGGGCTTCCCTACTTATATGTGAGGTATCATGAAACAAATCCTAATATACACTACTTCACAATGGACCACCAATACTACCTTTGCATGTCATCATATGTCTTGGAAATCCCTGGAAGAAAGTCCCATATTTAGGTATGTGAACCACATATCATATATTCATTATTTATAGAATATATTTCCATATGACCATATAAATAAAGTATTTCATCTATAAATAGGGTTTGGTAAGGTGTAGAATCCAGATTATATATATTTATCTTCATCACTAGGAAATCTGAGTCAAAAAAACTAACTCTACATCACCTTTTAGAGGATTGAAGAGGTTATAGCCACTATATGACAATTCATCTACACTTATACTCCCAATTATCACGTTTAAACCTTTTGATGTGGCTCACAAACAATCAATAACTAATCACATCCTACACCACCTGATCTTGAGTATTCCAACTCAGTGGGTCAACTAAAAAATTCCCCTTCATAGGAATATATGTTATCTCAGAATAAAACAATTGTAGGGACATAACCCAACTCCACTATATATGGTTTGGATCATGCCGTGAAGGGATGTACTATAGACTGTTGTGGTTAATATATATCCTAAACCACTCAACCAATAAGTAGTGATGTCAATGACTCATTGTTTCCACTGACACCTCCAACACCGAATAAAGACTTTTATTATTCCTCTCATGTGGCCTCAACATCTTTGATACATAAGAGACAAAAAATGACCTAAATCCAAATGAATCTGAAACCAAGACCTAATACATCAAAATATATGATATATTATATAATCATCTCTGGTAAGGTCATGATATGCATATATTTGAACACATAATTAAAATACAGAAATGAAATATCATAATAATAGACCCACTCAAAATAAACACCTTCTTAGTTTTGGTGTTAAAAAAATAAAATTCGAGAATTCCTAAATAAACCCCTCGTATTAACCTTCTAATACCATGAAACAAAATATATCAAAAACTGTCTTGAGTCTCTATACGTAAATCACAACCTCATCTTCTATGGCTCTAAAAATATTCTTGTTATAAATATTTCCTTCCCTATGAAGCATACATCATTGTTCTAAAAGTGATTTGTCATGATATTATCATATAATTGATGTTACCATAGTGTAGTCAATAATATCTCTCAATGGTGAGAGTGATCTTACCTTGACTGGGAGGATAATGTACTATCATTAAAAACAACCATGAACGATTCTAAAAGATAATGGTCTAGTTTATAAGGACCATAGGAATAATTAGTGTCTTCTATAATCCAAAAAACATCAAATATACTCCTGTAGATCATACCTACTTCTAGAAGTATTTTGGGTAATAACATAAGGCCTCTCCCATAATTAATGATAACCAAATCCCATATCAATATTGGAGATAAACATAGATCACCTCTACTAGTTAATAAATTTATATGAGGATGATTTTATCAGTTTCTAACTATCACCATGTTCAACCTATAGAAACCCACACATAACAATCCACATTATTGGTGAGAAACATAGGAGAAACCTAAAGCGTTGTATTAGATTGAATGAATCTATTCACCTAAAAACCATCAATACAATCCTTTAACTCTATGTATTCTATAGGACTCATCCTATATAGTAAAATGTATATAGATCGATAGAAATCATAATATCAATATTAATCACATCCCCTCTCTTGGATAGAACCTCTAATAATTCATTAGAAATTATTTCCTAGAAATATTAAATAATAAGTTGAAATATTATCTGATCCATCTCAACATCATCTTGATAAACATAATCCAACTAACCCATAATCATCATTAACTACTAATGGTCATGTTAATAATGGAATTCTTTTAAATCCAACTCTTGCTCTAGAGTATAAATATCACTCTAACCAGATGTGAAGAATTTTCTATGGTAATATAAATCCATTTACCCTCAATATTGAGTCACCTGATCCTTCCTAAGTATTACATTGAATCTTAACATATCTGACAAGAGAAAATACTGTAAAAACCTATAAAAAATAATTTTGAACTATACACATCTTAGAGTACTATCGGACCATTCCCTAAGGTTTTATGAAAAGATATAAATCCATAGGGATACGTTATGATAAAACCCAAAACAACTACAAACTGATAAAATATAGATTATTATGATGCACTTATAAGAAAAAGACATAAAACAATGTAATATTCCACTAAAACCATTCCTTGACATATTGGTGGCCTAATGTCATAATAAATAGGTGTTTGATAAACAACATGTAATTGGCCGAAATTATGGTCCTCATCACTTGTATCTTAACACCCATGATGAGTATCACCCTACTAAAATTATTACCCATACCATTAGACACTAGATACACCTTTACGACTCAAAAATCTATAATAACCTCATCTACCACTTTACTGAGTTAATCTTAGGCTTTTTATAGATCCATGGGTCTAACTAAAATATTGACCACTAGAAGACTTTCGAAACATCTTGTAAAAATATTATAGATATCCCATATACCAATATAATAGTAACTTTATTGATTGTAAATGACATTGGGACAATACATGACCACTCATTTTGTACAAAAGAACACAATATAAGACATTCCTATAATGGGAAGAGATTAACAACCACATTAGCTACTTACCCCATCATCACCCAAGCCTGAACCATAATGTTGTGCTTCTTATTTCTTAAAGAACCACTACGTACCCCACATAATAGAAGCCAAATTCCCAAATATCATGCCCTAATTCTCATTACACTCATCTATGAGGGTCTGATTCATAGGATTAAAATATTACGGATGGTAAAAAATGTTATCTTAAACTAGAAATGCATACCACCAACTATCCTCAATGTGTATATCCTTTATTTCATAATTTTCATTAAACCTTAGAGAGAAGAATTGAATCTTCATAAAATGTGGTGTGTAATCCATGATGGAAATCAGTCTCTAGGTGAGATGAATGAAATCTCAGGCCCTATCATCCATTAATGTCTCTAAGAATAAATTTCCAAAAACAAAATCTGAAAATCCATATGGGATAAATCCCAATGATGGTCTGTTTTCATATTAATGTACCAATACGGTTCAGTTGTTCCCCATAATATATAAATCCCTAGTTTAACTATCCTTTTAGGGGTATCTCAGGATGGTCAATGATAGTTAACATCAACTACACCCAAAGCTCAAAATATTAGGGTCCACCCATAGCCATAAATACGAGAGGGTGCTATTTCTGAAACTCACACATCATCTCAAACATGAATGTCCTAGAACATGAAATATTCTTATCCCTATATTTTATAATCCAAAGTAATTTTTTTTAGTTTATCATCATTAATGAGTACCAGTTAAGTAGGGGGTCCCATCTCAATTTTTAGTGGGACATTCTCATCACTACCTTTTTTTCACTCATTTATTGAACATCACAGTGGCATGTAAAAACATTGAACACATTTATATATCAATTCAAGATATTATTGTTTAAAGTAAATAGTAATAGGTATAAATTTACATAAAATTATATAGACACCTCAAATCCTAAAGAGTCTCACCACCGCATCCCTCTATATATCCATATTATCCCACTCCGAATATCAACAATACATAAATGATCCAAAAAATCAATGATCATATAATAATAATAAAAAATATATGAGAATATAAATTAAAAATAATTACACCGTCAATTTATAGAGGTAAAAATTATATAAGTTGTTTTTGAAACATTAAATAAATAATACGTATATCATATCCAAGGTTCACAATAACAAAGAATCCCATGAATTACTAGTGAATCCTGCATGCTGAAGATGATTAATGAATTCATGCATATTTCTTCCTCAGGAAAGAGTAAAACAATAAACCATACATTAATTTTGAAATGTGTAATATTTTCCAAAATTATCCCAAATATAAATAAAATATTAATCTTGTCCCTCATAATCCAGATTTTCCATATTCATGGGTTAGTAAATCCAAGGCTAAATGTTCATACTAAGATCTAACAATATATTCTCTTTTCTCTATCATATCCCAAATAGTAATATAAAAGAAAAAATTAACTAATACCACATTATAATGTACCTAATCTAGTTCACATATATTATAACTAATCTTGGTCACTACACACTTAAGAATATATTCTCTACTGCACTTTCAAAATGCTATCTCATAGTATTCAATATGTGAGTAGGTTTTATAGTAAAACATCCACGATTATAAGGTATATCATATTCATTATATTAGAAATGTGATAAGACTATTAAAATATAAAAAGTCATTTCATTTTTATGGAAGTAAAAAAACATCAGAACTGTCAGTAAAGGTTATTGACGTACATGGATTTGGTTAAAATTTAATAATAAATAAACTTCTTTTAATTAATTAATTTACCCATTTATAATTTTTTATCATATATTTTAAGTTCAATTTTAATTTTTTTATTGTTATATTTTTTTATTAAATTACATATTAATATTACATATTGATATTTCATTATGTATATATATGTTGCATATGTTAATATCATATATTATTTAATGATATATATTTTTATTATTATTACTATTTTTTTATATTATCATTTATTAGTAACATTGTTATTATTATATTATTATTATATGTATAATTATATTAGTATGAAAAATAATTTTTAATTTAGTATTTTTAAAATTCTACGTATTAAACCTTGTATATATAATTGTACATATATAATTATAATAACCTATAAATACCTATAATAATTATTATTATCATTTAATTTCGGTCCATGTAAAATTTTAAAATATAATCCTTCCTCTATTTTTCTGAGACCCTAAAAGTGGGAAACCATCTTCTTTAGAGGCCCTCTAATCATTACATCAGTTCTCCAAAAAACCCTATCCGTGCCATACCAAGCCATCTAGGTTGGTCCATCTGCCTTTAGTCACACCTTCTAGGATTCATCATATTATACATCACTTACATGAAACCATCCACCACTATTCTAATGATCCTCCATTTATTTATGAATATTAATCATATAAATTAAATAATATGACGGGAAATGTATTCTCACACAACCTATCTTTGTATGTAGTGAAATTACCCATGGCCCATCATATGTTGTCTAATATGAAGATCTCACCTAATTACTAGACTCCTCTACTTTCAACAAGCCTTCAACCAAACATCAGAAAATACTTCCTCTAATATAATATATTAGGTGTATTACTTCCATGCATGTTCACCTCTTCGTCAATATATAGAAAAGAAGGATCCCACCAACATCTAAAAACCAACCCATCATTTCATCCTTGAACCACTGTATTGTGTAGGACCTAGTCCCTATATGTTTGCAATCCTAAACCTTACACAAGGATTGTTTCTTCTCACTGTTTAGTGTGAACATTTTTTCCCATCCATGAGGGAAATATATATATATATATATATATGGGTCAATAATTTATTTTTCAACAATCATGATTAGTGTGCCTGAATAACACGGGGCTTTGGGTAATCCATATGAGTATAAGTGAAATCCATGTAGCTTAAATTTTTATAAATATTTTTTTAACATGTATTGTTCAAGGTTACAAAACCATTTGAATATAATTTTAAGGTGATAAAAATGGTTAAAAATACCTTTTATGGTTACTTCATGATTCCTAATCCATGAAAAAAACTGTGTGAGTGTTAAATTGGTTTCCAGTGGTGTCTTTATTTTTAGTTCATAGATTTCCAACTCATGATGTTAAATTGTACGGTCTTCTTAGATTCACCTAAAAATTTAAATTACCAATATTTCCTCCATATTTTTAACCTTTTTTCTTCTCTCCTCCTCTATCAATAATTTTATTGAACTATATAAGTTCTTATGGGGAATTTTTCCCCCTATCTCAAATTTTCTCCCTTTCCATCAATTTTCAATTGCTTCTCTAGGTAGACATCTATCATTTCCTTCCTTTCAAATATTCTATATTTTTTTATTTTTCCTAGGTCATCCCTTTCTCCCAAAACCATAAATCATGGTGAAAAAAATAGATTGTGTTTTGTATGGTTATAACCAACGATGTTCACCATTTAAGACCCATAGTGGTTTTTCCCTATCTTATTCAGGTGATATCCATGAAAGGAAATCCACCATAACTTATTTCAAATTTTTTCAAGGAAGATTTTTCAATATCTATCATTAAATTTTAAATTAATGGAAATATTATTAATTTTTTGTTCATTTAAATAATATATATTCCTATATATAATCCAAGATTTATTTTAAAATTATTTCTACCAAAACAATAACATAACATAATGGTTATCTAATGGGTTTTAGTGATTTATTTTAAATTATATAGATTTGATATTCAATGTTTTAATAAAGTTTTCTAAGGGGAAAATTTAAATGAATTGATGGAAATTGGGGGCCTTCATCCATATTTTATATTTTATATGGATTTTATATATTGATAATTAATTTCAATTGTATTTTAATATAGATTCATATTTTTGTTCTTCAAAATGGGTTTTAATGATTGTAATTTCATGTTAAAGATAGGAATCAACATTATGAGTTGGTTTTCAAATAAAGGCACATTTAGAACATTAAAAGATAATTAACTTTTTTTCATGAGACCTTCATTGATTTCTCTTATTCTTGTTTCTCCCAATATGGGTTATTATTCTATGGGTTAACAGTGTGGAAAGGTATTCTTTATGTGGGGGTATTAAAGTTAATGTGTGAGACATTATTCATGTATTATTTTATAAATTATATTGATTTCTTTATTGCATTAAAATTTACTTCATCATGGGAATCCATGTATCTATGTATGAGGGCTTGATTCATCCAATAATATTTTGTACATATGTTATTTAGGTCCAACTAATTATTCTTAGGATATTACTGGGGGAGGTTCTATTCAAATGTGGTCGTGTGGGATAATCTGATTTCATGTGTTATTATTCAGTGAAATATATGCATGGTGTTTTTATATATTATTAAAAAACATTCAGATGATCACATATAAGTAAAAAGGGTGTATCCCATTACATTTATATCATGATCGATGGTTCAATGTTTTGGATTTACATTTTGGAATTATTTTATCTTCTTATGCTTGTGGCTAGTGGTACCATTTATATTTTTCATCTTTCTTATTGACATTTGGGTTCTAATTTAGATTTTTCTTCTGTTATTTATGGTTGGGAGCTATTTAAATGTGGTTTTGAAAAAAATTAAATGAAAGGAAATATTTTTTTATTTTATATTAATTATTCATGCAAGGATTCAAAATGTTTCTGAAATGTTTTTTCACTGTGTTTTACTAAAATCAAAGCATCATGTTTGGTTTTTAAAAATAGGATTTTTTTTGGGTTTCCTTGATGAATATGTTTTTGTTATTTATTAAATGTAAAATATGGTTATTTTACTATTTATTATTTGAAATGGAAATGGTAAAAGTTGTATTAAATTTATTTCAAACTAGCCTTCCTAAGTTGTATAACTAAAGGAATTTTATTGAACCGTTTGTGAGATTCTACTAGACCTTTTAGCTTTCACCATATACACACACTCTCTTATATGTGTGTGTGTATCTTGTATTTTAGATAGGTAATATGTTAACTTTTTATTTTTTATCTTCTTGTTAGTATAATAATGGTGAGCTGATATGTGTATAAAACAAGATTCTTCATGGATGCACTCGGGCGTTCTGGTTATTGTTTTTTTTTTCATTTTTTTAATCAATGTAATGTCCAAAATGAAAATTTATTTTTTTTTATTTAGTTATTATTATTGTTATTGTAATTTTCATATTATTTTGGGATAGTGATTCTTGATAATATAAATTTGTTTGATAATTGTTATTGATTGTGGCTTATTTGGTGTGTATGTTTACCATGTTCTGATTATTTGATGTTATATGGGCGTCCAATGTTTGGATGTTACTCATAACATTCATAGTAAATGATATACTAACTATTTTATACAATTTAAGGATGAAATTTAAAATTTTCCTTGGGGTTATTACTTGATGCTCAAGAAATTATTTCCAACTCTTGGGTATCAGGAACACCCATCAAACCAAGTAGATAGTCTATTTTGGTGAAATGTCAGGTTATCCTAGGTTAGTATTTTAAAAATTATATCATATACATGTTTTATGTAAAGATAATAGGTTCTTAAAGATTCCATCTTGTTATTTGGGGAGTGTAATGGTATTTTTGAGATAGGGATGTTGTAACTTTATAGATATTCCTTTGGAGAGTCTCACAAACACTTTTTTCTTTAGAGAATCCATTTTTCTATGGTTGCCGGGATTGAATTTTTTATTTGTTTTTTGATCCTAACTGGATTGTGTAGTTTCATATGAATGGACTAAATTTTTATCCTAAATGAGTTTGGTGAGTTATATTGGGGGGTCCCTAACCTTTTTGGGGGAAAATGGATGTAGAACTGTGGCAGTAAGGTTATCATGTATGGTCAATCAGACCATAGAGATCCCATATAGATGGTTATTGGAGCATCCATGGGGCTTCCACATAGTTGGTTCATGGGTTGAAAAAATATTTTTCCAAACCATTAACAATTCTAAATTCCATTAAATTTTCTTATTTTCATCTCTCTTAGTTTAATATTTCCCCAAAACTAGTTTCCACTAGATATGAATGAATTTAAGGGGGGGTTTTATTGTGATTTGATGTTATTTAAGGGTATTTTGTTTGCATTATGGTATAATATTTTACTATTCTATAAATGTATTTTATTTTTTTGTTCTTTTTTGGAAACAAATATAGAATTTTATAAATCATTGTGTTTAGAATAAGTTTTTGGTATGTTTTTTTGGAAGGGGTGATTAATTTTATTTGGGGATTTTTTATAGAATAATTGATTTCATTATGTTTTTTTGGAAATTTTTTAAAATGAATTTGGAAAGTTAATGTTAATAAATTTATATAGTTTTGAAACATAATTACATTCAAATTATTAGTGAATTTGAAAAATTCTTTCTAATTTACTTTAAGTAGTTTATTGGTTTTATTTTATTTTAAATGTGGAATGTTCATGTTACTAGTCTTTTGTGGTTTTAAAATAAGGGTGATTTTATTTTGAAATTTACACCATTATAAATTTTGTTTCAAATTATTTTCTATTGGATTTTGGTGATTTTATATACGAATAGTTTTCAGATATTTGATTAATGTACATTTTAATGTTTTTCTGTTTTTTATCTATCCCATAGTTGTAATTGGACTATTATGAATCTATTAGAGAGGAATGAATCCGATGTATTTTTCTATTGATTTACATAAAAATGCATCCATGAATAGTAAATAAATAATGTATAAGTTGGTTAATAAGGATAAACCCCTTGGTGAATCCTTTCAACATTTTGTGAATGTAACTCAAGTTCTAAACTACAATAAAAATCCTAATACAGTGGTGGACTCACTAAATTATCTTTTTATAGATCTTATCTTGGGAGTTCCCCATGGTGGTGGTTATTTAGTTACTCTAATTTGGGGTTTATGGGGGATTTTTTTTCATATTTCATATTGTTTTTATCTTTTCATTTGAGTGAGTCACAAAAAAACCCATTTAATTATTATTTGTAGAATGATTCCTTTGTTTAGAACTTAGTTTCATATTGGTGAGTTTTTCTTTAAAGATTATGGTGAATTTTTTGGGAAGAAAGAATATATTTGTGATTGGGAGTGTTTTTTCTTGGGATTCGTTTTCATTATGATTTTTTGAATTTGTGGATTCTTTTGGTAGTTGTTAGATCATCCTTAAATATTTAAATCTAGTTTAGGATTTGGGTAGTGAATAAATTTTTTTGTTATTGTTATCTATTTTAGTTAATTTTTAAACTGGGTTTTTGGAAATCAAGTTTTTTTGGGTTATTTTCGATATGTATATTTAGACATTTGGTCGTAAGCTCTTTGTGGGTGGATTATGTGAGACCATAATTCTATTCTTGAGTAGTTATGAAAAGTTTTTCATCCCTATAAGCACTGTTTGGTTCTATTAAAATTATGGGATTGAAATGATATTTAATTCTATTGTTGATATCCTAGTTTACCCATATAAAGTGTGGTGACTCAGGATAAGAACCAATGCCTTCTTTGTGAGGTGGTTTTGAGTATTTTAATTTCGTTTCTTTTAAGGTTAGATTTTTTATTTATATATACTGGTTTTTATTCTGTGTTTATCCCTTCAATTTTTCAATACATTATCGTGTCATTGAAGGTTGTGGTTGGAATATGAGGGTTATAACTAGTGTTGGTTCCTTTTTAGAAGGGTTTTACTTAATTCCACTATTATATATGAATTGTAAATGGTGGGTAGACTTACAATAAGTCTATTTTCCTTTAGGGGTTTAGGTTATTTGGTCATGATTTGATCCGTGTTTATATTTTTTGGTGTCATTTGATTTGATTTGATTTTTTGTTCTAGTATTTTAGGGTGTTACTTTCCCATTAGGTTGTTAACATTATAATTTCCATTGCATCTTAATGATTAATGAAAACAGTCTATGGTAAGAATGTTGCATCATGGAATGGTTGTAACACCTCGTGTTACTTTAATTGTGTTTTTATTATTTTATTTTGGGTTAGTTTGTTCTTTTATAATTTTGGTATTTATTTTCATACTTCTAATTTTTTTTATCTGAATGATTTCCATAAAGTCATTGCATAGTTAGGTAAACCATGAAGATACCGCAAATGCATGAGTTCCTTTTTTTCATGGTTTAGTTCATATGGTTTAGTCTGGACTGTGTGGGTACCCTTATGTAAAGGGTCTCCTGTTATTTTTTGAACATCCTTGGTTACTAAGAATAGGTAAAACATGGTCTATCGAGAACCATGTGGCTATTATTACAAAAAGTATAGATAACATTTCAATGGAGGTTGTCTGGTTCAAACCAAGTGGATAGTTAGGAAAACCTTTATAAAATAATGTGAAGGAATTGTAGATTGTTTTAGAGTCATTTTAATTATTAGATCGTGGTTCCTAAATCATGCATTAACTATTGCTAGTGTATAATGGGTCTCATGTGGGTCTCGTAGGATTAATACATAGTCTTCCAAATAATTAAAGAATCCCATGATTATAAAAAACATGAAATCATCTATATTCCCTCCAAATTTGTAATATCTTCTCTATTATCCACCCAAACAAGTTCAACCATACCATTTAGATCCCTAGGAAGATTTTTTTCCCTATCCTTTGATTTTAGATCTCTTCCTGAAGATTTTATAGTGCTATTCAAGTTAAAAAAATTGATTCCCATTCATTTATATTCTTTTCCCTTTTATTTCTATTCTTTCTTCATTCTTTCATTCTGTTGATATAATAAATATTGGTGAAATCTAGGGGTTTTGTCCAATATCATAAAAACCTAGGTATTTTAATATCTACGACCAGTAAGGGGTTATTTCTATGTCATTTATGTGCTCCCCATGGAAGGATGAACATTGTGACTTTTTTGTATTCTTTTGATGTAGGTGTTTCTATAATACTACTTTATTTTTAAATTCATGGGATTAATTCACTTTAAAATGTTGTTTTTAATTTATTTATAGCTATATGTTGAATCTATAATGAATTTTGATATTATATGATTGTAATTTGGAACCTGGTATAAGGGTTTACTTATGGTTTTTATAGATTTCTTTTAAATTTAATAGTTATGATATTCCATGTTCTAATAAAATTTCCCAAGGGGGTCCATTATATAAGCTATAATGGGATCCCCTAGCGCTATCTAGGAAAAGCCATCGTATAAGACATAATGGGATCACTTGATGAAATCTAGGCAAACCCATCATATATAATTTCATAGAAACACAAATAAAGAACGTCGAGATTAAACATCCTCGTAGGATGCACAAAAACCATGATTACTTTTATAATATTATTAACCCATGGAAAATAAAATTATATCATAAAAAATTCTTTTAAACATTATTATCCCATAGAAGTGAAATGGGTTCCATAATAATATATTTATAATATCATTAACTAATTGATGAAAAATTGATTTCATAAAATTCTTTTTCAAACACGATTAACATGTGAAAGATATATGGGTTCCATAATTATCTCTTTGAAACAAGATTAACCCTTAGGAAAAAATGAGTTCTATATAAATCTCTTTGACACAAACTTATTCAATATAGATAAAAAATGAGGATGGTGTCAATAGAAAATATCCCCATTTATGAATAAGTAAATAAAATGGATGTTAATATTGATGAATTGGAATAACATTAATATTTCGTTATAGATAATTTTCGGAAAATAACCACTTTATTTTAAAGAGACAATTTTTTAACTAATGATTCGCAAGATATTTTGAAAATATTTTTCTTTTAAAACATCCTTGGAAACTAATAATAGACTCTTTAAAATCAATTTAAAAAATTTCCTAAGAAAAATATCATTTCCATTTTAAAGAAAATTTTTTAAAAATGTTAACATGATTTTATTTTGAAGTAACCATGAATACATATAAATGCAGCTTCAAATAAAAAAAATTCATATAGAAAGAATTTTTTTTCATGCCATACATATTAAAAAAATATTCCATTATCATTTTTAGTATAAACCAAATAAATATTTTTTAGGAAATAAATGAGCATTCCTTTAAAAATATTCTCTAAAATTAAATCATTAGAGAAAATTAATTTTATAAATCATTAAAATGGTTTCAAAAACATTTTATTGTAAATATTTTTAGAAAACGTGGTATTTTGAAGAAATGGATTTTTTAAACTAAATAGTGAGATATAGAAGGTTTTTTATAAATATATACTTTTGAACATTTGAGTACACAAATAGATGAAGATGATTGGAAAATTTGTACTCTAAGGAAATAAATATAGGTGAATAAAATTCATGAGAATTATTTAGAGCTAGATAATAATATTTTAATATTGAAGACTTAATCACAAACAATCCCAACAAATGATGAGATTATAACATAAAAATCATAGCACATTGTTAAATTTGAATAAAAATCCCCATAAAATAATTAAATTAAATGGAACATTAAAATAACATGACAATAAATAAATCCATGGTGTTAAATGTAATAAGGGTTACATATACATGTCACAAATGAAGATAGGTGCATAACATGATGTCAGTCTCAAATAAGGAAAATTGTGACAAAACTCCTTACCGCTTTGGTAATATTTTAACTAATATGCCACAATGAAACATTAAATAAAATTAAATAAATAATATTAATGATATAACATATTAAAGTGGAAGTATATAAACATTAAACAATAAATTTAGTGAAATTATTTAAATGTTCTTCAATGAAATAAAATTGAGACCAAATCCCTTACCTCAAGCTTCTTTTGGGATGATCATGATTTTTCCTCCTATGTAGTGGTTATAAACATACTGTTAACTTTTTACATAAAAATATTATTATTTATAATATCATATATGATCCTTTTATTGAATCGTTTCACCCATTCAATGATAATATTTCATTATTTTCATTATTGCAGGCATTAATTGCAATGTTTATTATTTATTATTTATTATTAATGTCTTAGATATTATGAATTTAATATAGTTATATAATCTCTATAATAATAATTATGAAATAATTATCATATTTAAAAATTAAATATGATTTTTAAACAAATCATGATTGTGGTTTATGAAAAATAAAGTATGTTACGATCATGGAGATAATAGGTTATACGTACGCATGCGTAACGATTCCATTTTTATATGATAATCATGGAAAGTAGGTAAGTAATATTTCATCTTTATAGAGTTATAATAATAGTATATACACCATATTTATTAAATATAGTTATTTATATCGTCCATTTGGTCTGATTTTCAAAATGGAGTCACATACCATTATGAAGGTTATAGTCCACATGAACACTAATGGTGTTATCATCATAATGGTGTAAAAAAATTGAAATATTATATTGTAAGAAATATAAACATTCCATTAATATCATGACCATTAAATTTATATCACATATAATAATTAACATTATCCTTATTAACTTCCATGTATACCATTAGTGAGAAAATGAATCACATTGCTTCCCAATGTGGGAGTCTTCCATACACATGAATGATGTCATCATATCCCTTACGAAATGGAATATTAAAAATATTTATATTTTATAATTAATACATTGATATAAATATGTTAAAAATATAATTTATATAATTTATATCCACCATCACACCCAACCGTTATAGGTGGTAATGGAAGAATGAATTTCATCGTTTTCCGTGGTGGTAGTTTGTCATACACATGCTAGATTATTTTGAGACCCATTTGATGGAAGTGGATATGTTTGTAGGTAATTAACATATTATAAAAAAAAATTATATGGAAAATACATAAGATTTTATATCATAATGTTTGATTAATAATTTAATGATATGTATAATGAAATAAAATAAAGATGCTTATTGAGGAATACTACATTTTCTTCGGGTGTCCTCTTTATGTTTGCATTAAAGCCTTATTATGATGAATTTATAACTAAAATAATGATTATAGGATAAGGGGAGTGATTTTAGGATATTACCTAGGAATTTATTTTTTGAAATAAATATTTTTTAAGGTGTTAATAATTGAAGAGAGGGGTGGCCTATTATAAGTGATGTGAGTGGAACACATATAATTTTTGCAAAGATTCAATTTTTACCATGTTTTTATCATGATAAAAGAATCTAAAATGAACTATTATATAAATTATATTATATAAATTATTAATATTTCCATCAAATTTTTTTGGATGATCATTGGGATATTTTTAACCCGTACCATTTTAGTTTAACCCCTGGTGAAACCATTTTACCTTAACTGTGGAAAATAATTCTTAATATTTTTACTATTCAATTTCATAATAAATTAATTTGAATCAATTAGATAATAGATATTATGAAAATTAAAAATATGTAATCCATTTTACCTAATTAAATTCACATAATTTTTAAAATTTGAGGTAAAATTATTCTCACGAACACGATGAGAATAGACGTTTTTAAAAATAAAAATGTCGAAATGTTTACAAAGTTTACTATGTTTTTATATAAACTTCTAATAAAAAATTGACTAAAATAAACTGAATTGGATTAATGGAAATATAATTTATGAAATTTTACCTTAAAAACAATTTAAAATATATTTTAACATCATAAATAAAGTAAACTAAAATAAAATTTCCAGTTAATATTTCGTATTTTTCACTATTTATCAAAAAAATGAATCAATTCATATTATTATAAAAAACCACCTTAATAAAATTGTTACAATATGATTTTAAAACTGAATACTAATTTTTATAATTAATTTTCTAAAATTCAGAAAACATATATTTTAATAAATCCCACAAACGTGATAAAAAAGATAGTTTTCGATAAGTATATCTTTAGGACAAGATGATTTTTTATTAAATCTATATTTAATAATAATCATTAAATGAATAAAAAATTAAAATTTATTGATATTTAATCTAAGAAATAACTTTAATACATTACCCATTATAGATTATTATAAATAATTAAAATGGAGACACATTATTAATTTTAAAAAATATTAAAATAATTTCAAATTTTAAACCCAAATTAAATTTTATACGAACAATCAATATAAATTTTATTCCAAAATACGTAATTGGATTAAATATAACTAAAATATACATGTGTTACTTGAAATCATATTCAAAAAATATTTTTATTCACAAATAATATAATTTTTTGAAAATAAATAAAAAATTTACTAAAAGCAGTATTTTCACAATTCATTGAAAATCTATATTTTCCGAAAAGTCCCAAAAATTCCGCCCAAATATATTTTGATAATATGATATAAAATATAAAATAAATTTTAAAAAATAAATTTTATATATATTCCAAATATTAATTATAGTATTTTTTTCATGAAATTTGATACAAATCCTCTTTGAAGATTACATATTTTGGATGAATTAAATTACATTACTAAATATTGGTTGATTATTTTATAAAAATTATATATATAAAATATATTGAGTTTTAAATTTAAATATATATTTATATTATAAATTAGTTAATATTATTCATACCAATAAATTTAACATCTAAGTTTTAATGAATATAAATATCATGTGTCGTATAAGATAAGTGTTGTGTGTTGAATATTATTTCAATCATAATAATATTTGGGTTACATATACCTAATATTTTTGAGGATGTTATTTTTATTTAGAAATAAATATATCATAAATTCAAAATGTGTTACATTCTCATCTAATCATAGTTTTCATTTCATTTATGCTATCAAACCTAATTTTCTTCTTTTAAAATCATGGGGTTTTACATCCCCCCCCCCCAACTGTATTAATTTTCATCCTACAAATTTAAACATTATACTTGTAATCAAAGGATGGAAATTTTAAAATACATTATTCTAAACAAAAAATCAAAAATTGTTAATACAAAACCTTCTTAATAAGATAGAATTGGATGTACAATGGTCGAATGTAATAACACATGACTTTTTTGGAGATAGGATAACATAGGTGGGAATGGAAGAAATTCATAAAAGAACAATAGTTACTAATTGAGGCCATTGATAACATGAAAGTAAATTATAAATGGAATGTTAAGTGAATCAAAACCATTAATCTATAAAGATCTAGAACACCATCTTATTCATTGTATATGAGTGTAATAGTATAATATTCTTGTTTCAAAATAATTTCCCTAGAGTTGATGAATTATTTTTCATATAGGCGAAGGTCATAATGAAATATACCTACTACATGAATATAATTTTTCCCTTTTTTAAATTTTCACCAGAATCTCATATTTTCACTAAATGATGAGTATTTAATATAAGATTTTCATTATTGAAGCACTAAAAAACAATTTTTAAATGAGCACATAACCAAGGAATGGATAAAAATATCCTCCACATATATTTTGAAATCAACTTAAACAACAATAGTTTTCATATTCTAAGATAATTCCCAAAAATTTGTAAAACATCATATATAAAATTAATCTATAAAATTCATTAGTAATACCCTTTGTTAAAACTAAACCATTAGTAAATAACCTAAAAATAAAACTACGTTTTAAAATTATGTTTTATCTCATGTCTTTTATCTTTAATGAAAAAAATATAACCATATCTTTATTTAATTATCATTAATCACTTAGTCCTCAAATCAATTTCCAATATCGTGGTTATCTATATGATAAAACTTGTTTTCCCATAATTACTATAGTATCCAACATTATATAAAACCTAAAGGTTATCAATTCCTTAAATATTATTTCTGAAAAAAAGAAAATTCATTATTCTAATTAAGAAAAGTATTTACATATACTTAAATTTAATAAAACATATCCTAAATTTTAGTTTTTTTATTTATAACCTCATCACGTAAATCCTCAAAGTGGTGTCTATGACTTTGAACTTATTATCATCATTAATATTATAGACCTATTATGGTACTATAACACATAAAATAACCTCACATGATAACATCATAATATCCAATGTTATCCAAACCTTTTTCCAGATACAAAATATAACATCCCAGAACCCACACTCCAGAATCCACTACTGAAATAATAAACTTTACATTTCCATCTTTGATACTAATAATTTTAACCCATTTTTTCCCATCCAAATGATACAACCTCAAATGGAAAATAGGATCACTTACATTCTCATGGTTCTATTATGTATAGAGTTCATGTAACACATTGAGATTTTAAATTATGAAAATTATATTTGATAGAGTAATGGTTATGAAATAATGAGTTTTTCATGTGATACATGGAATAATGAGTCACTTCAATAGCTAGTGTTACACGCAATACTGGGTTTTTCCAAGAAACAATATACCATTAATATTTTAATTTGATATAATTGTTATCACCTAGACATTGGAATTGACGGTATAGAAAATAATATCTGAATTATGAAAAACTATATTACAGAAAAATATATAATAAATTATTTGGTGAAAATTTATTTTTAAATTAAAATAAAACTATTTTAAAATTAATGTAAATCATTTTGTAAAATACGATTAAATGAAAGTGTGTTTTATAGGAAAAATATAAATAAATCACTATTTTTAGATTATATTAATGATCTTTCAATAATTTTAACATTCAACCCTTATGTTTTCTAGTAAATAAATAACAATAAATTTAATTTTGTTCTTAAAATCATATTTTTTCTAAAAAATATTTTTATCATCATTTTATGGAATTATTATTTGAAAAATAATTTTTTAAAATTTAATAATCAATATTTGAAAAAATATAAAATAAATATATTGAAATAAAGAACTCCAAAATTATCTTATGGTGAATTTTTGGTATTTTACAAAAAGTTTCAATTTCTTTTAAATAGTGATAAATGCTAAATTTTAATTGAAAACTGTATTTTCACCTAAATAATTTTAAAATTTAATTATCTATAAATTTTTTTAAATTAAAAATAGTTTAATAATAAATCAATTATTCTAATATAGGTCATTGAATTAATTTAAATATTAAATTTGGATATAAAAACATTGTGAACATTTGAATCTTTTTACATTAAAAACTTGATATCTCATCACGTCTATGAGATTAATCTTAAATTAAATTCTTCCACTTCTTTTAATTGAATTTAGAATAATGGATTACAAATTTGGAATCAAAAAAATATGTTATATAATAATGTCAACATAATTTATTCCCAAAGGTATTACTGAAATCAATAAAAACAAATTAAAGTGATTATGGTAAAAACGTGTTTCCATAATGGTTAGACATAGAATTAATGGTGTACACATGACCAAAAACATGTCCAACACATGTTATATAAACACATTTCTTCCATTAAAACATTATTCTCAAAATTTATGAGATTTTAGTGGCACTCTTCTGTGGACAGGACCCATATAATAAATTAAAAAAAGAAAAAGACAGAAAAAATACCTTTCATCCTTTTAATTTGGATAAATATATGGGGATATGGAAAAACTACATAGGTTCAGTTATAAATTTTATTTTTAAATATAAATAAATTTTTTTATCATAATAATTTATCCTTAATTTTAAGAGATGATATAATTACATTAAATACATAAGGAACACCAATGCATGGAATATTTAGTTAACAGTTAAATAAAATAAATGGCACTAAAAATATTAAAACAACTGTTAATTTAATTATTTTTTTGTTAAATTAAATATATAGAATAATATATCAGTATAGAAAGTTTTTAATTTATTATATATTAATTAATTATATTTTTAAAATCAAATTAAATATGTTACATCAAAATTGTCATTAATGTTATTGCATAATGAATTAGATTTTATTACATGATTTAAAATTAATATGAATATTATCATCTATAAAGTTTTTATTAAATTTAATAAAATATCAAAAATGTTCCATTAAGGGACAAATTTATCTTTTATAAAGAACTTATTGACCTCTAAATATTATAAACATGTTTGGAAAGGTTAAGGGGAAAGTGGTGTTTTTGTACGTTACTTGCGCTTCTATTAAAATTAATTACCAATACAAATTGAATTTTTATTTCCCATTTTGAATATTTTATATTTAAAATAATGTGTATAAATTTTATATTATTTTTAAATTTAATATATTCTTAATGGATAAATTACAAGGGTTAGAATAATATTTTACTTAATGAAAAACCAAAATGAAAAAAATAAGGAAACATAAGAGTTAAGGAAAAGGTATTTAAAAGGTGTATTTATTTTAGTGGTGGATGTGTTTATTGACTAAATAATCAATCCCCACAAATAGTATTCAGTTTTTGTAGAAGATGAGGTAATGGGTAACTATCAATAGTAAATACGTTTGAGTATTTACATGAATTCCACTTCTCCTCAACCTTAAAAAGTGAAATCTATATCCTCACATCCCTAAACCTCTCAATACTTTTCGATCTTCCAACATGTAGATACCCAAACTCATAAGACCAAATTCATTGGCTAACATTATTACATTTGAATGATTACATGGTATCAAAAACTAACAGACCGATCATTTTATAAAAATTTGAAACTATATCACATACATGATATCCATTTTATATTTGGAATAAAAATATAATACAAGTCAAAAAAAATGTTAATCATCCTTGAAACTCAATCAAGGAATTCATCTTTATACCTTGTGTAAAGGAATCAAAATAAGTGTGTGCCCATATCCTCATTAAGGGGAAGCATAAAATGTATATAACCATGAATCAATAAGCATAATAAATATGGAATGGTAAATAATTGAAAGAAACCTTCTATTTAAACAAAAGGATAAGAAATAGTCAATGTGGAATGGTAAATAACGGAACGCACATTCTATTTAATCAATTAACAATTAACAAAATGCATCCATGGATTTCTTTCATAGAGAAAATAATCGAGACAATAATAATTGAAATGAATGAAATGATTAATTATCAGATGTTATGTATACATAACATAATATAAAATACTATCAACATCTATCCTTAAGATATTTTAATTATATGTGTATAAACCCTTCTAATTCTATATAGAAACAATCTCAAATGGTTTTTCACCAAATAATTTTATCTCCTGAGGCTAGTGATGCATCGAGGAGAATTCATTGATCAGTCCCCAACCAGTGTAGTTTATTTCCCAATAATAACTCATATATTGAATAATCTATTAAATTAATAAAAAAATGTTCCTTATAATCATATATCTTTACTGAAAAATGATATAGTTTTCTCACTATTTCCCCAACTAATAAAATTAATGTTAAAGTGAACAAAAAATGTAAAAATGGTATACAGATTTTGAAATTAAAATATTCACCACACAAGAATATTGAAATTTATGATAAATGTAATGTAAAATTAAAATGATGATAATGAAGTGATTGTTTCTAGGGAAAGTCAACTATCACAAAAAATGTGATATTACAAAGATAAATGTTCCCACTTGGTAATATTCAAGTCAAACCCCCTTATATTAGATAGTTCAAAGTAAATAATTAAAATTCCATGAATTATGAGTGAATATTATTACTAAATAATGATTGGGAATTATATAAACCATATTAATGTGAATTTCCGCATAATAAAAAATATATCTTAATGAAATGTAAATTGAGATAAAATCCCTCACCTAATGGTTACTTTAGATTGAACATCCATTAACATCTTATATAATGGTGTTAAGAATGTTATTAAATTATTAAATATCTATATTAATATTTATTATTTAATATATTATCCTTTTATAATATGCTATTCCACATTTTTTAATAATTAGTCATTATTTTATTCATTTTGAGTATTAATTGCCTCTTTTAGACTATGTCGTGATTCCTTATTTTTCATTCTTATTAAATATATAATTATTTCCTCATGTAAATAATTTAATTAATGATTAAAATATAATATATATTCATTATATATGTATTTATAAAATTTCATAATATTTGGAGATAGAAAATGAAATACATCGTTCATGGAGATGGTAGGTCGTATGTACGCATGAACATTGTTTCCATCTTCTTGTCCAAACAATTAATGAAACATAGATTATATATATGAATATTTTAATATAATATTCATATTATTTAAAATATTTATCATAATGTTTTAAAACTATTCTAAATAAATTTCATGTATAGAATGAGTAAATCACATCACTTTGAGGACATGTTAGTACACATGTCCACAAATGATGTTATTATATCCTAGAAATGAAAATAATTGTGGTATTTAAAATATTAAAATTTAAGAATCACAAATACATTATAAATGCCATATATATTATTTATAAACTATAAATACAATATTATTTCCACCTTATACAGTGGTAATGGTTAACAAATGACATTAGTTTGTGAGGTAGTAGTCTATCGTACACATGAATGATGATTGTGTGTCCTATTTTATGGTAGAGTATGTGAGTATAGGTAATTACCTTTAAATAAAAAATTCATTTATATTTAAGATACTATTGTAATTATATAGGAAATATATAATAATAATAGAAGGGGTAGATAAAGAAATGAAACTATAGTGTCTATTGAATAATGTTAACTCTTTTTCGGGTAACTCGTTTTTTTTATACCAAAAAACTATATTTTTTGGATTCATGAAATATTTGAGGCTTACGTGATGATTTTACGAATGTTTGGGATCTATTGTTTCAGGTTTTGGTCTATCCAATTGGCTTGTGATTTGTTAATAAGTGGGATAATTGAATATTATTTTCTAGTGGAGCCGGGGTGGAATTATTGTAAATATAAAAACATAAAATCTATTGGGAGTTCTCCATTACCTCTTGTGCCTAAAAATTGTAAAAAGTAAAATAATTCAATTTTATGGTCGATCAAAACCTCCACTAAACAAAAATAATATCATTTTTATAATTTTGTTCCTTAACATCTATGTTTCCCCACTCTTACCATTTTGGTTTTTATTAAGGTAACTAGTTTTTTAACTTAATTAATTTAACCATTAAGATTAATTTAAAATGAGATTTATTATAAAATATAGATAATCTTAATTATAAATATTATCTCTAATTTACAAAAAAATACCATTTGTTTTGGATGTTAATTTTAAAACATGCGCATGTAATGCACAAAAACTATATTTGAACCCAAACCAGGCTAACAATGTCTTTACTATTCAAGAGTCAATATGTTCGTTATAAAATATATATAGTTCCATTAATATACCATATTTTATTTTTATTAATATATAAAAAAAAATATTTAGAATATAATATTTTTATTAAATTTCACATCTTTAAATAAAATATCATTTATTATAAAATTACATTAATGTCGATTTTGACATTATTTAATTAATTTCAATTTAAAAATATATAGATAGTGAAAGAGTTAAAATATATTAAGGTAACATATATTTAACATGATGTATTCAACTAAAAAACAATTTCACATAATAATTCATTTAATTTTCTTCACTCTTGTTATTTTTAATATCATTTACTTTATTTAATTGTTAACTAAAGAATCATTATGTCAAAGTTTCTTAGTAATTTTTAGTAAATAATTTAGATCAAAATATTAATGACAAATATTTGTGATAAAAAACTCATTTATCATTAGAAATGATATGTAAAAATTAAAATATTAAATTTTATCAATGTCTGAAGGCTTTATAAATGTTAGAGGTAAGGAAGGATTCTATTTTCTTTTTTCCTTACATAACTTATTTTATAATTCAATTACATGAAATTTTGTCCAACTAACTCATAAAATTGCATTAAAAATATGATATGGTCTTAATGATGGAATTAAATGGCTTTTAGATAACTGTTTAGGCCATTTTTCCCCTTAAGATTAAAATTTAACCACTATGTAATCTAGTTTTTACCTTAATAATTATAGTTAATTTCAATTACAATCGCTAATATTTATTCCAAAAACATAGTTTATAATTTTAGAATATAATTATTATACTTTTTCAAAATATTTATATATTTTTTTTCAAATTCAATTCCCATAATTGGATAATTTTGATATAAACTAATCCCTTAGACGAGGTAAGAAAGTGTATTTTTAATGTGAAATTCTTTAATATTTCATTATGTTTTTAAATCTAAATTTAATTTAAAAATAATTCCAATTACATAAAATGGTTTAATATATTTATAATTTATCAATATGGATTTTAAAACCAACTAAAATAATAATATAACATTAATAATTTTTTAAAAAAATTCAAATTTTAACTCAAATGTTGTATTTTTAATTATTCATCAAAAAATGAAACTTCTCATAAAAATATGAAAAATTCAATCTATAATAAATTTCACATTAAAAAATATAAAATGAAATTTATTTTGAAAAAAATAAAATTTATATAAGTATAAGAGTTTATTTTTAAAATAGGTTCACTATTAAAAGCATGTAGAAGTAACCTTAAAATATAGACCTTTTAATAGAAAATTGGATTTTTTTATCATATGTATATAAAATTTATTTGATTAATGAAAAATAATATTGAAGAATATATATATATATATATATATTCGTAATTTAGTTATTCTTATTCATAACTTCTAATTAAAATGTAAGAGATAACTATTATTATAAAAATATTAAGGGTAAAACTCGGTCTTCTGTGTAATGCATGCGAACTAGGTTTTTTGTGTAGAATAATCATATAATGGGGTTATTTATTTTAATGCTAAAACCAAATTAAAATTTATTCTAAAATGTAAAGAAAAATTAATGCCTTGGGGTGTTATATCCTCCCCACCTTAATTAAATTATGTTCTTGTAATTTAAAATTGATCTCAATAATTGAGGGTTTGATATTTGAAAATACACTTTTTTAAAACACACCTCTTAAATAAGGTTAATAACACATGTTCATAATAAGAGTGAAATTAATATATAAAGGTAACCAAAAAACATGGCTTTCAAATAGTATAACATTAGTTAAAACATGGACACTAAAGAGAAATACAACTATCTTGTTCTAATAGAGAGTGTTATAGAACATGTTCAGTTGAAAGTTGATGACAAAAAATCCTTATTAAAAATTTATGTACATTGTCATTGTTATAATAAAAATTATTATAATAGCAAAAAAAATTGTCAAAATATCATTTCTCCTAGAGTTTAGGAATTCTTTCATTTGATAAGAATACAAGTAAATATATATTTTTATTTCATAAACACAATATTATCCTTTGGTTATTCATTGATATATTTCCACTTCATTTAATAGATCATGTTTCATTAAATGGTGAAATAATAAATCAATCTCCAAAACCACATTTAAATATTATCTTAAACTATTTCCTAAATGGAAAAATTTTCCAAATTGATATGATCAAACTCTTTTATAAAATAAGTAGCTAAATTTTCCAAATGAACTTATTATTAATCCAAATAATAAGAGGTAGATCTAAATAATGGAATAAAAAACATTTTAATACATTCATCATGTATTCTATTGAAACATCATTATAACTTTAGTTACCATAAAACGTTTTTGGAAACATGAATTATTCTATATTTCTTATGTAAAACACATGTTATTGTATAAATTCTATAAATCCAAAGGAGTTGTAAACTTCATTAATGATTTCCTGAACCATATTTTCAAAAAATAATTAATTGGTTTCATGATAGTTTTTAATATCCAATATACATTATTCATATAAATAATCTCATTAACCAAACATCATTTTCCCAATGTCAAAAACATGTTATGTTTAATCATTCCTTCTATCTTGTGCTTTTCAAAATGATTAACTTTATACTAAATCACATTTTGTGGTTCCATTCAAAAAACACTATCAAACCCTTAATGAAAATACTATATTACAATTTTTATATATTTTATAATTCTCATGAATATTACCATACTCAAATGAAATAATTCTTCAATCCAAAAACAAGATTATTAATCTTTTTGTTTCATCTATGGAGGTATATATATCTTGACCACGATTCATTAGAAACTTTTTGGGTATATTCCTTTGACACATGATATATTCATTTTCATAGAGTTTTTTCTCCTTATATTTGAATCATTTTACATTAGAAATAATTTTATTTTCCTTTCAATCACAGGAATATTTTCCTTTCATTCCACACTTGTAGAAAACTGTAGATCCTTTTTAGAATGTACCATAGTGATTGTTTCCACAATTATTACATGAAGGAAAATACTTATTTTACTTCTTCACTATGTCCATATTTTGTTTTCAAAAGTCTCCTTGTTCTTTTTATTCCTTCCTAATCAATAATACATAGATAGTTATTTCTATATCTCTTTAGTACATGATATTATGTCAAAATATGAAGATAATTCTTTGGATACTAATTCCTTTCAAACGAATGGAAATATGTAATAAAAGAGATGATAATTATTAATCTTCAGACCATGTACATTTGTGAGGTTTTCATTCCTTCTACTAGGTTACATTTCAAATGGATGATATAGAATATATTAAATAATATTATGTATAATCCCAAATGTATTGAAACTCATAACCAAAATTGAAATTTTTATTCCTAGCTAAACTCTTAATCATAAACCTGGATTCATTAGGATGATTCTATATACTTATCCTCAACGTTTATCATATGATTATGTTCATTAATCTATGTTTTAATAAATCTGGATTCCAAATCTTCTACTAGACTTCTTATGTTACCATCTATAGTACCACGACATTAGAAGCTCTGAGTTGGTGCCTTACTTAATTACATTAGCATGATTACAAGGAATCAAATCCCAAATGACTAACCTATTATCAAATTTTAGAAACCATATTACATATATAATACCCATTTTACATTGGTCAAAAATACCTAATAGATGAAAAAAATGGTTAGCATACTTGAAACATATTTCATGAATTCATTTTCATACCATGGGGAACGAAAAAAAAATTAGGGTGAGATAAGAGTCTCAGTGACGGTAAGAATACATAGGATGTAATCATGAATCAATAGGAATAATAAAAATGGAAAATTACATAATTGAACTCATGTTCAATTTAAATAATTGGATAAGGAATAACTGATATTCTAAGGTAAATAACAGAACACAAATTACATTTGATGAATATTATGAGAAACAAATTCATCCATATATATTTTAAACAATGAAAATCCTACGGATAATAATAACTAAAATGAAGAAGATTATTAATTATCAGAAATCATGAATCTGGAACGTGAACGACTATACCATCATGACCTATCCTCGATACATCATATGTCTATGGGAATAAACTCTTCTTACTCTTCTTAGAATCATATATGAGGGATTTCACACCATCTGATTTAGTCACATGAGAATACTGATGCGACGAGGTTCTAATATTAATCAGACCCAACCCATGTAGTGGGTTCCCAAATAATTGACCATATATCAAATAATTTATTTATTTAATAAACAATGTTCATTATCATAAAATATCTATATTTAATAAAGGATACATATTTATTAATATTTTCCTAATTAATAAAATAATAGTCAAAGTGATCACCATATATAAAAATGATATACTGTTTAGGAAATAATAATATCCAATTAATGATAATATTTATATTTATGATAAAAGTAATTTTAATATAAATGATTATAAGTAAGTAATTTTTTCCAGATAAAGTTAACAATCACAAAGGAAAGTGATATTGTAGGATAGCTTTTACCACTTGGTAATTTTTCATGTCAAAACCCCTTGGATGTGATTGATAAATTTGAAACGTAAAATTCCCCAAATTTTTCCTTATCTTTTATTTTATATTAAAAAAATTTATTATATACACCTTATTAAATTTAATTGTTCCATAATAACAAATAATTCTCAATGGAATGTAAATCGATATGAAATCACTTACCTTACACCTCATTGTGATTGGAAATACATTAACCTCATGTATAATGGTTTTAAACATGTTATCAAATTATATCGAAACAATATTAAAATTCATTATATCATATATGATTCTATTATAACATATTATTACTAGTTTGTTAATAAGCATTCATTTTTTTCTTAATTTCAGTGGTTAATTTTCATATTTTTCAAGGATGTATTGGTATGTTATTTTTGGTTCATATAACATAGATAGTTATTTCATCATCTAAAAAATATAAATAATGATGAAAATTTTATATATATTCATTATATATGTATTTATAATAATCCATTAAATTTGGATATATGAAATAAAATACACTATATATGGAGACACTATACCATACCTACAAATAAAAAATGATTCCATTTTCTAATCATGTTAATAAAATGAAAAGAAAATAATATATATTTATATTATAATTACATTATCATATTTATTTTATTTTTGTCACATATTTTAATGAAAATATTATTAATACGTACCATTTATATCACAAACAAATCACATTGATTTGAGGAGGCGGTAGTCACACACCCACAAATATTGTTATCGTATCCCCAAATAATGGAAATCATGATGTTATGTGTTATATAAGAATTAAGTAAGCCTAAAAGTTATTATTAATATCATATATAAAATATATAAACTATACATAAATCATTCTATTTAACCTAAAAGGTTGGCAGTAGAAGAAAGTATGACATAAGTTCACAATGAGGTAGTCTATCATGCTCCCAAACAATGATTGCATATCCCATTTGATTGAATTGTTTGAGAGTGTAGGTAATAAACGTGAAATATTAACATTACTATGAAATATATTTTCTTATTTTATTATATTGGAATTATATAATAAGAATTCATGTTGTGGGTAAATAAATGAAACAAATGTGATCATTAAAAATATTACTTCTTTTTCGGGTAACTCCATTTTAGTTTACACAAAAAACATTGTTGGTTGGATTTATTCCCAAATTTTATCTTCTATGATTAATTTTGGTTTATTGGGGAGTTATTTTAGCAATTTAGGGATGATCCAAGTTGTTATTTGGATGTGAATAGGTGGGAGTAGTGAATGTGTTTTTACAGGGGAGGTGGTGGAATTCTGTTAAAAATAAAAATGTTAACACTATTATGAGGTCTCCCATACATCATGTGCCGAAAAAATTAAAAAATAATGGTGTAAAGATAATTTATTCTGGATATAAACTTCTAAAAAATAAAATTATCTTCATTTCCATAATTTTTTCCCTTAACATCTAAGTTTCCCAACTTTTACAATTTTTAGTTTTTATTAAGGTAACTAGTTTTCTAACCTATGTAATTTAACCATTAATTATAAATTAAAGTTATATTTATTAGAAAATATATATTATCTTAAATATAAATTTTATATCTAATTAAAAAAAATAAGACTCTCATGTGTGTTTGAAATTAATTTTAAAACAATATCATATAACATTCACAAACACTACATCAACCTGAACCGTGATAATATTGTTTTTACTATTCTAGGATCAATATGTTCATTATTAAATATAAATTGGTCTATGAATAGAAAAAAAAAATATTTATTAACATATAAATATAAATATTTGTAATATATTATTTAAATTAAATTTTAAATCTTTATATAAAATATCCTTTATTTTAAAATAACATTAATGTTAATTTTGACAATATTTATTTAATTTCAATTTTAAATACCAATAAAATTATGGAATTAAAATATATTCAGTTAAAATATATTTAACGTTATATATAAATTTAATTAAACGAGGTAAAACAATAATTCAATCAATTTTATTCACAATTAATATTTGTGGTATCATTTATTTTATTTTATTATTAATTAAATAATCATTGCATTGATGTTTCTTAATAATATTATGTTACAAATTAATCTCTAAAAATTGATGAAAATTAAATATGAAAATAAACTAATTTATATATCAAAAAGATATTTATAACCTAATGTTTTTTGTTTTTTCCATATCTCAAGGCTTTATAAATGTTAAAGGTATGTGAGGTTCTTTTTTTTCCCTACTTCCTTGTATAACATATTAAATAGGTCAGCTTCCTATATTAGTATCCCAATGACAAATAAAATTAGATACCAGATGTTATTTAGTTTTAATACTAGAAAAATGGATTTTGGATTAGTTTCTAGGTCATTTTTTCCATTAAGATTTATGTTTAACCAATAAGTAAAAAAATTACTTAATCACTATAAATAATTTTAATTTCTATCAGTAATATTTTGGGGAAAAACTAAATTCATATTATTTGACAATAAATATTATAATAATTATAACTAATTATATCTATTTTTTCAAAATTCAATTCATTTACTTGAGAAAATTAAATTTAATGAAAATCTTGTAGACATGGTAAGAAAGAATAGTTTTATAGTTGAAATTTTCTAAAGTCCATTAAAATAATATATCAAAATAAAATATAAAAATGATTGAAATAACATAAATGGGGTTAATATATTTATAATTTTTCTATTATAACATTAAAACCTAATTTAAAATATAATTTTTTGTTAATAATTATTTTTAAAAAATGTTGTTTTTAACTAAAATGCAATATTTTTCCCAACTCATAAAAAATTGAATCTTCTCATAAAAATACAGAAAATTCACCCTAAGTTATGTTTTACATTCCAAATTATAAAATAAAGTTAATTTTAAAAAATAAAATTTATAATTTTATACATTTAGTTTTAAAATTGGTGTGACATTAAACCATGGTAAACCTACCCATAGAAAACTATTTCTTTTTATGGATTAATTAGATTTTTTGTTATCGTATGTCTACCATACTTTTTTGATGAATTTCAAACATTATATTTAAGATAATATATATATATATATATTCGTATTTTTTTTAATTCTCATCATAACTACTAAGTTTACATCTATGTGATAATTGTTATATTAATAATATTAATGGTAAAACATAATCTTGAATATAACGCATGATAACTCAATGTTGTGTGCATTGTATGCTTAACATGGTGTTTCGTATAAAGAAAGCTACAGAAAAATTTATCTAAATATAAAATATTTTAAAGACTTCTGGTGTTACACAACCGCTACCCAAATCACCTCTCAAATTCCCTTCCCTCATCATATAATCCTTATTTTGTGCATAAATCCATCATTTCAAGGTTTTAATGTAAACCTATAAAGGATACCTAAAGTAGATTTAATGTCCTTCTAAAATAATTTTTGTTTTATTTACTTCTAAATATTCATTAATTATATTTATATAATGATATATAATGGGAATTGTGTCGTAAATAAACAAATATGTTGTTATGTTAAGTGTATGAAAAAAACCAACACACACTTACATAAAATGGGTTATGAAATCATCTTGCATGTGTATAGTGGACTACTTCACCATGAAATGATGTCATTCATTTTTCCATTACCACCTATCACGGTCGAGAATAATAGTGGTAATACTATTTATATATGTTATTTATTATATTTATAACATAAGGAAAACTCTATATTCATTATATCATATACACCTTTTTTATATTTTATTCTCTAAGGGAGATGCCAATATCACTTGTCTGTATGGTGGATTATCTCCTCAGGAACAATGTGAATCATTTTTCACTAACATGTTACATGAAAGGTAATAAAGGTAAATATAATGAATATATATGATACACATAAAATAATTATGATATTCAGGACGTAAATATATTTCTAGTAATATAATATATTATTATTTTACCATTTCACACATTGAAAAAGTGATAATGTCATTTGTGGATGTGTGGACTACCGCCTCCTCAAAGAGATGTGATTGCATTTACATCACAAAAAGTATATATATATAAGTATATATAATTAACTATTATTGTATTAATTATATAGCTAACCTTTTCTAATCTTAAAATACTTCTTACCCTCTTTCCAAAATGATCATTGAACATTGAAAACGTTACTCCGGCGTTTGTTCGGCCTACCGTCTCTATGATCGCAACTTTTGTTAATTTTTCATAACATTGTTATATAATTGGTTTTAAGAGTTCAATTTATTCATAAATATGATAATTATTTCATGATTATTAATCTTGGGATGTTTAAATAATGACTTTTTTTGTAATAGTTAACCTACCTATGTAGTTTTTGACACAAAAACATAATAATGTCAAAACATATGACTTAAACATAAGGGATTGAGTAATTATATAT
Organism: Viscum album; assembly: GCA_963277665.1. Taxonomy (NCBI): domain Eukaryota; kingdom Viridiplantae; phylum Streptophyta; class Magnoliopsida; order Santalales; family Viscaceae; genus Viscum; species Viscum album. Next base: position 2,085,570,089 of record OY728156.1, read on the forward strand.
ATCTTTTTTATAAGTGAAATATAAGTAGTAATTAATATGAAAAGTATTCTAAATAATTTAGATAAATAAAATAACATTATTGTTTATGATGATAAATAAAAATCATGACGAATATGTCTCAAGGTAAGGATCATTCTCATCTCAAATTGATTTCTTGGTGATGCCTATCATATTCACCAATTAATTTTGTTTTTTGGTATATAAACTAATCATTAATTTATTTTATTATTCATATAATTATTAATTTAAGGATTTACATATCCATTTTATGATCTCTCTTTCAAGAGGATTACGGTTTCGATGTTACCAAACTGGTAACTGATTTTGGTCACAATTTTCTTTCCTTGAGACATTTGTTATGTTATATGCCTATATTCATTAATGAGGTTTATATACTTCATGGTTTAAATTTTTTATCATGAATATAATTATTTTAATGATGTTATAAATTTCAATTATTTTTATTCTTCCATGGGGCTTATGATTCAATGTTAAGAAATTGGAAAGAGTTTTCTGTTACAATCCTTCGGATTATCAGGACTGTTATTAAGTATCCAATGTAGAAATATTATGATCTACCTATAAAAAATTATATTATTTTTCTTACACTATATTTATTTCATTAGAATAAATATTTTTCCAAACAATTACTCTCTTTATGTTCCCATGATTTCAAAATAATGTTTTATATAAAATCATGTTTTCTTTCAAAAATTCATTTTCTTCCAAAACCATGTTTCTTAAAAATGTTTTCAAAATTTTACTTAAAGGTGTTTTTCAATTTCAAAAGGTTATTTTTATTATTATATTCATTAAATTAATTTTAAAATAATCTTTTATACGATTTCAAAGTTATTTTTAATTAAATTAATTTTCAATGTCCTTGTTTTCTTAAAACATGATTTTCAAAATAAAAAAGGGTATTCTCTTCAAAATACCTTTTATGATATTTTAAAGGTATTTAAATTAATAAACATTGATAAAATTAGTTTATAATTACTCTCCAATGGGTATATTTTATAATGATTAAATCCAAATTCCTTCTCAGGATGTATTAATTTTGTTTCAATGAGAATGTTATGGAACCTGATTCTTTTCAACGGGATAACCATGTTTTGAAAAGATTGTTATGGAATCTATTTCATTTCCATGGGTTAATCATGTTTTAAAAATATTGTTATGGAACATATTTCTTTTCAATGGGTTAATTGTATTTCAAATAAATTGACATGAAAACTATTTCTTTTCCTTGTGTCAATCAAGTTATAAAAGGATAATGATTTTTTATGAGTTTTATGATGAAGTGAAATGTCTATTAACATTATTCGTGTCGTGGTTTATTTATATTAAAAATTAATATGTGGTGGAAAATATATATCTTGTAAATCCCATAATATATTAACATAGGGTGGCCCAGATAGTTCAAGGTGAGCCCATTACAGCTTAACATGGGTTGTCTAAGACAACCCAAGGAAATTCCATTATAAAAAAACATAGGGTGGTCTAGATAGCTTCAAGTAATCCTTTTATAACCTAAATGAGGTGTGTTCCCATATAGTGTTCCAATTAATTAGGTTATTAGTATATGGGAAGATATCAATATGTTTTTTCTATTTAAAATGTTTTAGAAAAGGTTTTATTGATATGATGCTCCATGTTACTGAAAAGTGTTTTAATTTCATTTAATGGTTTTATAATGTTTTATTTGTTAAAGGTGAATATCACATGGCCCATTGATTTTTATTCTGATGATTCTTTCCATTTCCATGATTTCATATTTTATAATCTGGTTATTGATGAGTACATGTTATTTATGAATCGCTTATGTAAACTGATTATGCCATTATACCCTTATGCAATTATTTTACTCATCAAATACATTCAATTGCTATTGTTTTTCATAAAATGTACTGACAATTTGATCTCACCCATTTTAAGTTTCCTTTTCCCCAGTTTTTAAATAATTATTTTGAATTATTTATTTTTATATACTGTATTTTATATTGATAATAATGTTGAATAAAAGTTAATTTGAAAAGCTGAGTTAAGTGGGAGAAATGCTCATTTAAAGTCATGTAAATTATTTATGTTGGATTTTTTCCTAATTCTATAAAAATATAAACCTAAAAGTTCCTTGAGTTTTTATTTGATACAATTTTTCCTTTTAGTGTTTTAAGGATCTTTAGGTCACAATTACTAGCATTAAATTTTGAAATGAAAAGTTTATGATTTCTACACAATATCTGGGAGTGTGTGTCTTATCTTCTTATAATTGTTATTAAATGATGGTTTAGATAAATTTAGAGATTATGATGTTTTCAAGTGAGGTTATGTTAATAATTTTGGATACCATCATAGATCTTTACAATTAAGGTTTCTCATATGTTCAATGTCTTTGACACCCCAATTGAGCATTTTATGTATTAAATTTTCTGTGTTTGATTGTGTCATTTTATTAGGATGAGATATTTGCAACCCTTATGATAAACATGAAGTTTTATTTGGCTAATAATTGTTCTTTTTATATCTAAATAAGAAGAAAACATATAACTGAAAGGTTGGGTGACAAACCATCACATCTAGAAAATCCACAGGGCTTGAACCCACAACTAATGAGAAATAGTGGTGTAGTGCTAACCACTATCCTACAAGATATCCTGGATAGTATGGAATTTTTATAGGTAATTATTATATTTATTTTAGAATCATATGGTATTTTATATAAGGAATAATGGTTTATATATCTTGGAATAATATATGATCAAATCCTTGTAATCTTTGTGCTTCAAACTGAGTCATGATTTGTTTGGTGAATTTTTATGATCGTTATTTATGGAAAGGTTTTTTATAAACCTTTGTCATTAATTTTAAAATTTTATGTATCATATGTAGTTTTACTCATTTTTTAAATTATTATACCATGGTCAAAATATAATTGTTTTGTTTAATGTCTATAGATAGGTGGAATAACATGAATATTCTTTTTATGGTAATGTGTTCCTTCAAATATTATTTTACTACATTAGGAATTAAAAAATCATCGGGAATACTCATCATTTAGAGAAAAAGTCAATATTATTGGGGAATTTGAAAAAAGGATGAAATTTTACACACCATGTATTCATATGTCCATATTATATTTGTCTAAATGGTAATATAACTATTAAACTCTCTGAAAATGATAATGAAACAAAAGTATTGTCTTAGTTCCTTCAATTTTTTGGAACTGATGACCTTTTCTATCATCGCAAATTTATGGTTTTCAGGCCCTTAACATTCCTTAAAGCATTAACTTTCTATTGATCAATGACATAAAACTCCCTCTATAATTATTTATGCATTCCCTCTATTCCCATATAGGATCTGAACCTAGTTATGTTCTATTCCTGATTACCTTTATACATACTTTTATGTTTTATAAAAGGATCTTCTATTAACCCTTTTCATGATGTGGGTTTACAATAAAAATTATTTTCCAACCATTGATTACCATGATAATGTTAAAATTATGAGGTTTTAATTTTTTAGAGGGGGATATATAACCAGAATATTTTAAAAGAAACAAACTATACTTGATTGCAGAAATGTTATACAAGCCTAATTTTATCTTATTATTCATGAAACAATTATTTTCTTTAATATCTTCTATTACATTCATGATTGAGTTTTATAAAAAATATATATATACTATAAATAATATTATTCATCCTTATAGTGATCTCTTATATGTTGGAATGGTTAGTATGTATAGGGTTAAATGAATTATGAAAATATGTTTTACACATGTATATATAATGATTTTTTTGGTAACCAAATAATTTGAAATGAAAATAAATCCCTTTTCCAAATAAAAGGAAACATTATTCTTAAAAACTATATAAATGATCACATGTTTGTTTTATGCTAATAAAATAGACAAATTACACTTTTTGGATGATATTAATGAGATTTATAAAATTTTTAATAATCGTACTATGATTATTCTAGAAAATAGAAAAAAAATCCAATATAATGCTTAAACTAAATATTTTTTTAAAAGTATTGTTCCCAAATTTTTCTGGTGCTCTTATTTAAAAATTAATTTTGGAACATTTTATGATTTTTATTTTAATATATAAACATAATTTTAGAAATAAAAATACCATAATTATATTAGGGTGTATTTTTTTATTCTTCTAAAATGTTTCAACTTTTGATGAATGGTGAAAATAATGAATTTTAAATAAAAAATGTATTTTCACCTAAATTATTGGAATATTTAATTTATATATTGAATTTGATTGAAAGTAACATGAGTAAAATTATAAATATATTAATAAAATATAGTTTAATAGAATAATTTCCATATTTAATTTTTATATAAAAACGTTGTGAACTTATGATAAATTTTAACATAAAACCTCGTTTCTCATCATATATGTGTGATTAATTTTAAATTTAAATTTTCACCTTATGTGAATTGAATTTGGGAAAATGGATTGCAAAATTTTAATCCGAATAATTTTTATTATCAAATAGGGTCAACTTAATTTCTTATAAAATTTATTTTTTAATACAATTGAAATTTGTTACAGGAATTAAGGAAAGAAGTTTTGTCGTAGTGGTTAAACATAGAATATAAGATATACACATGACCCAAAACTTATCCAACACCCATTTTCTAGAAAATTTTATACCCCTATAACATTAGTCTCAAATTAATTTGTTTTTGGGATACATGTTCATGAAAGTGGCCCATATAATATGTAAAGAAAATAAAATGAAAAAATGTTCCTTTCTTAATTCTAATTTATAAAAATATTTGGGAAAAGGGAAAACTATATGGTTTTAGTTATAAATATTATTTTGATACCCAAATGTACTTTTTATTTATAATGATTTAAATTTTTTATTTCAATATGATTTAATTTCATTATATCTAAATAAATTCCAACCCTTGGATTGTTTATTTAATAATTAAGTAATATAAATGATAATCAAAATATTAAAAGTGAGGTAAATATATTGAATTTTTATGGCCCATTATTTTATTATATGAATATAAAATTAAAAAAAATATATGAATGTAATATATTTTAAATATATTATTTCCATTATATTTTAAAAATTCAAATTAAATAAATAATGTGAAATTTTAAATTACTATTATTTTATAATGAATGATATTTATTTAAATTAATTAAAATTTATAAAAATAATATATTCTATATTGTGATTTGTAAATGTTAATAAAAATAAAATATGGTTGATTAATTAACCATTTTTTCTTTTATAATGAACATATTAAAACCTAAATATTACAAACATTGTGGGTGCATTTATGGTTAATGTAGTGATTTTTCTTGTTACATGTGCTTATATTAATATTAAATCCTAATAAACACATGATTTTAATTAAAAAGTTTGTCTATAAAATTTAAAATCAATAGGTATAAACATTAAAATAATTCTCAATTTCATTTTTTTTAATGGTTGAATAAAATAGGTTATAACACTATTAATCTTATTGAAAACCCAAAATTTAAAATGTCAGAAAACATTTGAGTTAAAGAACATAATGTTAAAAAATGAATTTATATTGTATTTTGGATGTGTTTCTAGTGAAAAAAATATCAACCATATATTATTATTCAATTTTTGAGGCACATGAGGTATGGGAGACCTCCCAATAGAAAATATTTTTCAGTATTGACAACTAGCACACTTTTCCAAAACTATGAAAACGTGCTAACTCGACCCACTTATTCACACCTATAAAGACTTTTGTATCATCAAAACCATTTAATTATCACCTCCCAAATTCCATCCCTTCATTCTAAATGAATTATTTTGGTCGTGAAGTAAACCATTCAAGGTTTATTGAAAATATATATGGTAAATCCAAAGAAAATTTAATGTTGTTTTATAAGATTTTTTTTATTTCATTATCCACCTCCTAAAATTCATATTATATCATGATTATATAAAATCCATATTATCCTTAACATAAAGATATGAATTTATGTAAGTTTTATGACTTAGACCAACACAAACTTCCATCAAATGGGTTAAAAACCATCATTTGTGTGTATGGTGGACTACCACCTCATGAAATGATCTTGTTTCTTATTCCATTAACACCTCTAATGGTTGAGAATAATGATTTACATACTATTTAATTTTTATATTTATAATATTTATAAAATAATATTACCTCTGGGGTCCTTATATCATACACAGACATTTTATATTCCATTTTGTAAGGGATACTATAACACTGCTCATGTGTACGGGGGACTACCGCCTCACGAAGCAATGTGAATCGTGCTTCACTAATGTGATACATGGAAGGTATTAATGTTAAATATAATGAAGATATATGTTATACATGACATTATTATGATAAGATATGTGATTCCATTTATATCAATAGAAATATATAAACTCGTATTATAATTATTTATAATTTTATTTATCATATAATGATCATTCTAGAGAGATAAAAATATTAGTTAGCTTCTTTCCATAATGTTCTTTGAAATATGGAAACTTTATTCATGAATATGTACGCTCATACATCTCCATGATTGTAAAATTGGTTCATTTCTAATAACCATATTTTGTGATTGGTTTTAAAAGTATAATTTAAATATAAATATGATAATGATTTCATTATTATTATATTTGATATTTTTAAATAATTATATTTCCATCATAGTCAACCTACCTATGTATTTTTTTACACACAAGGAAAATATAGTCGAAACATATGAATTGTTATAATTAGTTAAGTAATTATATATAAAATGTTTATAATTTACCTGAAATTAAAAATAATGTTGGAAAAATTTCTCAATAAAGTAAATAATTAACTTGTTTTTATTATTTGGGAAGATAAAGAACAAATGTAAAAACTAGACTCAAGTTAAGAGTTTATGTCATCTCGCTAATATTTCTTTGAGAGAGATTTCATTTTTACCACCAATTTTTATTGTTTGGTATATTTAACAAACATGAATGTATTATATGATTAATATAACTATTTTTTAGGGATTTAAATATCCATTTTATGATCTCTCTTTCATAGGGTATACAGTGTCAAAGATACCAATACGGTAAGGCATTTTTTTACAATTCTACTTCCATGAGACATTTGTTATGTACTACAATTATCTTCATTAATGAGGTGTATATCATGCACCTTTGACATATTATATCATCAATATTTTTATTTTCATGATATTATTTGTTTTATTTATTGTTATTATTTTATGGGGGTTACGATTCAATGTCACTATACTTGTAATAGTTTCATGTAAAATTCTTATCATTTATTAGGTTTTTGGTGGTTAAGTCTCTAATGTAAAAATATTATGATCCATCTATAAATAATTCACATGAATATTATTATCCTATATTTATTTCATGAGAATCTATTTTCTCCCTTAATTTTCATCTTTTTATGTACTCAAGAGTTTAAAAGGTTGGTTTTCGGAAAAATCAACTTTTGATTAAAAACTCTTTTTATTAAAAAAATCAAATTTTCTAAAATTGTATTCAGAAATACTTATGAGAAGATTATTTCAATAAAGAAATGATATTTTCCTTAACCAATGTTTTAAATTATTTTTAAAATATTTCTTTATATTCTATCATGGTTATTTAAAAGAAATTATTTTAACAAAATTGTAGTTTTAAAATTTTCTTTTAAAAATGAAAATGGTATTTTCATAAAAATTTATTCAATGGTATTTAAAAGGTATTTATATTCATCAGTATTAACAATCATCATTATTAATTATTATCCAATAGGGATATTTTGTAATGATATCATCTTCATTATTTCTCGGGATGGATAAAGATAATTTCAATGATATTGTAATGGAACCCATTTCTTTTTGATGGGATAACCATTTTTCAAAGAGATTGTTATTGAACTGGTTTCCTTTCCATGGGATAATATTATTTCAAAGGGATTTTGATGGAATATGTTTCTTTTGCACTGTTTAATCATATTTCAAATATATTGACATGACTCCCATTTTGGTTTCCATGGTTTATTCATTTTATTAAAGGATAATGATTATTTATATGGTATATATAATGAAGAGATGTATTTATTTACATTATTTATATTATAGTTCTTGGAAATTACAAACTAATAATGGGTTACACCAGATAGAATCGACTAATCCTGTTATAGCTTAACATTGGGTAATCTGGATAGCGATGGGTATACCCATTTCATCTTAACATGGGGCGGTCGAGATAGATCTAGATAATCCCATTACAGTTTAACATGGGGTGGCCCAGATAGTTCTAAGTACGAATATTATATCATAAAGGATGTGTGTGACCATATAGTGCTTATAAACATTGGGTAATGATTATATTGGAAGTCAATGTTATAGTTTTTCCATATAAAAGTGTTTTCAACAGGTTTTATGAATATGATGCTCCAAGCTACCTAAATGTGTTTTAATTTTATCATGTTGGTTTATAATGTTTCATTTTATCATGATTGATAACATATGGTCCATGCTTGTTGATTATAATGACTTTTTCATTTTCTAGGTTTTCATATTTAATTATCCAAGGATTTTTTTGTATGAATTCATTTATGATGCACTCATGTACACTAATTATGTCTCCCTAACCTTATGCACTAATTTTTCTAATTGATGAAATTCAATTTCTAATTCTAATATTTTCCATTTATGAGAATGTGTGCTCACTATTCTTAAGTTTCCTTTTCCCAAAGTATTAATGACAGATGTTGAAGAAGTTATGTCTACAAGTAATTTCATAAAAATGGTTAAGAGGTATTAATTTGTGTAAAAAAATATAGGTTAAGTGGGATAAATGCTCATTTAATGTCATTTTAATTGTTTATGTAAGAGTTTTTCCAAATTATCTAAACATAAAAAACAAAACATTCTTTGAGGTTATAAGTTATCCAACTTTTCCATTTCATTTTAAAAGGTTTATTAGGACCCAATTATTGGAATCAATTTATCAAATTTAATGTTTATGATTTCATTACGGGATTCTAGAGTATGTAATCCAGGCTGTTATAGTTTTATAGAATCAAGAAAAATATTTATATAAACAATACCCATTATAACATCCCATTTAATTATAGAATAATTTTTTTTTCTATTTTTAATATTATTAATAAGACATTTATTATACCTTAACAATGATTCTCTGTATGATATTGTACTCAACACACAACAATGGGTTTCTCCAAAATCATATGTAGTAGACAAGACATAGTTACATCAAAAAATATTATATTATTAATAATATTGTTTTAAATGGTAGTTATCACCTAGCCTTTGTATTTTGGGGAATTAATAGAAACAAAAATATTAAGTTTAAACATATTTTTTAAATATTTTTTCTTTCTTCCAAAATTTTTTTGAGGTTTAAAATGAGAATAAATCCAATTTTAATCCTAAAATACACTAATATTTTTAAAATGTCATTTTACCAACTTTTGAGGGATTAACATATTTAAATATAGTTTTTTAATAGATTATATGTTATTAATGATAAAAAATATCATTATTTAGAACAGGGACATCAATAATTAGTCCAGATAAATTTTTGGTATTTTTTTTATTACATTCAAATTTTAGTAAATAGTGGAAAATACTGCATTTTAATTCAAAATTTCATTTTCGTATAATTTATTTATAGTTTCAGATTATACTTTTACAAGTTTTAAGGTATAATTTTAGGAATTTCAAATCAGATAATACAATGTAGTTTATTAGATTCTTTTCAAATTAAAATTAAACCGAATAACTATGTGAACAAGTGAACGTTTTACATCAAAAATCCATTTTCTCGATCTGTCAATAGGATTAGTGTGAAACATAGTTTAAACACTTCTGTGAATTGAATTTTAAAAACTGTACATACATATATTTACTCGGTATGAAAAATTTAGTCCAATAGGATCAAAATAGTTTTTTTTATAGTAACTTCTGTATTTTTTTACCACGGTTAAAGGTAAAGGTAATTAAATTTAAAATTAATATTATAAATTTATAAATTTACCCTAAAACATGTATTAATTATATCTTATGAGTAATTTATGACCATTACATTCCTTTGGAATATATTTTGGCCTTTGGAAGCCATTTGGGTGTTATTATGACATTTAAAACATTTAATTAAAAGTAAAGGCAAATACGTCATAAATATGTCTCTTACTAATAGAACAAATTTTATATGGGGTTATGTAAGTGATATCATTGAATTTTATATTACATATAAATATAAAATTAATAACTATATAATATTAATTTATTTATAATTTTTATATGTTAAAGAATTAAATTTAATTATGACACAATGATGTTGCAGTAATAGATTTATTAAAGAAAGAATCAAATAAATGATATATAAAATACTAAAAGAAATATAAGTTTAAGAATTATATGTTATAAAGTAATTTTATAGACTACTCTAACATATTATGATCTATTTAATGTAGTTATTTGGAAGAAATCAACATGTTATAATATTTTTAAAAAATTATGCTGTGAATAGTGTCAAAATTGACATAATTCGTATTTTAAAATATAAAATATTTAATTAAATGATATATAATTTATAAAAATATAATATTCAGAAAAAAAATTAGAATAATCTAAAAAATTCATTAATTACTCATACATTTTTTTTGTTTTTCATGATTTGTTAATTACTTTAACTCTCAAATTGTCAATTAAATGATAAAAAGGTAAGTGTTAAAAATATTAAAAAAAATTAATGACAATAAATTAATCAAAACTTGTCTAATTTCCATTGTATGATTATATTTTTAACTTTATAATTATCCTATATTATAAAAAATTGTGTTTGGACCAATTTGTTATATAAATTGAATTTATATTAATTTAATACTTTTAATAATTCACAATGTGCCCCTCCCCTCTCCTATAAAAAGCTACATATTAATCTCTGTTAATCAAACTTCCAAAACATTTAGGTTCTTCCAAGATCTAAAAGAACCCGTTTCTATAATATATACCTACATTATTGAGGCCTTATATTAGTTATAACACCCTTCTTAGACGTGTTAAGGTGTTCTTCAATGGTGGTCAACTGAATAAGAGGTGTCATTTTCTTTATGTATTTTTATTCTATTTCTTCTTCCAATTCCTTAAAATCTTCTTTTTCCAATATTAAATAACAACTCGAATATCCTAAATATACTATGATGTTATTATGATAACATAATCATCGAAATCCATCTCCACTTCCAGCAAATGGGAATGTAATTAATCATTCGTGCAACATGTGAACTGGCACCTCCATGAACCAATCTAATTCTTTTTTCGTAACCATCACTAAGGAAAAGTTATAATCATGGTATTAATGTTTATTTGTGATATTAATGACATATTAATAATTTTATTATAATAATATATCATTTATTTTCATACTTACAATGTTCATAAAAATGATAATGTTTTACATGTGTATGTGTGAACTATCACCTAGGCTAAACGATGTGACTTTTTTTATTAATGATATCACATCTATGATATATATATATGTATATGAAAATTATTAATATGATATTAATTATTTTTTTTATTCTATAAATATAAAATAATACTTCATTTATTTCCATATCGATTAATGAAAAATGGAAAAAGTTACTCATATGTATGTACGGCTTACCATCTCCATGATTATAACACTATTATTTTTTAATAACCACACCTAATTGATTAATTTGAAGGTATAATTTATGTATAAAAATGATAATAATTTCATGATTATTATTCTATGAATTATTTAATTGTGATTAAATTTATTATTATAATTGTACTATGTTTATTTTCCACTCATGAATCAAATATCGACAGAACGACCGACGTGAACTACAATCATTATCTAATTGTTAAAACATTGTAGTAAGTGATATAAAAGGAATAATAAACATGAATATTATTCTCAAGAAATTATAAATTGAACTATTTTTATTATTCAGTATGATAAAGAACATACGAGATGATTCGAACTCGAGGTAAGGGACTTCATCTCAATCTTCATTCATTACGGCATTTCTTGATAATATGCACATTAATTCATTTATTAGGTGTATATATAACCAACATGACATTTCCTATCAATATTTTATCTATAATAACATTATTTAATGGTTTTTAAATATATTAATTCCTTGATATTAATATTTAATTGTTTAATGTGGTATTAGACACCTTGAATATTTAATGATTTAAATATCAAATATTTTCTTCATGATATTAATTTAAATATTTGTTTATATGGATATAAAAGTATTATACATGAAATTTTATGTCTATATTTTAATTTCATTCAAAATTATCCAAAATGTTACTTTTATATTAAGTTTTTTACATTCATTACAAACTGGAAAAAATAAATGTTTTTCACATATGCGACGACAATGACTACTCCACCGCTGAAACCGTTATTTCATATTTGGATTCCTCTATGATATTTAATGATTTTAAAAGTAAAATAAATCCCTTATTCCAATTTTGGTTTTTTAGGTACTGAAAATGGATTTCAAATTTGATTGACTATATACATATCTTGAAAGATTTATCGTGATTGCAAATGAAATATTTTGTGTGAAATGATGATAATTTTAATATTTTATGTGTTATGATTATATAATGGTACATAGATATTTGATGAGTGGTTACAAGATAACTAAATATGGGTGGATACCTAGTAAACCAATGATTATTGATTTTGGGATAAAAAATTTATGGGTGCTTACAGTGTAGCCACCAATGAACCTGGTATGAAGTTGGTCATATGCTTATTCTATTTATTAAAGTGATATATGTGGAAGTTGACCGTATAGTTATTCCATTTAAGTATGATTATATACCAGGTTACATTTATATGTTATATGTTTCTTTATATAGTTTTAAGGTAATATTTTGATTACAAAAATGTTATGAAATATTATTGTATTCATGGAGTATTATTTATTACTTATTAAGGATGAAATTTTTTGATATATGATAAAGTATTCACGGTTTACCAGTTTTCACAAGACTACGATTTTCTCTTCTTTGTGTATCCCATAATAAGATTTTTATTCTCATCCCATGTTTAATTTTTTTATAGTATTTAAAGATGAATATATTCATGGATTAAATCAAAGAAATGTTATGATGATTAATCATAAAAATAAACCATGTTTCATGTTAAATATTTCTGTTTTATGGAATAAATAAATAATATTTGAAGTTTCCACTAATTATTTATATGGTATGGGTTTTTATGTATGATTTATGGGATAATTATATAAACATATGACCTTTTAAAAATCATAAATGTGAAATAAAGTAAGATTATTGACATAACTCAAGATTAAGTAATGTTTAAAATTTGGGGCGTACTGTTGGTATCATCGGATGGTTTAGACAACATTAGAGGTTAGGGTGATATTTATGTATATGTTAGAAGTTATATTTAACCATAAATGTTTTCATAATAGATTGATTAATTATTGGTTTAGATAAATTGAATGAGTTTTAAATAACATGAAAATTATATTATTTGTTTATCTTCCTAAAAAGATAATATATGAAGATTTTAATTAATAATATCACACTAACCATTTCGGTTTTAGTTAATTAATGGATCCATTAGTCACTAATGTAACAATTTATGTGTAGTAAAATGTTGTGTATCTATGAATAAGAAACCATATTAAATATAATATTCAATGAAAACTCTCGTGTTTATTCTAAACCAAAAATCAGGAGTCATGATTAACCACTGGAACCTTGGTGAGATTTCTAATGCATCATATATGATAGAAATGAATCCCTATAAAATTTTAGGTATTAATTATAATATAAACATATTCAATGATATATGTTTCAAGTATGAGAAAATAAACACCAAGGAACATGTTTCAAATGTAAGGTAAGTCACTGTAGTTGTGGAAATAATGGTCATTAAACCATAACCTGCCTAGGAAAACGGAACCGTTCAGTTGACTCTATGAAAGGGAATGAATATATTTCCTTATTATCAACTGAATGTTTCATATTTGGGGAGTATAGTCATTACAAAAATAAATTTCCTTCAATGAAGGCTCTCAAATGGGATCATAAGGAACTTACAAATAAATGTTTAGTAATACCTAATGTCATTCCAATTTATGATGAGGAAACTGAAAATGAAGTATAGAAGGAAAAGATTATTTCATGTCTTCTGTTTTTACATTATTGAATCTTAGGAAATGATTCATGTTATTTTGTTTAGGAAAGAAGTATTAAGGAATAATATGGAAAATATTGGTTAAAGGATAATGAAGAACATTGAATGATTATAATTCCTATATATAAAAAACTAAAGAGTTATGATAGAATATAGGATGGTGAAATGTTATAAATTATTAAATCTCCTTCGATGATGGGATTACATTGGAAGATTATTTCTAGTATATGTAACCCTGAAGTTTGTTATGTAAAAATGTTATTTTATGAATAATTATATTTTATTGTGTGACGTAATTAAAAATGTATGGATAGCCATTTGGTTTTATATGACCATTTATTTTGAGGAAATTATGGGTTATTACATTTTGGGTTTCAAAATGAAAGGTATGAGATAAAATTTTAAGATAAATCATGTTATGGTTATATTGGGGATTTTATCACATTTTTTGAATTTTATAGAATTATATAATTTTTTCAAATGAAAAATCCATAGGAAGTGGGACAACCTATCTCATCAGAAAAGGTTATGGAAATCAAACACATAACTGAAGTGTGACAAGTCATTATCACCTGCCACTAACCTATGTAAATTTCATTGTTAGTATACCTTTTTTTTAGTTAAACGAGATGATGAAATTTGACTGAGTTAATTTTAGAAAATTCTGTTTTGTAAAATGTATATCCATGTTATTGGAAAATTATTTGTGGATTAATTGATAAATGTTATTTTGGAATATGTTTCTAATTTTGGGGACCCTATATGGTTATGTTAAATAGAATTCTATGAGAATTTATTTGAGGAGTAATGGTTGAATTTTATTTTATAAGAATCTATGATTTAATTGTGGAATTATGGATATTTGGGTTAATTATGGAAATGATTAACCCATCTCGAAGAAAATATGATTTTGAAAATTACTTTATGGTATGATACATTAAGAGTGATCGATGTTATTTTTTGATAAAAGACTATGTAATAAAATTATTCTGATTTTTGTGTTTCAAACGTAGTTTCAATTATTTTTAGGGATTATAAGGAGGGTTATTTGTTGAATGGTCATGTTAAAACATTTAGTATTATGCTTGAATTTTTAGTATTAAATTTACTTTTTCATCATCCAATGGGTTTATATTTTTGGAGAATATTTTTATCTTATCATTTCCATGTTTGTTTTGGTTAATGTTTCAAGATAGTAGAAATAGGTAGTTAATCTTTTGTGGATTATGTGATTCTATAAAGGTTTACTATAGTCTATCATTTGTGAAAAAATCATCTTTAATACTCATCCTTTAAAAAAATATGGGTTTTTTGTTGAATTTGATTAATTGATGAAACTATACTTGTAGGTATGTTTAATTTATTATGTTCTTATTCTAAGTAGAAAATGAATTACACAACACTATGAAAATAACCATGAAGCCTAAAAAATGTTATCCACTATGTTTTATAGAATTAATATTGACCCATAACATATTAATGGTATTTTGGTGGTTATCTTTATCGCGATCAATTTCTCTATTACTCTTTATTAGTCTATGAGAGTTAGTTTCTTCTTCCATGTACAGGTTTTCTAAAATAGAATCCTACAATGTGTTATCACATGTAACATTTACAATTGAATATAATTCATTTAAATTGTAAGTTTTATTGACAATTTTCTTATTTGGAACTTCAATGAAATTATTTTTGAAAAGTGAATCCTTAGTTACCAAGACCAAATTTAAAATTACGAGGACACAATTTCAAAAGGGGGGAAGGATTTAATATCCTAGGTAATTATAGATTAATAATTTTTCATATTTATCAATATTTAGGAATTAGATATTTATTTTTTCTTTAATATTGATGGTATGTCTGATAGTGTGCTCGACACCCAACACTAGGTTCTCCAATATCTTATGTTGAACCCAAGACTGAGTAATACCGATAAATAATATATTGTTACTATTATTATTTTAAATAGTCGCAATCACCTTGCTGTTTAATTAGAGATAATGAATATAACTAACTATATTATGTTTATTCATGTTATTAAATTTTTTTACATTCAATAAATATATTTTAGAGGCTTAAAATGATAATAAATCCATCTTTAAGAATAAAGTACTCTTATATTTTTAAAAGGTAGTTTTACATCTTTTGATGAAAACCCCTTTTTAAATAAATTTTTTTCAATAATATATATTAATTTTTAACAAATAAATTTATTATTTTGATGAGCGAGATAAAAATTTAGTGTTTAAAAATTTCTGATATTTTTTGGATAACATTAATATTATAATGAATAGTGGAAAATATTGTATTTTAATTCCAAACTACATACTATATAAATGATTTATATTGCTAGATTATTCATTTACATGGTTTGATGAAATATTTATATGAAGTTTTTATCAATTAAAATAATTTAGTTTATTGTATTCCTTTTCAAATTAAAATTTAATATATATGTTTTTTGATTTTATGAACGTTTTACTTCAAGAAACGATTTTCCTGATCTATCGACGGGATTTGGGTTAAAAATAATTTAACAAGTTTTGTAAATTAAATTTTTAAATAATTTCATACATGGTTGTACACTATGTTTGAAAATTTTGATCCAATATGATCAAAATAAATTTAGTGAATAGTAACTTCAGTATCTTATTTAACTCGATTAAAGGTAAATATGCTAATTAAAAGTAAATTTAATATTAAAATAATGTGATATTACCATAAAACTTTTTATAATTTTATTTCATGATATATTATTTACCATGACCATCCTTGGGCAGAATGTGAGTACTGTGGATGCCATTTGGGTGTGATTATGACATTTATAACATTTAATTTAATGTAACAGAAAATATGTCCTAAATATGTCTCTTCTAACTAAAACAATATTAATATGGGGTTATGTATGTAATATATTAGAAAATGAATTGTCCATAGATATATAAAAATATTACCTACATCATGGTAATATATTTATAATTTTTTTGAATTAAATTATTAAATTTAATTATAACACAATGATGATGTAGTAGTAGATTTATTTAAGAAAGAATCAAATAAATTATATTAATAATGTTAAAATAAATAAAATTTAAAATATTTTATGTCATCCACGAAATTTATGGATGACTATGGCATTTTTTATTTATTTAATGATGTTTTTAAGGAATAAAGTTGTAATAATATATTATAAATGCCAGCAAATTAATAGTCTCAAAATTGACATAATTCATATTTTAAAATACAAAATATTTAATTTAAGAAAATAAAATTTATAAATATATAATATTTGGTCAACATGTTTAAAAAGATCTAATAACTTTATTAATGACTCATTCATTGGTCTTCAGAATGATATGATAGTTACTTTATCACTCAATGTGTAAACTTCTTGATAAAATGGTATGTGTTAAAAATGTTAAAACAAAAAGATAAGGATATAAAATTGTTCAATAATTGAATAATTCTCATTTTATGATTATATTTATTCCCATTAATATCCTATATTCTAAATAAATTATTTTTGAACCATTATTAATTTAAATTGAATTGATTTTAATTTAATACTTTTAGAAATTCAAAGGGTGCCACTCCCCTCTCCTATAAAATGGCATTCATTCCTCCCTATTAATCACAATTCCAAAACAATTTAGTTTAAAAAAATTCTACCAAAACCCTTTAATATAATCCCTCACCAAATTATTTTGGCTTTCTTTTAGGCATATCACCGTTCTTATAGGTGTTAAAGAGTTCTTCAATTTTGATCAACTAAAGAAGAGTTATTTTTTCTTTAAGTATTTCTATTTTGTTTCTTCTCTCACTTCATTAAAATATTATTCTTACAAGATGAAATAATAAATATAGTATCCAAATTTTTATAAGATTTTATTATTATAATATCATCACCTAAATACATCTCAACTTCCATTAAATAGGAAAGGAATTACATGTTCGTGTGAACGTGTGAAATATCACCTCCATGAACCGATCTAATTAGTTTTTCATAATCATATATCATGACTAGTTATAATAATTGAATTAATATAAATATTTGATATTAATGACATATAAATAATTCCATTATAATAATATATCAATTAATTTTTTACTTTCCATGCACGTAAAAAGTTTTACACCTTTCGTACAAATGTGTAAACTATCACCTCCACGAACTAATGTGACCTGTTTTTATTCATTATATCACTTGGATAATATTTATAAGTATATTTAAATGATTAATAATATATAAATGATGTTATTATAATTTTTTGAAGATATTATAATACTTAACATGTCTCTACAATGATCAATGAAAAATTGTAAATGTTATTCATGCGTACGTACGAATTGTCGTCTCCATTATTGTAAAGTTGTCCATTTTCAATAACCACATTTTATCATTTGATTTAAAGGTATAATTTATCTATAAAATTGATAATAATATCAATAATTTTTTCTTTAGATTAATTAATTAATACCACATGTACTATTGACATTTTATCATGTTCATTTTCATCTCAAGTACCCAATATTGACAGAACATCTGATTTGAACATAAATCATTATGTAATTGTTAAAATATGGTAATAAGTTATATTAAAAGATTAATGTACATGAAAATGGTTCTTAGGAAAGTATAAATTCACCTATGTTTTTTATTTATGATGATAATGAAGATAAACAATTTTACAGACTTAACAAACGAACTTCGTCACAATCATCTTTCACTAAATCATTTCTTGATAATATGAAACTTTATTATTTTATTATTTTTACGTATATAAACTGACACATAATATCAATATTTTATCTATAATAACTTTATTTAATGTTTTGAGAACTGTATTAAATCAGGGATACCAATATTTAAATCTTCAAAGTGGTATGGGATACCATGCACATTTAAAGATTTACTTATCAAATATTTTAATCATGATATTAATTTACATATTTATTTATATAGATATAGAAGGATTATACCTGAAATTTCATGTCTACATTTTAATTTCATTCAATTGTTTTCAAAGGTAATCTTTTAATATTAATTGATTAACATTTGATACAAAATAACAATATAGTTTTTTTCATTGTATTGGGGGACAGCGAATTCTTCTCCACCGTAACCATTATATGCTATTTTTATTTCTCTATAATTTGTAATGTTTTAAAATGAAATTAAATTACTTATTTACTTTCAATAATATTTGGTATTGAAAATTGTTTTTAATGTGGATTAACTATTTTAGTATCTTGAAATATTTTTTTGTGATTGGAAATGAATTTTTTTAGTTGAATCTGGATAACAAAAATCTTTTATGTTTTATGATTATATAATTGTTCTTGGACATTTAATAAATGGTTATCTGATAAAACAAATATGTGAGGTTATGTGATAAACCAAGTATGGGTGGTTACTTGATCAACTAAGGACAATGGTTACATTCAAACCTCCACTGCATTGGGTATAGAAGTCAGTCATACGGCTATTCCATTTGAAAGAGTAAAATGTGTTGAAGTCGACTGTATAGTTACTATATTTAAGTATGATTATGTCCCATGTTACCATTATATGTTATATGTTTCTTTATAAGTGTATTAAGGTAATATTTTGATTACAAAAAGGGTCGAAAATGATATTATATTCATTGAAGTGTATTTACTAGTCCTTAAAGGTGAAATGTATTGCTTTATGATAAAGTATTCATGGTTTAAATGTTTTTTCTAGACTAAAAGATTTATTTCTTAGTGTAACCCTTAATAAGATTTTTATTATCATCCCATGTTTTGATTTGATTTTCACAAGATCTAAATAATAATATAGTAAAGTATCAGATCAGTGAAATGTTATGATGATTAAGCATGAAAATAAACGATGTTTCATTTTAAAATGTTTTGTTTTATGGATGAAATATATAATGTTTGAAGTGTTCAATTTTTATTTATATGTTATTGTTATGTATGTTTTATAGCCTAATTATCTAACGATATGAACATTAAATTGTCCTCAATGAAAAACAAATTAAAATAATAGATTTAACTCAGGATTAAGTAATTTTTAAGGCTAGGTCCTTATAGTTTGTATCATAGGATGGTTTAGACAACTTTAGAGGTTAGGGTGATATCTAAGGATAAGTTAAAACTTTTATATAACCACAATAGTCAGCATAATATGAAGGATCATAGTTATTTAAGATAATAACAAGAATAATTATATTTTAATTATTATCTTCATCATTATATAGTTTATGATGATTTTGTTAATATACTCACACTAACCTTTTTGGTTCTAATAAATGGTTCGATCCAGTATGCATAAAAGTAAATTTGGATGTGAAGGAAAATGTGGTGGTTCTCTGAATAAGTAACAAAATTGAATAGGAGTTGCATTAAAAACTCTCATGGTAATTCTAAACCATCAATTTAGAGTCATGATTTACTATTCTATCCTTTTTGAGTTTTCTAATCCATCATATATGATACGAATGAATCCCTATCGATGTTCATGAAATAATCGTAAAGATAATTATATTTTACAATATATGTAACAGGTATGTGGAAATAAAAAACTAAGAAAATGTTTAAAG
This sequence comes from Viscum album, assembly GCA_963277665.1. Classification (NCBI taxonomy): domain Eukaryota; kingdom Viridiplantae; phylum Streptophyta; class Magnoliopsida; order Santalales; family Viscaceae; genus Viscum; species Viscum album. The sequence continues at coordinate 2,085,590,902 of OY728156.1, forward strand.
GGATAAGAAAATGTTATAGATGTCGAAATGAAGGTAATAATTCATTAACCTACCAAGGAAAAAGGTATAATTCAATTGACTCTAGGAAAGGGAAAGAAGATTTTTCCAATTTATCAATTGAATGCTTTAAATTTGGGGAGTATGGGCATCATGTAAACCAATGTTCTACAAAGAAGTTTCACTAATGGGATTAGGAGGACAATATAAATAGATTTATAGTAATACATAATGCCTTTACAAATGATGAAGTGGAAACTAAAATTTACCTATGAAAGGAATGGACTATTTCTTGTCTCCTGTTTGGACATTATTGAATCATAATAGATGATTCATGTCTTTGTTTATAGGATATAAATATTAAGTAATAATATAGGAAAAAAAACTTAAAGGATCACTAAGAATTCTGAATGCTTAAATATTCTACATATAAATGATTCAAGAGTTATGATAGACTGTAGGATTATGAATTTTTTATAAGTATTAGTGATATTTTAATGATGGCATTGCTTTAGAATACTTTTTTCTAGTACTGTAATTCTAATTACTGTTCTTTGAAAATACTTATTGATGAATAATTATATTTTCTTATGTGACATAATTAAAAATTTATGGATAACCATTAGTGTTTATATGATCTTTGATTTTGAGGTAGTGATGGGTTATTAAATTTTGGTTTTTAAAATTAATGTTATGATAAAAACATTGAGGATAAAACATGTTATGGTTAGTTTTGCGAATTTTATCTAATTTTTGGAATGTTATAAAATTAAATAATTTTATGAAAAGTACAAACTGTATGAAGGGTGACAACCCATCAAGTCGGAAAAGGTTGTGGAGATAGAACCCACAACTAAAGTGTGAGAATGCTTTATCACCTATCACAATCCTAAATGAAGTCCCTGGTTAGTATGTCATTTTATTTTTAGTTAAATGAGTTTATGGAATAAGAATAAGATTATTTTGGGAACATATATTTTATCAAATGGATTTCCATGGTTAGGGAAAATGATTTTTTCATTTGTTGATAAATCATATTTTGGAAGACATTAACTATTTTGAGAACCATAAATGCCTATTGAAATTTGAATAATATGATATTATATTTGATGTGTGATTGTAGAAATTTATTTTTGAAGAATAGATGATTTAATTTTGGTTATAATGTTGATATGGGTTATTTATGTACAGTATTATCCTATCTTAAACAATATGTGATTTTGGAAATTACTTTTTGGTATGATTCATTATTAGTTATCAATTTTAGTCAGAGATAAGAGACTATGTAATCAAATTATTATATGTTTTGGGTTTCAAACATAGTTTGGATTATTTTGATAGATTTTAAGGATATTTATTTATTGAGTGGAATATGTTGAACATTAGGTATTACAGTTTAATTTTAGTGATTAAAAGTAGTTTGTCATATTTTAATGGATTATTCTTTTTGGAAAATTGTTTTAACTTATCCTAAACATATTGGTTTTGGTTAATATTTCAAGACAAGATAAATATATAGTTAATATTTTATGGATTATGTGATTCTAAAGAATGTGATTCTAGTGTTTCATGTGTGAAAATTTCAACTTTAATTCTCATTATTTTGAGGAAAAGATGATTTTGTGGTGGAATTAGATTAATTGATCAAACTCTACATGTCTTGTAAGTATTTTTCCATATTTTGTTTATTCTAATTAGTAAAAAAATTACTCAACTCTTTGAAGATGAACTTGATGTAGTAAAAAATGATATCCACTTACATGCATCAAAGTACTTTTTACCCATCACAAATTTATGGTATTGTGATGGATAACTTTCCGATGATCAAATTCTCTATTACTCCTTATTAGTCTATGAGAGTTAGTTTCGTCTTCCATGTCCAACTTTTCCTATATGGGATCTGTGAATGTTTTATCCTAAATAACCTTGGTACATCAACTTATTACGTTTAAAGTGGATGTTTTATTGACTCTTTTTCCAATGTGGGATTTTAGTGAAATAATTTTTAAAACTGAAACCATACTTACTAATACAAAATTTAAAATTTCAAGGTTGAAATTACCAAAATGATGGAAGGATGTAAAATCCCAAGTAATTTTTGAATAATATTTTTTCATATTTATTAATATTTATAAACATTATAGTGAATCTACCTTAATATGGATTATATTTCTGATAAATTACTCGACCTGCAACAATGTGTTTCACCTAAATCTTATGTTGTACTCAAGATTGAGTTATACCAAAAAAGAATATATTATTAATATTATTATTTTAAATAGTAGTAATCACCAAGTCACTGTATTGGGAGCAATGAGAATAAATAACTATATAATGTTTACAAAAAAATTTTAATTTTTTTTCTTTCTTTCTATAAATTGTTTATGCTTAAAAGGATAATAAATCCAATTTTAAGAATAAAATACTCTAATATTCTTAAAATGTATTTTTACCTCCTTTTGATAGAACTTTTTTTTTAAATATAACTTTTTCACTTTTATATGATATTTTTTGTAAGAGGGACACCAATGGTTAGTTTGGATAAATTTTTTGTTTTTTTGGATAACATTTATATTTTAATGAATATTGAAAAATAGTACATTTTAGTTCAATATTTTCTTTTTTTCTAACTTATTTATAATGATAAATTGTCATTTTACAATGTTTTAATGTATAATTATATGTTTTTTATAAATTAACCCAATATAGATAATTGGATTCTTTTTCAAATTAAAATTGCATCATACACTTTGTAGACTTTTGACCATTTTACTTCAAAAACATTTTTTCTTGATCCGTGATAGAGATTATTGTTAAACCTAATTTAACTACTTCTAGGAATTAACCTTTCAAAAATAGTCATACATGATTTTACTCAGTATAAAAATTTTGGTCTGATATAATGAAAATAATTTTTGGTGAATAGTAACATAAGTATTTTATTCAACAAAATTAATGATAAATAGGTTATTAAAATGTAAAATTAAAATTATAAAATTATAAAATTACCGTGAAACTTTTCCAAATATTTTTGGATCATTTACTATCGACCATGACCATCCTTGGGCTGAAATTGTGACCTTTGGAATCCATTTGGGTCTGATTATTACATTTATAACATTTAATTTAATGTAATGGGAAATATGGCATAAATATGTTTCTTCATAATAAAACAATTCTAATTTGGGGTTATATATGTGATCTATTTGACTATGAATATTACTTATAAAGATATTAATATTAAATATATCATGGTAATTTAATTAAAAATTTTAGGAATTAAATAATTTAATTTAAATATGAAACAATGATGAGGCAATAATTGTCACATACATGAGTTAATTAAAAATTATTTTTCATTTAATTTCTATTCTTGCTTTATTTTGGGGGTTTCCAATTCATTTTTGTGGAAATGGTTGGTTTTCAAAATATGGGCCAAACCTTAAACCCATTCCCAGATTTAAAAAATAATAAATTTTTTTTATTTAATAGCTTATTAATTTTTCAATATTTTTCTCCCATTAGACTTATAAAATGGCCTCCCATGACCTATTAACATCACAATATAAATTTTCACCCTTTATGAATACATAATAATGGTGGATTTGGGTTTATGAATAAGGAATTAGGTTAGCCTCGATGCCCATTTCTAGTATTAAGAAAAAAATTAATTTGATATCTTATTCAATATTTGTTCTTAATTAGTTATTCTACCTCCCACACAAATCCAACTGCCCTGGGCATGCCCCATTATTTGTTTCTTCCTCTTTAGAGATTATTTTTTTCTCAGATTAGGTTAGAACTTCTCAACCTTTTTAAATTCATCCAGATTTAAAATTATAACTTGTATCCTTCATAACTCCTTAAATTTATACTCTTTTTACCCCATTTTAGTTCTAAATATTCCTTCTCTACCTTATGAAAACTAAAATTTTATTTTTGGCTATTTGAAAATTTAGCTACTGGTGTATTTAAGTCGATTTCTTCAAGATACCTCAAGTAAGTGGGTCTCATTCCTACTTCTTTCTAGTTTTCTAAAGATTCATTCAATTTTCTCAGGGTTTCTACCAATTATTATTGAATTTTGTAATTTTCATCATATATGGATTCTAACCTATGGTTTTATTTTTGAGTTTCTTGGTCTATTAATTTTCTTTTCGGTTTGATATAAGTTTCTTGTGGTGCGGTGGTGGTGCAGTTTAATTTTCGCATAAAGATTCAAGGGTTTCAATAATTGTGGTTGGTTATGCCATGGGTAATAAATTCTAGATGAGTTAGGTTTTCTGAGTTTAATTTTTAATCACACTTATCCTTCATTATACTTTCTGAAAAATCTGATTTTGGTGATTTTTTCTAAGAAAATTATTTATAGGTACCAATGTTGTGTTAAATGGGGTGTTTTACATGCCTATTTCAGATTATGCCAATTGGGAATATTTTATAACTCTTGTGATGGATTTGTATAAATATTTTGGGTTCTGAAAATTCTTTTTTTATGAATATGGGTATGCACATGGTGCTAAATGTAGGGTTTCAAAAGGATTTTGTGTGCAAAACATTATTAAATTTGGTGAAGTTGTTTTATTGAAATTATAAAGGTTTTATTGAGTGTCATAAATGGTGAAAAACATGTATAGCTATAGTTTTATGTTGATTATGAACATAAATGATGTGTTTATTTGATAATATCATTTGGTATCAAGAGATAATGGATTGAGCACAAAGGGGCAATCATGGGTACCTAGGAGATTGAATATGTACTATTACACTAGTGATCTGAATGGGCTTTGTCCTTGTTTCACTAAGCAGAATAGATAAAAAACACTAAAATACTATATTGATGATGATTTGGGTCAAAAACGTTATGCTTATGTTCCCTATTAGTGGCTTGGGCATGGGAACGGATTTTTCTATGGTTACTTTACACAGAATTATGAGGTAAATGGGGCCTAAGACGACCTAGTGCCTTTGGGTGTTCTTGAGATTGGTAACCATTGACTCTTTTGAATTATCATTGGAATCTGGTGTTATTTTCTAGAAACTACAGTTGGCTAAATGTTTTATTACAATGTTCTTATTCATGTAAAATTAATTTACAAAACTATTTACATTTAAAAGTTTCATTCTTTAGAATTTATTTCTACTACCTATCCTTTATCCAAAATGGCATGATTTTTATCTTGTATTGTTTAATATATGGAATATTCTTTGTGGTATCTTATTGGGATTAGGATCACACCCTACATACACCTCTTTGTCTACTTAAACTTTTCATTTTTGACACAGGTGAAGGAAAAGATTTGGGAGAAGGCAGTTTGGGGTTCTAGTTTCCATCCATTGTGCGGTGTTGTAGAAACGGCTTGTGGGTGATGACCCATTATCGTTTGGAGTCCTTCTAGATGGTTTTTTGTGGTTTCTATGTGTATTTGGACCACATTTTAAGTGTTTAATCTTATGTATTTAGTTATGGACTTTTTATAAAGCTCATTTGTTATGAATTTGTTCGAATCATTTTATCGATTGTTATTGATGTTTTATGTGTCCATGTTCTGTTAAATCGTTCCCAAACCAAAATAAATTATACTTGGGAACTTGAGAAAGCCCGTGGGGAGGGCGAATGCCCTTCGGGCCTTGTCACGGGCCAGATTTGGTACCGATTTTGATGGATACTAGATTTGGTTTGTAACAAAATGGTAGCATATGAGGATAATGTGTTTGGGTTATATTATTATTTAGGGATGATTCGTTCTAGACATGAGATAGGAATGTCTGGAATTTGTGTTTTGGTCATGATTAGGGTGTTTGTCCTACAACTCTCTTGGAAGACCTTGAGATACAAAGGTACATTGGAATTTTTTGTTTGAATTCACATCCAGGTGAGATGTGTGGGCTTTAGACTATGCGTGGACATTGGGTGGGGGTGGGGTAGTTGTTTCTTTTATTGATGTAATGTGTTTGGATTATTTATATTTGATGTGATTGGTAAAATTTTCAGAATTGTTTTATTCATCTTGGTTCTTGTGACTGTTGTCTTTTTGTAGCAACAAGTATCCTCGAAAATCCCACATGCACCCACAAAAGGAAGCCAGAGAGAGTTCTCCCACACCGATTGATCAGAAGATTATAGAGGTTGTGATTCGGGCTGCCTATGCTCTAAGACATGGACCAACTTCTATTAGAGAATATGAGACTGATCCTAGGAATTTTAAGGCCTATGAGTTCTTGAAAAAATAAGCCTCCTACCTTCCAAGGTAGCCTAGAACCCCAGGAAGCCGAGGAATGGCTCGAAAAGACCAAGTGATTGTTCGTGTTTCTGGATACACCAAATGAGCTCTAGGTGAAGTGTGCATCCTTTTTATTAGAGTGTCGTAGCTGAAGGGGGTGTTAATTAGTACTTCAAACTGGGTATAATGAGTATATGTGCTGGGGAGATTTCAGGGTCGTCTTTAATGAATTTTACTTACTTTATAACATAGCATATTCTAGGTCCCAAGAGTTCATGGATCATGTTCAGGGGGATCTATCTATGATAGAGTACTCCAATCGTTTCACTAATCTAGATTGGTATGCTCTTCAAATCCTCTATAATGAGAAAGAGAAGTGGCAGAGGTTGGAGAAAGGCTTAGGACTAGAGATATTCTCCCAGGTGTTCTGGTTTAAGGTGGGTAGCAACGATGATGTGGTTGATCGAGAGTCCATGGCAGAGATTTAATATAAATGTAGTGATGGTTTCTCTAGGATAGTATCAGTAGTAGGTAGTGGCATCTCTCTAGAGAATAAAAGGAAGAGGTAGGAATAGGTGAAGAAGGGAGGTGGTGATCAAGATACTCTTCCTGGCAGTTTTCATCTATGGATTCTGATGCGTGATCGTTCGTGTGCCACCAGTGCGGTAGATCTAGGAACATAGACCAGCATTCCCACTTCCTCTGAATCCCTGTTATCAATGTATAGTTATGGGTCACTTGTATCGCTTTTTCGGGGTGGAACGTCCACTTCATAGAGGGTCATAGTCATTGGCTTCAAGAGGAGTTTCCGCACAGTGAGAGTCATCGAGGATGGAGGGATATCGATTTGGTGGTCATGGTGGTAGGGTTGGATCATCTTCTGGGTAGATCTAGTTTGGGGAACAACCACAAACTCGTGGTCATCCTCAAGTAAAGACCATACATCTCCATAATATGGATCAATCACTAACTGGATTGGAGGAGGGACCGTTAACAATTCAATGTACTGTTTTGATTTCATCTTCTTTATCTCCTTCTCTTTTTGATATTGGTGCATCAGTTTCATTCATTTCTACTTTTTTTGGGGACACTCTATATTTCCAACTGATTTATTTTCTTTTGCAATAGAGTTGGTAATGCTGGTGGGAAAGAAGAAGGAGTAGGGTCTCAGGTTCCCATTGTGTGCGCTATCTATGTCTAGGGTTAAGATGAAGTGGGAACTCTTTGTCATATATATGGAACTTTTTGACGTAATACTTAGAATATATTGGCTAGTACACATCCAGTAACACATCGATTTCTATAGGTGGTGGGTAAGCTTCACGGCACCTGATGGGAGTCGTCAGGGTTTTCATGGGGAATGGGATCCTCGATCAAGTCATGCGGGACCCCCACTACCAGGGTTAGGATATTTTGTTTTTCATTTATTATCGATTGAGAAAGATGAAGATGTTCATGTCTCTAATGGTGGACTCCCTCATATTATTGATGAGTTTATAGAGGTATTTATGGATGATTTTTCAGGTTTTCCCCCAAATTGGGATGTGGATTTATCGATTGATCTGGCACCAGGAACATAGTAAATATCACTTTGCTCATATCCCATGGCACCCAATGAGTTTGAGAGAAATAAATATTCTACTTGATGACTTTGAATCCAAAGGATTCATTTTCCTGAGTGACTCACATGGGGCCACTCTTGTGTTTTTCATGAAAAAGGTTGAAGGATCCCACCAGTTGTGCATTGACTACTGGAAGCTGAATAAGGTAACAATCAAGAAAATTTATCTTCTGCCCTGAATAGATGACTTGATCGATCAGTTGTAGGAGTAAATTTGGTTGTATAAAATAAACTTGTGTTTGGGATATCATTAACTTAGGGGTAAAGAGATAGATATCCAAAATACAGCCTTTTAATGTAGGTACATCCACTTCGAGTACATGGTCATGCCATTAGGATTGACCAATGCTATAGAGGTCTTTATGGAGCTCATGAACAATTTTTTTTATCAGTATCTCGATTATTTTTCCTTTGTATTTGTGGATGATATCCTAGTTTATTCAGGGTCTGAGGTTGAACATGAGCATCACATGTGGATTATTCTAGGAACCTTGTGAGAGAATCAGATTTATGAATGGTTGTCCCAATGAACTTTTCGGATCAGTGAAGTAAAATTCATGGGGCATGTGATCCCGAAGTAGGTGTTTTTCATGGACCCCGATAAGATCAGTGCGGTCATGTCATGGGAGCAGGTGAAGAACGTGTTTGAGATCAAGAGTTCCCTTAACATGGTTGGTTATTATAAGCATTTTGTTCGGGATTTTTCTTAGTGTGATTCACCAATGACTGCACTCACTTGGAAAGGGGTAAAGATTTTATGGGGCCTAGAATGTAAGGCATTGTTCAAGGAGATGAAGAGACAGTTGACTACCTCCCCTATTCTGATTTTTCCAGTGTCTGTAAAGTGGTATGGGGTATACTGTGACATTTCTGGTATGGGTCTTGGGTGCGTGCTTATGGAGGATAATCATGTGGGGGCATATGAATCTTGCCCACTCCGACCACATAAAAAGAATTACCTAACCCCTAACATGGAGTTTTCAACTATGATGCATGATTTTAAGACTTTGTGTCACTACCTCTTTGGGAAGAAGTTCATGGTCTACTCTAATCACAAAATCATGGCCTATATCTTCACGGATAAGGACCTCAATATTAGGAAGTGTCATTAGATTGAGTACTTGAAGGGGTTCAAATTTGATATTTTCTATACCCCAATAAAGGGTAACGTGGAGGCCAATGCCTTGATTAGAAGAGTTATAGTGTAGTTCTTATGGTAGTCTAGTGATGGGTGGACTTTGATGGGGCTCTATTCTCAGATGCATGTGGAGACCAAGGAGAAAAACAGCAGTTCATTCCTGGAGATCGTTCAGTTGAATCCTTCTATGGTGGAGCTAATTTCATGAGATATTCCTAGTGATGATATTTTTCAATGGTCGAAGTTGTTTCTTCATTGTGGGAATACGTCATCTGATTGGTCATCATCTCCTGATTGCATCTTGTGCTTCAACGGCTACTTAGTAGTGTTGTTATCTCTGCGGAATGTGGTGATAGAGGATAGCCACCATTATTAGTGGTTTTCCCATATGAGTTCCACCAATATGTATTATGTTGTCCATAGGTTGTTTTGGTGGTCTGTTATGAGACAAGACATCGCCGAAATCATGTAGATATTCTACACATGTCAGCAGGTGAAAGCCGAACATCAAAGGCACTGCAGTTTTCCCCAATTGTTACCCATTCCTACCTGGAATTGGGGCAAGGTCTCCATAGGATTAATTGTTGGCTTTCCATGTACACCTCGGGGTAATAATTCCATTTGGGTGGTGTTTGATCATCTAACCAAATCACCCCACTACATTCGGATCAGAGATACATCAAAAGTGGACGAGTTGGTCCTTTTTAATCTTTAGGAGGTGGTAAGTCTCCATGGTGTGCCATCAGTAGTTGTCATAGATAGAGACCCATGTTTTACTTCTTAGTTTTGGGAAGGCCTTCAGAAGGCCTTAGCATCTCATATTTTGATGAAGAATGACATACAATTCTCAAATGGATGGTTAGGCAGAGCAGGTGAATTAGGTTTTGGAGGAAATGCTCTATTAATGTGTTATGGACTTTGGAGGATCATGGGATAGACATTTTGGATTGGTTGAGTTTTCATATAAAAACAGTTACCAATCCTCGATTCGAATGGCTCCTTTTGAGTCTATATATGGTCGGCCTTGTCGGTCCCCCTATGTTGGGCTGAGGTAGGTGAGAACTCACTGCTGGGGCCGAATCTGGTGCAGGATACATCTGAGAAGGTCATGCTGATCAGGAAGTTCTTATTGATAGCTCAGAGTCACCAAAAATCATATAATTACTAGAGGCATCAAGGCCTAATGTTTTTGTGGGTGATAGGGTATTCTTGAATGTGGACCCTCTTCTAGGACAATGTCGATTGGGAAAACAATGGAAGATAATGTTGTGGTATGTCATACCTTTTGAGATCACTAAGTGTATTTGTATGGTGACATATAGTTTGGCCTTACCTTCTCAGTTGACATCAATCCACGATATCTTCCATGTCTCCAAGTTGAAGAAATACAACCTGGATCCATCCCATATACTAAATTGGGAGGAGTTTGATATATAGCCTAATTTTTCTATTTTTGAGCAGTCGGTGCGAATTGCAGAATTCCAAGAAACTGTTCTTAGGAGAAATTTTATTCCACTGGTCTAGGTTATTTTAAATAATAGGAATGATACACATCAGACATGGGAGTGAATATCATTGGTTGAGGAAGAGTACTCATTCTTGTCTTCCAATCCTGCTTCAGGATGACTTTCTGGGACAGAAAGTTTTCATGGTAGGAAACATTTTCACATAAATGACGTATTTTAATGGTATTTTTCATTTAGTTTTCATTATTACTTTGTTTTGGGGGTTTCCCATGCATTTTGGTGGAAATGGTGGGTTTTCAAATTTTGGGACAAACCATGAGCAGATTTCCAGATTTAAAAAATAAATTTTGAAACTTTTATAAATCCTTCATTTTTCAACATTTTTCCCCATTACACTTCTAACATGGCCTCACCTAATATAGTAACACCAAAATATCAGTTTTTATACTTTATAAATCCATAATAATTGTGGATTTGGGTTTTTGTATAAGGAATTAGGCCATCCCATAAGACCCTTTTTAGTTTAAAAATATTATTTAATATCAACTTCAGTGTTTATTCTTTTTCGGTGATTCTACCTCCAAATAGAATTCAATATACCTAGTCGTGGCCCCATTTTCGTTTATTTATCTTTGGAGATCATTTGCTTCATATATTTGGTCGAAACTTCTCATCCTTTCTCAATTCGTCCAGATTTAAAAAGGTTACCTATTTTTGTATAACTCCATCAATTTTTACTATTTTCCCCCATTTCTATTCTCAATAGATATTATCTGAATTTTTCAAACTTAAATTTCATTTTGGGATGTTTTAAAATTCATTTACTAGTGTATATGGGGAGATTTCCTCAAGATCCCTCAAGTATGTTGGTCCCCTACATTCATCTATCATTTTTCATAGGGTTTCATTCAATTTTATTAGGGATTTATCCATTTATTATGGAATTTACTAATTTAAAACATGTTTGGATTTTACCCTAGGGTTTTATTATGAGTTTCTTGGACTATTATTTGGGTTTTAGTCTTGATCTATGTCCCTTGTGGTGTGGCGGTGGTGGGGTTGAATTTTAACACAATGATTTAAGGGATTTGATACTTTTGGTAGGTGATTCCATGGGTAATCAATCCAAGATTAGTTACATTTTACGAGTTTCTATTTTTATCACACTTATACATCATTATAATTTTTGTGTAATTTGGTTTTGGTGATTTTTGTAAAGCAAATGATTTCTAGGTACCAATTTTATGTTAAATTATTTGTTTTACATGCCTAATTTAAATAATACCAATTGGGGTTGTTTTATAACTCATGTAATGGGTTTGTAGAAATATTTTGGGTACTGAAAATTATGTTTGGATGTAAAAGGGTATTCACATGGTGTTAAAAGTGGGTTTTCAAAGGGATTTTGTGTGAAAAAACATTGTTAAATTTGGTGAAGTTGTTTTATTGAAATTCTAAAGGTATTATTGAGTGGTGTAAATGGTGAAAAACACGTGTTGCTACTTTTTTGGGTTGATTATGACCAGAACTGAAGTATTTTTTTATAATGGATTTTGGTATCATGATATAATGGGTTGAGAACAAATGGGAAAGCCCAGGTGCCTAAGAGGGAGGATATGTACTAGTACACAAGTGATCTGGATGGGTGAGATCCATTTGCACTGAGAAAAAATGGATAATGACAACCTAAATAAACTATATTGATGATGATTGGGGACCACTAAGTCATTGGTATATTACCTAATAGTTTCCTGCACATGGTAATGGATTTTTCTATGGTTACATTAAACCGAGGTACGAGGTACATAGGTCCCGAGAATACCTAGTGCCTAGGGGTGTTCCGGAGTTTGGTGCTCATTGAATATTGTGCATTTATCATTGGAGTTTGGTGGTTTTTGCTAGAAATACAGTAGCCTAAATTCTTTATTGGAATGTGATTATTCATGGATAATTTCATTGGAAGACGGTATACATTTAAAAGTTTCATTCTTTAGAAATTATTTCCACTTCCTCTCTTTTATCAAAACTGGCATGCTTTTTACATTGTATTATTTACTCTATGAAATCTCTTGGTGGTATAATATTCGTCTTATTCTCACACCCTACATACTCCTCTTGGGTGTAAGTAGACTTGGTCATGTTTTACACAAGTAAAGGCTTTGGGTTATGGTCATTCGTGGTGTTAGTTCTCATCCATGGTGTTGTGTTATGGAGATGGCTTGTGGGTGATGACCCCTTGTTGTGTGGAGTATTTGGAGATCTTTTGATGCAGGTTTTATGTGTAATTGTACCTCTTTTTATTTGTTTAAAATTATGTATTCATTTATTCATTTTTTATAAATCTTGTTTTGTATGAATTTTTTAGATTCATTTTATCGAATGTTTATTATGTTTTATGTGTCATTATTCGGGTAAAACATTCCCAATCAAAATTAAATGATAACTGATCACTTATTCATGTTCGTGGGGATAGGGATTTCCATTTGGTATTTTTCATGGGCTAGATTAGGAGCCAGTTTTGATGGTAAACAGATTTTGTTCGTGACAATAACAGACATATTAAGGAAAGATTCAAATAAATTATATTAATAATATTAAAATAAATGTAATTTGAAGTATTTTATACCATCGATGAATTTTAAGTATGACTTTGAAATTTTAGGATTTAGTTATTTTATTTATTTCAATGGAATAATGGTTTTATGATATTTTAAAAAATTCTCGTAATGAATAGTGTTAAAATTGACATAATACATATTTTAAAATATAAAATCATTAATAAAATGATATAAAATTTATAAAAATATAATATTTTATAAAAAAGTTTAAATAACTATAATAATATCATTAATGACTCATTAATTGGCCTTTTGTCCGGATTTTGTAATTATCCTAACACTCAAAGTGTAAATTACTTGAAAAAACGGTAAGTGTTAAAAGGGTTTAAACAAAATGACAGGGATTAAAAATTGTTAAAAACTATTGTAATTATTATTTTTTGATTATTTCTCTATCCATATTAAAACTATATTCTAACTATATTATTGTGGACCTAGTTTGATTTGTAATATAATTTACAATAATTTAATTCTTTTAAAAATTCAAAGGGTGCCCCTCCCCTCTCCTATAAAAAGGTACTCATTCCTCTCTATTTTTCACACATCCAAAACCATTTTGTTCTGCCAAGATCTACCCAAAACCCTTCATATAATATCCTCTCAAATCCACCAGGACTTATTTTAGGAATATCACACTCCTTATAGGACTTAAGGTTTTCATCAATTTTAATCAACCAAAATGAGGTATTGTTTTCTCGAAGTATTTCAACATTATTTCTATTTTTCCTTACTTGAAAAATTATTCTTACAAGATTAAATATGTACTAAAATATCCTCAATATACTAATATTTTATTTTTATAATACATTCTCCTAAATCCATCTCCACTTCCATTAACCAAGAATGGAATTAATTGTTCGTGAATACGTGTGAACTATCACCTCCACAAACCAATCTAATTAATTTTTAATAACCATCTCTCATGACTGAATTTAATAATAAAATTAATTCTTATATGTGATATCCTTGAATATTTATAATTGTATGATAATAATATATCACTAACTTTCTTACATTCTACACGCAGAAAAATGATAATGATGTTCGTGTGTACATATGAATTATCACCTCCATGAAGCAATGATACATGTTTTATTCATGATTTCACTTATATGATATATATAAGTATATTTAAAAGATTAATATTATTTTAATGATTCTATGGAAGTTATTTTAAGTTGAAATAATACTTAACTTATTTCCATAATCATCAATGAAAAATGGAAAATTTTACTCATGCATTTGTAATACTTCAATCTCAATGTTTATAATGTTGTTCATTTTCAATAACCACATATCATGGTTTGATTTAAAGGTGAAATTTATGTATAAAATTGATAACAATTTCATGTTATTATTCTGGAGATGAAGTAATTATGACCACATAGACTATTGACATGGTTCCACGTTCATTTTCGAATCAAGTACCGAATTTCGACAGAACGTCCGACTTGGACATAAATCATTATATAATAGTTATAACATTTTAATAGGTGGTATAATGGTAATAATGAAAAATAAAAAGGTTATAAATCATTTATAAATGTACCAAATTTTATTATTAAGGATGATAAATAACGTTCGAGATGAATCATACTCGATGTAAGGGACTTCGCCTCAATTTATTTCACTAAGGAATTTCATGATTATATGCACAATTATTATTTTATTAGGTTTATATAAATGCACTATGACATTTAATATCCATTTTTTATCTATAATAATGTTGTTTAATGTTTTGGTACATTTATTAATTCATGGAGATTAATATTTAAATGTTCAATGTTGTATGGGACACCTTGAACGTTAAATGATTTAATTAACAAATATTTTCTTCATTATATTAATTTATATAATTATTTATACGGATATAATAGGATTAAAAATGGAATTTTATGTCTATATCTTAATTTCATTCAATGTTTTTCAAAAGTTATATTTTTATTTGAAGAATTTAAATTTGGATATTGAATGACCAGAAGAATGTTTTTATAAAATATGCAGTGACAATGACTTTTCTACCACAGTACCCATTATTTGATATTCATCTTCCTCTCTAGGTATTAAAGTTTATAAATGGAAAAAAATCCATTATTCCATTTTTGAATGTTTTGTTACTAGGAATTGTTTTAAATGTTGATTGACAATTTCAATATCTTGATATTTTCTCTTGTAATTCCAAATGATATTTTAATGATGAATTTTTGATACCTACACTATTTTATGTGTTATGATTATATAATGGTGCTTGGACATTTGACGGGTGGTTACGTGATAATAAAAATATGGGTGGCCATGTGAAAAACCATATATTGGTGGTTCTGTGATGAAACAACGATGGGTGGTTATGTAAAAACCACCAATGCAATGGGTATGGAAGTCAGATGTATAGATATTCTATTTGTAAGAGTGATATGTGTGGAAGTAAACCATGTGGTTATTAGATTTATGTATCATTATTTCCCATGTTGCTACTATTTGTTGAATTATTTTTTCTATGGGTCTTAAGGTAATATTTTGATTGAAAAAGGGTCAAAAATCTATATATTTTCAGTGATGTGTATTTATTAATTTAAGGTGAAACGTAATACTTTATGATAAAGTATTCATGGTTTACATTTTTTTTACAATACTAATAGTTTTACTTATTTGTGTTTCCCTTACTACGTTTTTATGCCCATTACAAATTTTGAATTTTTTTCTTTGGATTTAAATAGGAATAGAGTTAGATATGGTATTAAGGTAAATTTATTATGATTAAGCATAAAAAGGAACCATGTTTCATTTTACATGATTTTGTTTTATGTAAGAAATATATAATGTTGTAAGTGTACACTATTTAATTATTTTGTTTTGTTAGGTATGCGTTATGTCTTAATTATCAAAATATCTAAACATGAAAAGATCCTCAATGTGAAATAAAGTCAAATTATTGTATAAAATAATGATTAAGTAATGTTTAAGTCTAGGGCCATGTAGTTGGTATTAGTGGATGGATTAGATAAGATATAGAGGTTAGGGTGATATTTAATCAGAAGTTACAAGCAATAGATTTCCATAATGGTTATTATAATACAAATAATCATATTTATTTTACATAAATTTATTTATTTTGAGATAAAATGAATAATTATATATTATTTTTTTCTCCCTCATAATATATTATATGATGATTTTATTGATACACTCACACTAACCTTTCTGGTTATTGAAAATAGATGGATCTAGTAAGAACAAAATTAACAATGGATATGAAGGAAAATCTGATGGTTATATGAATAAGAAACTAAATGAAAAAAGAGTTGCAATCGGAACTCTAATGGTTATTCTAAACCAACTATCAAGAGTCATGACTAGCCACTAGAACCTTGGTGGGTTTTATAATGCATCAAATATGTGAGGAATGAATCCATGTGAATGTTTATGTAATAATCATAAAGGTAAGTATATTCAATAACATTTGTGTCGAGGATGTGGAAATAAACACCTATGAAAATGTTTCAAAGGGAAATGAATATTTTATATATTCGGTAATCAAGGTAGTAATGCAATAACCTATGAAGGAAAAAGGGTGCGTTCATTTGACTAGAGGAATTAGAAAGATGTTCTTTCTGAGTTATCAATTGAATGTTTTAAATCTGGGGAGTATATTCATTATGTAAATAAATTTTCTAAAAGTAAGGTTTGTGAAAGGGAGTAGGTGGACCATACAAATATATGTATAGAATTATCTAATTCCATTCCAATTGAAGATGAGGAAACTGAAAATGAACTATAAAAGGTATGGATTATTTCTTCTCTGATGTTTTGATATTATTGAATCTTAAGACATGATTCTTGTTTTTGTTTATAGGAAATAATTATTATTGAATAATATAGAAAATCATTGTTAAAGGATAATTAATAAATATTAATTATTAAAAATTCGACATATAAAGGATTCAAGAGTAATGGTAGACATAAGGATGATGAAATGTTTAAAAGTATAAATACTCTTTTGATGATGGGATTACATTGAATGAATTTTTTTAGTATGTATAACCATTATGTTTTCTATGTGAAAATTTTATTTGATGAATAATTATATTTTCTTGTGTGGAAAAATTAAAAAGGTATGGATACTATTAGGGTTTATATGATCTTTTATTTTGAGTTAATAATGTGTTATAAAATTTCAATTTTCAAAATGAATGGAATGAGATAAAATTTGAGGATAAAACATGTTATATTTATTTTTTATGATTTTATATCAATTTGGGAATGTTATAAAATTAAATAGTTTTAGAAAATAGATATCCTATTAGAATGTTGAAAAACCATCTTGTCAGACGAGGCTATCAAAATCAAACCAGAAACTGAAGTGAAAAAATATTTTCTGGCCTACAACTATCATACAGGAAGTATTTGGTTAGAATGTCATTTTATTTTTGTTAAAATAAGTTGAAGTTATAAGACTAACTTCATTTTAGGAACTTATGTTTTATCAAATGGATATCCTTGGTATAGGAAAATTATTTGGTGATTAATTGATAAATTTTATTTTGGATGATGTTCACAATTTTGGGAACCCTATATATACCTACAGAAAATAGAATACTTTGAGATGTTATTTGAGGATTTTGTTGAATTTTAATTTAGAAGAAACTATTATTTAATTGTGTACTTCTGTTTATTTGGTTTATTTATAGGAAGGATTAAAATATCTTGGAGAATATGTGATTTTAGAAATTACTTTTTGGTATTGTACATTAATATTGATCAATATTATTTAGAGATAAAAGTCTATTGAATCAAATTATTTTGAGCTTTGGGTTTCAAACATAGTTTGTATTATTTTGGGGGATTTTAAGGATATTTATTTTTTAAAATTATATATATATAACTTTTTTTATTATAATTGAATTATGGAGATTAAAAGTATTTTCTCATCATATAATAGTTTATTCATTTTGGATAATTTTTTATTTTACCCGAACCGTATTGATTTTGATTAATGTTACAAGATAATGAAATTATATAGTTAATTTTTTTGGATTATGTGATTCTCCAGAAGTTGATTCTAGTGTTACATGTATGAAAAATTCAACGTGAATACTCATTATTAATAAAATACATGAGTTTATTGTAGAATTTTATTAATCAATGAAACTATACTCGTCAAGTATGTATATTTAATTATATCCTTATTCTAATTAGAAAAAAATTAGTAAACTCTTTGAAAATGAAAATGAAGTTGAAAAAAAATTGTGCACTTAATTTTATAAAAGTACTTTGAACCCATCATAAATTTATAGTATTGTGATTATTAACATTCCCATGATTAGGTTCTCTATTATTATCTATTAAACTATGAGAGTTAGTTTCTTCTTCCATGTCCATGTTTTACTACATTAAATCCTAGAATGTATTATCTAAAGAAAACCTTCTTACATTGATTACTTTATATTAAAGTGGAAGTTTTATTGACTCTTTCCAAATGTGGAATTTCAATGATGTAATTTTAAAAAGTGTAACCTTAGTTACTAGGCACAAATTTTAAATTGCATGGACACAATTTCCAAAAGTGGGGAAGGATATAACAACCCAAGAAATTTTAAAATAATAATTTTTCATATTTATTAATATTTGTTAGTTAGATATTGATTTTACATTAATAGTGATGGAATGTCTAATAGAGTACTCAAAAAGAAACCATGGGTTTCTCTGTAATCGTCCGTTGCATGTAAGAAAGAGTTTTACAGAAAATAATATTTTGTTATTAATATTGTTATTTTAAATGGTAGTTTACACCTAGCCACTGTATTGGTCTGAATTAACAGAACTGACTAAATTATGTTAAAAAAAATTTCTAAATATTTTCAATTCTTCTAAAAAAAATTTGAGTCCTAAAATAAGATAAAAACCAATTTTAAGTATAAAATACTCTAATATTTGTAAATGGTACTTTAAAGAAATTTTGATAGAGAACCCTTTATAAAACTAGTTTTTTATAATATTTTTTAAAAAATAAAAATATTATTTTAAAGTGGGAATTTAAAATTTAGTTTGGATAAATTTTTGGTATTGTTTGGGTAACTTTCTTATTTTAATGAT
The DNA here is from genome assembly GCA_963277665.1 of Viscum album. Taxonomy (NCBI): domain Eukaryota; kingdom Viridiplantae; phylum Streptophyta; class Magnoliopsida; order Santalales; family Viscaceae; genus Viscum; species Viscum album. The sequence goes on from OY728156.1 coordinate 2,085,610,059, forward strand.
CAGTAAAAAATACTGCATTTTATTTCAAAAATTCTTTCGCATCTAATTAATTTATATTTTTTTACTATAATTGTACATGGTTTTAATGAATAAATAGATTAAATTTTATCAATTAATACAATGTATTTCAATGGATGCTTTTTCAAATTTAATGTAAATAAAAAAGCTACGTGAACTTATGAATGGTTTACTTCAAAAAACCCATTTTCTCGATCCACCAACGATATCAGTGTTAGATATAATTTAACCATTTTTTTGAATTGAATTAAAAAAAAGGACATACTTGGTTTTAATTAGTATGAAAAATCTGTTCTAATAGGATCAAAAAAAAATTAGGTGATTTGTAACGTTAGTATTTTATTTAACACAGTTAATGGAAAATAAGGTAATTGAAGTTATAATTAATATTATAATAATATAAAAGTATACTAACACTTGTCCTAATATAATTTAGGAGTTTTTATGAGCCATTAACATCCATGTACCTAAATTAGGACCTATTTAAGACCCTTGGTTGTGGTTAAAACATTTATAACATTTAATTTTAACTAAAGGAAAATAAGTCCCAAATATGTCTCTTCTTACTACCAAAATTTTAATATTTGGTAATGTAAGTGATATATTAGACTATGAATAGTCATTATAAATCTAAAATATTACCTATAAGATTTTAATTTATTTATAATTTTTATTAATTATGTAATTAAATTTAATTATTATACAATGAAGATCCAAAAATAAATTTATTAAATATAGAATCAAAAAATTATATTAAAAATATTGAATTAAATATAATGTGAGAAATATAATTCCATAAAATAATTTTTGGATGGATATGACATGTTAGTATTTATTTAAATGATTTTATTAAAAGGAATCATGTTTTTATGAAATTTTAATAAAGTTGGGTAATGAATTGTCTCAAAATTGACAAAAATCATTTTTTAAAATATAAAAAAAAAATTAATTAAAAGATATAAAACATCTAAAAATATCATATTTGGGGAAGAAATTATATAACTATAATAATGACATTAATTTTTATTTTATTGGAATTTTGGCATGATTATGTAATTATTTTAACTCTCATTGTGTAAATTACTTGGTAAAATGTTAAGTGTTAAAAAGTTTAAACCAAAACGATAAAGATTAAAAATTGTTAAACACTTGTATAACTATAAATTAATTATTATATTTATTCCCATAATAATCCTATATAATAAATAAATGATTTTTTATCCATTTTTATTTGAAATTTAATTTATATTAATTTAATACGTTTAATAATTCCAATAGAGCCCCTCCCCTCTCTAATAAAAAGGATCTCATTCCTCTGTATTAATAACACTTCCATAACATTTTTTATTAGAAAATATCCACCAATGTACCATACCATAATCCCTAATAACATTATTTATGCCTTATTTTATCCACATCACCCACTTTTATGTGTTAAGGGGTTCATTGAAGGTGATCAACCGATGAAAACGTATCAATTTCTTTAAGTATTTCTATTTTATTTCTAATGTCGCGTCCTTAAAATATTGTTATTCCAATACGAAAAAATATATCCATAATCCAATATAAAATAAAAAAAATTATGATAATATAATCACTTAAATCCATCTCTACTTCCATTAAAAGGTAATGGAATTAATTTCTCACGTGTACGTGTAAACTATCACATCCACAAACCAATCTAATTCATTTTTCAGAAACATCCCTTGTGACTTGTTATAATAATGGAATTATTTTTATATGTGATATTAATAACATATTAATCATTATAAGATAATACTATTTCAATTAATTGCTCACTTTCCATGCCCATAAAAATAATAATGTCGTTTGTGAGTACGTGTGAACTATCACCTCCACGAAGAGATGTGCCTCTTTATTATTCATTATATTACATGTATAATATATATAAGTATATTAAAATTATTAATATGGTATTTTTTATGTTATTATAATTTTGGAAAGGTAAAATAATACTCAAATTATTTCCATAATGATCAATGAAAAATGGATAAAGTTACTCATTCATATGTATGACTTACCACCACCATAATTATAATGTTGTTCATTTTTCATACCAACACATCATGGTTTGATTTAAAGATATAATTATAGTATAAAAATTATAATAATTTCAGGAATATTATTCAGGAGATGATGTACTTATGACCACATGGACTATTGACATCATACCAAGTTCATTTTTTACTCAAGTATCGAAAATTGACAAAATGTCTGACTTGAACATAAATTATTATCTTATAGTTATAGCATGGTAATAAGTGATATCAACGAAATAATGAACATGAATTGGCTTCTCAAGAATGTATAAATTAACTTATGTTTATTATTAAATAAGATAAAGAATGTACGAGATGATTCGTACTCGGGGTAATGGACTTCGTCACAATAATCTTTTAATGAATAATTTCATTATAATATGCACATTTATTCTTTTATTATGTGTATATACAGCCACACTAACATTTCATGTCCAAATTTTATTTATAATAACATTATTTAATATTTTTCATAAATGTATTAATTCATGGGTATTAATGTTTAATTGTTCAAAGTGGTATGGGACACCTTGAAAGTTGAATTATTTATTTATCAAATACTTTTTTATATAAATTTAAATATTTATTTATATGGATATAAAAGGATTATACATGACATTTTATTTCAATATTATTATTTCATTAACAAGTTTTCCAAAAAATCATTTTATATGAAGCATTTAAATTTGGATATAAAACAAAAATAGGAATATTTTTTTAAACGTATGCAGCGACGACGACTTCTTTACAACTGTAACAATTTGTTAATTTTTGGATTCTGCTATCATAGTTAATGTTTTTAAAAGGAAAATAAATATGTTATTCCTTTTTTCGTGTTTTGGTAATGAAAATTATTATCAATATGGATTGAAAATTTCAATATAATGAAATGATTTCTTGTTATTGTGATTGATATTTTATGAGGGAAATGTTGATAATAAAAATCTTTTATGTGATATGATTATATAATTTTGCATGGACATTTTAAGGGTGGTTACATGATAAATGAAATATGTGTGGTTAAATAATAACACAAATATGGGGGGTTTCACAAAAAACCAAATATTGGTGGTTACATTATTAACTCTAACGCATTTGGTATGGAAGTAATCCATATGTATACTCTATTTTTAAGAGTAATATTTGTGGAAGTTGATCATATTGTTATTCCATTTGGGTATGATTATGTCTCAAGTCACCATTATGTGTTATATTTTTCTTTCTATGTGTCTTAATGTAATGATTTGCTTACAAAATGGATAAGCAATGAGTTTATAATAAGTGAATTATATTTTCTATTACTTAAAGACTAAAAGTATTAATTTATGATAAATTATTAATGGTTTACATTATTTTTAAAGAATAATAGTTTCCCTTTAGTGTGTATCCCTCACTGGTCTATTTTTTCTCATCCCATGTTTGGAAAAAAATTTCACAGGGTTTAAAGATGAAAAAATTCAAGGATGGGATCAAGGAAAAGTTTTGATGATTAAACATGAAAAGAAAAAATGTTTCATTTTAAAAGTTATAATTTTATAGAATAAATAGATAATGTTCTATGTGCCAAATTTTTATTTATATGGTTTTGTTATAAATGAGTTATGGACTAATTCTCAAAATCTATAAACTTGAAAAGATACAAAATGTGAAATAAAGTCAAATTATATGCATAACTCAAGATTAAGTATTATTTAAGGCTAGAGCTATATAGTTGGTATTAGAGGATTGTTTATAAAACTTTAGAGGATATGGTGATATTTAATCATAAGTAAGAAGTTATATATAACCACAATGGTTTTCATAATAGAAAGAATCATACTTATTTTTCGAATATTTAATGAGTTTGAGATAAAATTAATATTTGTGTCTTAATTTTTATCTTCCTTAAAAAATTGTATATGATGATTTCATTGATATACTCACACTAAATTTTTTTATTTTATTAAATGGATAGATACAACAGTCAAAAAATTAACAATGGAAGTGAAGTAAAATGTATTTTTTCTCTTAATAATAAACAGAATGAAATATGAGATGCAATAAAAACTCTCATGGTTATTCAAAACTGACTATTACAAGTTATGATTTATCACTATAACCATGTTGTGTTTTTAAATTCATCATATATGAGAGGAATGAATCCCTATGGAATTTTTGGTAATAATTATAGAGGTATATATATTCAATAACACATGTGTCGAGGATGTGGAAATAAACACCTTGGAAAATGTTTAACAGGGTTGGGAAAATGTTATAGATTTGGTAATGAATGTCATAATGTAATAACATTCAATGTAAAAAAAGGAATCATTATGTTAAATCTATGAAAGGGAAAAATTTTATTTCCATGTAATCAAATTAAATGTTTTAAATGTGGGGTGTACAGTAATTATGAAAATAAATTTACTATAAATAAATATCACAAAAGGGATTAGGTAGACCATACAAATATATATTTAGAAATACTTAATGTGATTCCAATTGAATATGAGGAAACTGAAAATTACCTATGGAAGGTGTGGATTATTTCTTGTCTCATGTTCTGACATTATTGAATTTTAAAAAATGATTCATGTTTTCATTTCTAGGAAATAATTATTAAGAAATAACATGGAAAATCGGAGTTAAAGGATCATGATGAATGCTGAATGATTAAAAAGACTACAAATAAAGGATTAAAGTGTTCAGGTAGACTATAGGATAAGGATATGTTTAAATGTATTAATTCTCTTTTGATGATGGGATTACTTTGGAATAAATTTTTATAGTATGTGTAACCCAAAAGGTTTTGATGTGAAAATTTTCTTTAATGAAGAATTTCCTTTTCTTTTGTGACATAATTACAATGGTATAAATAACCATTAGGGTTTAGATGATATTTAATTTTCAGGTAATTATAGTTTATTAAATTTTGGGTATTAAATAGAATGGTATGAGATAAACGTTGAGGATAAAACTTGTTATGGTTATTTTGGACCATTTTATCTCATTTTGGGAATGATAGAAAATTAAATAATATAAGAAAAAGGAAAATCCTCAGGAAGGGTGACAACTCATCATGTCGAACAAGGCTATGGAAATCGAACCTACAAACGAAGTGTGACAAGGATTTATTTCATACCACTTTCCTACTAGAAGTCTTTGGTTAGTATGTCTTTTTATCATTAGTTAGAATAGCTTATGGAATAATAAATCATTTATTTTGGGATCTTGTGTTTTATAAAATAGAAATTCTTGGTATAGGAAACTAAATTAGGGATTAAGTGATAGATGTTATTTTGGGAGATGTCCACTATTTTGGTAACCCTATATGCATAAGGAAAATAGAGTACAATGGGAATTTATTTGAAGAGTAATGGTTCATTTTTATTTTAAAAGAAACTATTTTTAATTGTTCAATTATGGTAATTTAGGTTATATATCGAAATGATTTACCTACAATGGAGAATTTAGGATTTTGGAAACTACTTTTTTGTTTCATTCATTAAAAGTGATCGATGTTATTTGGAGATAAAATGATATGTAATAAAATTCTTCTATATTTTGGGCTTCAAGCTGAGTTTGGATTATTTTAGTGGATTTTAAGGGTTTTTACCTATTGAATGGTCTATATTGAACTTTTTATATTACAATTTAATTTTGGGGAACAAATATTTTGTTCATCATCCATTGGTTTATAATTTTTATATATTTTTTTATCTTAACCTAACCTTATTGGTTTTGGTTAATGATTCTAGACAATAGAAATAGATAATTTATCTTCTATGTATTAAGTGATTCTCTAGATGTTTATTCTAGTGTTTTATGAGTGAAAATTTACAATTTAATACTCTTTATTTATAAAAAAAGGTTGGGTTATTGTTGAATTTGATTAATTTATGAAAGTATTATTCTCAAGTAAGTATAATTCCTTATATTAGTATTAAAATTATTAAAATAATTCATAAAAACTAAGAAAAGGACCTTTAAGTAGGAAAAAATATTTTCTTATTGCTTTTAACAATGCAATTTGGATCCATCACGATTTATGGTATTGTGATGGATAAATTCCACATGATCATGTTCTCTATTTATCTCTATTAGTATATAAGAGTTCATTTCTTCTTCCATGTCCATGTTTCCCTACATCTAATCTTAAAGTGTGTTATCTTAGTTAACCATCATACTTTAATGTCATTATTTTATAGTGAAAGTTTCATTGACTATTTTTTCGGTGTGGGATTTCAATGAAGTAATCCTGAAATGTGAAACCTTAGTTACCAATCCCATATTTAAAATTGTGATGACTCAATTTTTAAAAGGGGGAAGGTTGTAACATCCCAAGTAATTATATAATTATAAATATTCAGAGTTATTAATTTTTAGTAATTTTATAGTAATTTTACATTAATAGGGATGATATGTATGATAGAGAACTCTAAACGCATCTAGGGGCTTCTTTGAAATCTTATATTATACCCAAGAGTGAGTTATATCAAAATGTATTATATTATTAATATTATTATTTTAAATCGTAGTTATCACAAGGTCCTTGAATTGGTGATAATAAATAGAACTCACTATATTATGTTAACAAAAAAAATTTAAATATTTTTACATTTTTCAAATAAAATTTAGATGCTTAAAATGAAAATAAATCCAATTTTAAACTTAAAATACTCTAATATTTTTAGAAGGTATTTTTTTCCATATTTTGATTGGGAACCTTTTTTAAATATATTTTTCTCTCTTTTATATTTTATTTTGACAAAATAAAATTCTTCTTTGGAAGCGGGACATAGATATATATTTTGGAAAAAAAATTTGTATTTTTCGGATAACTTTCATATTATAATGAATAGTGAAAAATACTACATTTTAATTCAAAACTACTTTTTTTATAATTTATCTCTTTCTTGAATTATCCTTTTACCTGGTTTTAAGTTATAATTAGATTAATTATTTATCAGTTAACGCAATGTATATAATTAGATTATTTTTCAAAATAAAGTTAAATTGAAAACGATGTAAACTTTTGAACGTTTTAAGTTAAAAAGTCATTTTTGCGATCTGTCAATGTGATTAGTGTTGAATCTTATTTAACCACTCTATGAATTGAGTTTTTAAAAATGGACATACTTGGTTGTACTCAGAATGAATTTTTTTTACAAATTTTATCAAAATAATTTTTGGTGAATGGATGCTTTAGTATTTTATTGTCCATGGTTAAAGGTAAATAATTTAATTATATGTACAAATAATATTATGATATTATAAAAATACCATTAAACATTTTAAAATATTTTTAGATGAGTTATTACCAACATTGACCATCCAATGGATGAAATTGTGATCTTTGGAAGCCACCTAGGTGTGATTACGACATTTATAACATTCAATTTAAATAAAAGGAAAATATGTAACAATTAAGTATCTTTTTATGAAAACAATTTTATTATGTGGTTAAGTAAGTTATATATTATACTGTGAATAGTCATTATAAATCTAAAATAGTTCCCGTATATCTAGTTAATTTATTTATAATTTTGAGGAATTATATAATTAAATTTGACTATGACACAATGATGAAGCAATAAAAGATTTACTAAAGAATGAATCAAACAAATGATTTTAATAATATTAAAAAATATTAATTAAAATAAATGATTCCATTAATGAATTTTATGGATGACTATGATATTTTTTAATTGATTTAATGTAGTTTTTGGGATATAATCAAGTTGTTATGATATTCTAAAAAAGTTATGTATTGAATTGTGTTCAATTTGATATAATTAATATTTTAAAATATAAAAATATTTGAATAGGAAATTTAAATAACTATAAAAATATCATCAATGAATAAATAATTTTTCATTTGAAATGATTTGGTTATTTTTTTAACTCTCAAAGTGTAAATTACTTGATAAAATGGTAAGAGTTAAAAAGGTTAAAATTAAATGGTAAGGATAAAAATTATTAAAAACATTTCATATTCTCATTGGATGACTTTATTTTGACCCTAAAACATCCTATATTAGATCTAATTGTTTTTTTCCCATTTGGAATCAGAATTGAATTTATATTAATTTAATATTTTTTATAATTCTAAGGCTGCCACTCTCCTATCCTAAAAAAAGGAACCCATTATTCTCTATTACTCTCACTAAAAAAACATTTTTTATCAGAAAATATCTACCCAAAACCTTCCAAGAATATATTATCAAATTCTGGATGAGTAAATGTAGGCATAACGCCCTCTTTAGTGGTGTTATTGTTCTTCAAAGGTGATCAAATGTAGATGAGATTCTGTTTTCTTTAAGTATATCTTTTTTTTTCTTCATCCACACCCACAAAGTATTCTTAATCCAATATGAAATAATATCTCATTTATCCTCAATATAATGATATTTTATTATGATAATATCATCACATAAATCCATATAAACTTGCACTAAATGGGAACGGAATTAATTATTCGTGTGTACGCGTGAACTATCACCTCTATGAACTAATGTAATTCGTTTTTCATAACCATATCTCATGTCTAGTTATAATAGGAGAATTAATATTAATATGTTATATTAATGACACATTATTCATTATCATATAAAAATATATCAATTAATTTCTTACTTTCCATGTCCATAAAAATGATAACATTGTCCATGCGTACATGTAAACTATCAGCTCCATGAAACAATCCGACTCTTTTTTATACATTATATCACTTTCATGATATATCTGTTTATTTAAATTATTAACATGTTATTAATTATGTTAGTATAATTTTGTGAATATAAAAAAATACTCAACTACTTTCCATTATGATCAAAGAAAAATGAAAAATATTACTCATGCGTACGTACGACTTACCCTCTCTATGATTATAATGTTGTTAAATTTTCATAAACCAGATTCATGGTTTTATTTAAAGGTATAATTAATTTATAAATATGATAAAAATTTCATGAATATTATTCTAGAGATGAAGGACTTAGTGAAAAATGGACTATTGACATCTTACCCATTTCATTTTCGACTCATGAATGGAATACCGATAAAACATTCGTCATGGACTTAAATCATTATATAATTGTTATAACATGGTAATAAGTGATATGAAAATTATAATTAAAATGAAAAAGGTTCTAAAAAAGTATAAATTAACCTATGTATATTATTTAGTAATATTAATAATGTACGAGCTGATTAGGACTTGACATAAGGGACTTTGTATCGATCATATTCCATTGAGGTATTTCTTGATAATAGGAACATTTATTCCTTTATTATGTCTATATATAACCACACTGACATTTTATATCCAAATTTTATCTATAATATTATTATTTTATTTCTATTAAATTTATTAATTCATTGAAGTTAATTTTTAATTGTTTAATGTGGTATGGGACACCTTGAATGTTTAGAGATTTAATTATCTAATCTTTTATTCATGATATTAATTTACATATTATGGATATAAGAGGACTAAACATGAAATTTTGTGTTAATCATTTAATTTCATTCACTTTTATTCAAAAGAAATTCTTTTATATGAAGCATATAACTTTGATTAGAAAATGACAAAACGTATTTTTTTTATCATATCCAATGACAATGACATATTTACAGCCATAACTGTTATTTGATATTTGAATTACTCTATAAGAATTAATTTTTTTAAAATTAAAAGATATCACTTATTCCCTTTTTGGGTGTTTTGGTATTGAAAATGGGTTTTAAAGTTGATTGACAATTTCAATATCTTGAAATGATTTATTGTGATTAAAAATGAAATTTTATGAGTGAAATGTTGATAATTCCAATATTTTTTGTGTTATGACTATATAATGGTGCATAAAAATTTGATGGGTGGATACGTGATAAAATAAAGATGGGTAGATAGGTGATAAACCAAATATGGGTGGTTTCGTGATAAACTAAGGGTGTCTTGTTATGATATACCCTCTAATTCATTTGTTTTTGTAGTCAGCCATATTCAAATTCCATTTGAATGAGTGATATGTGTGGAAGTCGACCATATAGTTATTCAATTTAAGTATGATTATGTCTAATGTAACCTATATATGTTATATGATACTTTTTATCTATTTTAACATAATATATAATTTAATAAAATGGAAATTAGGGATCTTATATTCAGTTATGTGTATTTATGACTTATTAATGGTGAAAAGTATTAATTCATGTTAAATTATTGAAACTTTACATGTTTTCTCCAGACTAATAATTTTCTTTCATTATGTATCCCTTACTGATCTTTTTATTCTCATCATAATTTTTGAAATTACATTCACATGATTTAAAGAAGAATATATTCATGAATGGGATTAGGTAAATGTTCTGATGATTAAACATGAAAAGAATAAATGTTTCATTTTAAAAGTTTTGGTTTTGTCAAAGAAATAGATTATTTCGGAACTGTCCGAATTTTATTTATATGGTTTTTTTATGTATGTGATATGGAATAATCTCTAAATCTCTAAACACGAAAATATCATCAATGTAAAATAATGTAAAATTATTTACCAAACTCAAGATTATGTAATGTTTAATACTGAGGCCTTATACCCATGCCTTTAAATAATCTTATCTAACACTTAAACCAGTTTTTCATATTTTACATTAAGTCATAATCTTCGTCCACATGAAATACCTTCTAAACATAATTTTTTCAACCACATTCTTTATAATCTATGGGAAATGAATCCTAATAGGGGTGATATCAAATGCTTAGTGTGGGTAAAAACATTAATAATTTTATTTCATCAATGAGAATCTGAAGTGCACAAGGGTATGACAACCAAATCATAGTGCATGAATGAATCATTATAGAACACATACTCATAAATACCTAGATCATAAATCATGAAACATATCATATATCATTACCAAATTAAATATTCATAAGAATTAATAATCATGAGCCATGTGATAACATTCATGATCAAGGGAAACATTATAAACCCTTATTAAGAATTGATAAAACGTTTTGGTATCTTGGAAAATTACCATCATATGCCTCTAAAAAACCATTGTTATTAGAATAACCATAAGTCTTGATTAAAATATAATAATCCATAGAACATAATCATTAACCAATTCAATGAATCACTATCTGGGAAACCCATTATATATTCAATAATGGTCTCACATGTCGTTATCAAAGCATACCCATTTTATAAGATATAATGTTCTCACTCGGAACTATCATGGTGCACCAAACAAATATAATGTCCCAGATCCACAATAAAAGTACATAGAGCTTATAAATAAACATGAATATCATAAAAACCATTATTCCTTTTATATATTTATTAACACATGGAAAATAAATGGGTTCCATAACAATATCATTGAAACTTAATTAACTTGTGGAAGAGAAACAGGTTTGATAAAAATATTATTGTAAAATAAATAACCCATGGAAGATAAATTTCTTCCAAAACAATATCTTAGTAACATGATTCTCTGGGGGAAAAGCAATGGTTTACATGAAAATCTCTTTGAAGGAATATTAATCGATCTACAGAAAGAATGAAGATGATATCAATACAAAATGTCATCATTAGAGCCTGAGTGTCAACAAAGATTTTTGACATTAATGAATGGGAAAACCATTAAAATATCATTAAATATATTTTGATGAAAATAATTTTTCATTTTGAAAAAAAATACTAAAATAATATTCACAAGATATTTTGGAATTTTTTTTCTTTGAAAAAAAACTCAGGAATATATAAAATTATTAATAAAAATAATTAAAACAATTTCTTCGGAAAAATACCATTTCCATTTGAGACAACACTTTTTAAAATACTTTTAAAATACTTTTATATTAAAATAGAATTGAAAAGAAACAATGTAATCTTCGAATGAAATAATTGTCATGTGGGTGGAAAGTTTCATTCAGTTAATACATGATAAAATAGATAATCCTTTCACATTTTTTATTTTAATCCAAACAGTCATTATTTGGAAAAAATGAAGATTCCTTTGAAAATAATTTATAAAAAAGGAAAGCATGTGTAAAAATTTATCTATAAATAATTTAAATAATGTTAAAAACATCTTTTGGAAACTTTTTTTTAAATTAATGTATTTTGGAATAAAAAAGGTTTCTGACTGAAGGGAAAAATAAATAATCTCTTTCAAAAAAAATTATCTTTTGAACTCTTAAGAAAATAAATAGAGGAATATAAATGTTAAACAAGTATTGTACTGAAATAACCAAAGTATCAGAAAATTCAACATAATTACTTAAATTTAGATCATAAGATTTCAATATTAGATACTTAATCACAATCAATCATAATAAATGATAAGATTTTAACATAAAACTATTATCACTTTAGTAACATTGAATAATAAGACCTTAAAAGGATTAAATTAAATAAATATTAAAAATGTATGATAAAAATTATGTTAATGATATTAAATGTCAAATGTGATGTATATATAACTCATAAAACAAGATAGGTGCATAATATGACATAAGTCTCTACAAAGGTAAACAGTGACAAAGATTCTTTACTACTTTGGTAATATTTTGAATTGTAAGCCCCAAGGAATATTTACATATCCTTAGGTGAATTAAATTCATGATATTAATTTTAAAATTGGTAGTATATACACTATATAAACTAAATTAGTTGTATAAAAAAATATGCCTTAATTAAATAAAATTGAGAAGAAATCTCTTACCTAATGCTTCCTTTTTATTTTGCAATCCTAGATTTATATAAAGTGGCTTTAAACATGTTCTTAACTTATTAAAATAATATAGATATTTATAATATAATATATCATCTTTTTAGGACATATTTTCACATGTTATTTAATATTATTTATTTATTTATATTGTTACGGGTGTTAATCGCCTTGTTTTCACAATCATGATTTGTTATGAAAGTACTGGTTTTTGTGAGTAAAATATAGTCGTATAATATACAGAATAATCATCATTACAAAATTATCACATTTATAAATCAATTATAATTTTAAAACCAATAATTAAATATGGTTATGAAAAATTAAGTATGTAACGACCATGGAGACGGTAGGGCGTACGTATGCATGAGTAACGTTTCCATTTTTCAATGATCTTTAAAGAAAGTATGTATGGAATAAGTCCTATATCTAAAATGATAATAATATCATCTACATATTTTTAGTTATGTAAATATACATATATATATATATATATATGTAATCCATGTGGTGTTTTTATGAAAATAGAGTCATATCACTATGTGAAGGCAGTATTACATACATACATGAATGTTATTATCATCTTTTTAGTGTAAACAAGGTAAATGATATATTATATTTTTATAATGATACATATGCAAGTAATATCATAGTTACTTCATTTATGTCACATATAAGCATTAAATTTATCTTTATTACCTTCTATGTAAATCGTTATTGTGAAAATGAATCACATCACTTCGCAAGACGGAAGTCCATCGTTCAAATGAAAAAAGCTATCGTATCCCCTGTGGAATGGAAAGTAAAAGATATTTATATTATATAATAACTCAAGAGGTGTACATATATTATAAATATCATCCATATACATTATTTCCATCATCACACACAAATGTTAAAATTGGAAATGGAAGAATGAATGGCATTGGTTCGTGAGGCGATAGTTTTCTGTACACACAAATGAGGATTTCATAACCCATTTTAAGTAATTGTAGATGGTTCTAGGTCATTAAATTTTTATAAAAACATTCCATTATATCTAAGATAATTATTTTATTATATAATATTTATTTATTAATAATTGAAGGTGGTGGGGAAATAAATATAATAAATATTCTAATTGAAGAACATTTCCTCTTCTTCGAATATTCTCCTTTCATTTTTAGTAAATATATCTTAATTTAGTTTTATGAAATAAGTAAGATTATATGATGAGGGTGAAAACATTAATGTTATTTTTGAAGGTAATTTCTGTAAAAAAATATTTTTTAATGTTTGAATAATAGAGGAGAGGGGTGGACTTTTATAAGTGAGGCGAGTGCACACTTGTAATGTTTTGAAACAAATTCCATTAGAGCTAAGTTTTTATCATTCCAAAAGCCCCAAAAATGATCGATTATATATTCTATATGATTTAAGATCTAAATATGTCAATAAAATCGTTTTTTAACAAATTTTGTGTTCTTTTTAACCATTATCATTTTATTTTACCCCATAGGGAAACTATTTTTACCTTAACCATAGTAATTAATTTTCATTGTTGTACAATTATTTATGTTAAATACATTAATTTTACCTTGTGAGATAATAATTTTTTTTATTATCCATAATATTAAATCAATGTTTCAAAATTAAATCTATTTAATGGAAATTTTTATTTCAAAATTAATCCCACAAACGCGACAAGAAAGAAGGTTTTAAAAATAGTAAATTGATTAAATGTTTACATTGTTTTTATATATAAATTAAATATTAAATTGATTTAAATGAAATTAATTCAATTATGTGAATTATAATTGAAATAATTTTAATTTAAAACAAATTTAAAATATAATTTTATTTTAAAAATAAATTAAATGAAAAAATCCAGTTTTAAATATAAATTCTGTATTATTCATAATTCATCAAAAAATAAATTTTTTTTAGAAAATTATCTAGAATTAAACCATATATAAATATGATGTTATGAATTAAAAATAAAGTTTATTTTTTTCAAATAAATATTATAAAATTGGTGATATTTTAAATTTTAAAAACCCCACATACACAATGAAAAGTTTGATTTCGACAACTGTATTTTTTAAACCACATGATGATTTTATGTTAACTCTATGTCTAATATTAATCACTGTATAAAAATAAATTAAAATATATGGATACATCATCTATAGATTTAAATTAATAAATTACCCAATATTTATTATTTTAATTAATTCATATGGGGAATCAATCTTCATTTTAAAATAATTTTTAGAAAATTCCAATTTTTAAATGAGAAAACTAACTTATACGAAAAACCATAATAAAGTTAAATAAAAAGAAATACCCTGGATTAATTAAAAATAATTAATAATTATGTTACACTTAATCATATTCAAAATATAATGATACTTCGAAATTACATTATTTTTTGAAAGGATTTGACCTTTTAGGAGAAACGATGTATTCTTTAAATATGCATTGAAAATCAGGAAATTCTAAAAATCCCATAATTTTACCAAAAATAAAATTTGATATTATGATTTTAAAAATGAAATAATTTTTATAAAATAAATTTTATACATTTAACAAAAAATAATTAATATATTTATTTCTAAAAAAACAGAAAATCTAATTTTTAAAGAAAACATGTTTTTGAGAAATTAAATTTTTTTACTTAAAATTGATTAATTATTTAATAAGGATATGTAAATATATTATATTGAGTGTGAAATCTATATATATACATATATATTACATAATATAGTAAATAATATCCATTTGTTCCAATTTAACAACTAGGTTATAATGCTTATATATATCTATGATCGTTTAAGTTCGATCATACATGTTGAATACGCTATCAAACATAAAAATCTCGAGTTTATGGGTGCCAGAATCTTTTTGAGAGATTATATAAATATGATAATAAATATATTATATGTTATTGGGTGGTTAAATTCTCATCTAAGCATAATTTTTATTCATTTTACACTATAAATCATAATTTTCATATTTTAAATTCTAATGGTGTTACACCCAGGGTTGTTTTTTCAGGTTTCAAAGGTTTCATCACTTATGGATGATTTTTCATGTTATTTATTAAATGGTTAAGTAACTCCATATGTAAAATAATTTGGTTTTTATGTGTTTCTATAATTTAAAAACGTTCTTAGTATAACATATTAATTAAAATTAATGTGATTCATAGAGTATAGGTGTTATTTTTATACACATAGATCATTTTCATGGGTTTTCTTACAATGATAAACTTATTGGATTTCATTTAATATTATGGATATATATCCATTCCATAATTTAAAATAATGTAAAAAAAATTAATCTTGATATTTTTTTCACTAATTCTAAATGTATTAAACACATCCTTAAAGGAGGTGGTGAAAAACAAAGTATGTATGGAGATGGTGAACTGATCATATTTTGAACGATGTTTTAATTTTTGAATGAAGTGAGATGTTGTTTTAGAGTTGATATTCCATTAACATAATAAAATTAATTTATATTTTTTATAATAATGTAATTATATTGTGTTTTATGGAATGTTTTTTGGGGATTAATAAGAATATGGATTAAAAAGGTCGATTGCGAGTATTTCCTTCTCTTTTGGAAGTATCTTGATAGGACACACCTTATGGCTCCATAGAATTGTTTTTTTTATGAATAAAAATCATTAGATTTTTGTTGGAGGGTTAGGAGAATAAATGGGAAAAAATTTCCCTTTCTCCAAGTCTTGGAATGTTTGGAGAGATTGGGTTGAATTATAAGGAGAGGATATTGATTAGATTCTTATTTTTAATCAACACTTATAATAGAGTTGATTAATTTTAATATTCACATTAATTAGTTCCTTTTATTCCAATATAATGATTTATTACACCATTCACGACTCAATAATTCTCATAGTTATCTTATAATGATAAATATCATATTTTATCATATTTCATTATTCACCAAAAATACAACTATTTTAGAAAAATACCATAAATTTACTCTAACTATTTTTTGATGTGTATATTCCAAAAATAAAATAAATTTTTTGAAAATAATTTTCTAAATATGATAAAACTAATTTTTAGTAAAATATTTTTTTATTTGAAATATACAAATTTTAATATTATGATCGATCTTCTGGACCTTTAAAAAATTACATATTATATTATAAAAAAATATTATCATTCTAATGAATATTAAAATTATTTTATAAATCAATTTTATCAAAATAATAATTTTATAAAATTTTTGTATTTACCGTGAAAATATAAAATAATCATATTAGTTTTTCAAACATCCATATAATTATTCTATCATTTTGAATTCATTTATTTATTTATAACATGATATGAATTTTATATATTTTCATTTCATAAGATAGATATATATTATTTAACAATTAGTTAGGTGGGATTACTATTCTAATAAATATGTTACTATTCATAAATATAATAAGACTATTCAAATGGTTATATTTATTACAGGCGTATGGGTTTTATACCTTCTATAAATACATCATATTTCAATTATTCTTCATTAACATAAATTTTCTCGAAGTATTATATATGTTTTTCCATTTTAAAAATGAATATTTCATTTTTAATATTTTATTTCATTTCTATATTTTTGTTCTTGAGTGTGATCATTCTAGAAAATAATCCATCTCATAATTTTTATATTATTCATATCTTATACTTTTTTATTTGTCTCGTTATAAAAATATTGGTTCTTATTTCTATATTAATTCTCTAAATTTAATATTCAAGTTAACATAATAAAAAATTGGTCTTATAATGTGGTGCATGTTATTTATTTAGTATTAAATTACTAAATATGATGCATTTATATAATTATAAGGGAAATTCCATTGGTAAAATTTTGAGATGTTATATTCTTCCATCCTTAATAAATATCACCCTCATTTTACAAACTAATATGAAAACATAAGAGGTTACTTATTCTTCCCTTATTCTTCTTTTTCACATGTATCTCTCTCATATGCATGGTTATACTATAATAATTTGAAAAGGTGGGTAGTATTTTTTTCATAAATCATTGTTCCTATAGTTACTAGTTCATCATTGATGAAACCTCAAAACATTGATCACACTCCAACATTACAGCTTCTATATTTAGTACATGTAAAGGATATGGTATGTAATTTATTAATAAAGATATGTAGAACATGTCAAGTACTTGAGATAGGGTTTGTGGAATCACTAGTTGTAAGGACACCGCTCTAATTCAATCATGAATCACGAAGGCAATTATGTATTTGGGGAATAGCTTTTCCCTTCTTCTGAAATCCAATGACATTGAAATTCCAACTTTTAGATACATCCATTGGTTTAATTTTTACCTTATTATTTATCTTAGAAAAGTAATTTTGGATATTTTTTGGAGAAAAGAATATGAGAAAGAGTTTAGATCATGATTGATCTTATTATTATAGCTAGAATAGGCATATTAGGTCCACGAGCTCACTAGAGAAGGTTTCTTCCTAGCCGGTGGATGGATGTAAGTAATAAGTTCCTATAAGAAATACATCATCAAATCGGTGGAGTATTTACTTGTGTAGTTAACCTTCATAGCATACAGGCAAGATGATGGGACTTCCAGGTACTATCAGTTATCCATTAAGGCCATCATCTAGTTGATGAAACTAATTAGAGCATGTAAAGGAAGGTAAATATCTTAAATCTATTTCTTTTACTCAAAATTTTAACTATAAAACACATCCCTCAAATTAAATTTTACTCTAAATACCTTGGATACTTTTTATAGGTGATTTATTCACTCCCAATGTTGATTATTCGTGGATTGAAGCATTGTTCAATGTGTTAGTTCTCTTCAGATAAGTATACTATTGATCTCTTAATGGATTATCTTTTCCCTTGTGCTATTCTTCTATAAGGGGCATGAATTCATGGAATATCATTGTATTTTAGTTTTAATTGGATTACTTTGATTCAATGATACCTTATTGATCATTCAAGACTTATACTCTCTATCAGTGGATCCCATGTTGGGTGATTATTGATCATGATTGGGGTAGGTGTCTATATACAATGGAACTAAACTAGTAATTACATAATGTTATTGTATCTTTAAGTGGTTTAATTTTTCAAGTTTATTGGTTTTATATCCATGATGATGTTTTCTATGATAACCATCTTGGGTGGCCTAAAAATGGTGCATTAGAGTGTTTCTTTAAAATACATATATACATTATGTGTCTATTGAATTTTTTCAATGATGATTTTGCATCATTAATGAATTTTCAATCATTGGATAATTGATTAATATCTTTGAAAATGTTTAGAAAATAATGATCATGCTTTTATAAATGTTTTATCTAAACATATAACATTAGTAACCTTGAGTGCATCAGTTTATGGACATATGAAAACCTTAGTGAGTGTGGAATCAATAGGTGTTATACATGGGATGTCGATAGAATATCGAATGGTATGATATTAGTAGGATTTGTGGTATTCTTATATTAGTGTTCTTTCACATGTATTAGTATGTATTCCCATATGTTATATCCCACTTTTTCATTATTTTATACATTATGTTATAGTTTCATTATGGATTTCTCACTTGTTATTATTATTGTATTTCCATGTATAATTGTGTTAATTCTTTTTTACTATATTTCATGTAATTTTCATATTAATGTTTTCTTTGATTAAAAAATTATTTAATAGAAACTAAGGGATTTTTTTATAAAATGATTTTTTATTTGAAATATCTATATAAACATGTTTTCCTTTAAATTAAGAACTAATGATTTCTTAGTGATAGATATAGTATAGATTCATAGTGGTATCATATTGGGATTTTTTCTCGCACCTTGTATATTTCATTATGTGTTTCCAAAACTAGTATTACATGGAATATGTAAAGGTAAGGGTGTATTTTAGTTATTCACCTTATCTTTATTTATTTCTTCTTCATATTGGTTTCTGATGATGGTGACTAATGGTCATGGAAAGACTCAGTATTGACCTTGTATTATTTCTTTCTTTTTTGGTGTACCCCTTTTTAACATACTATTATATGTGTCATATTTTTGTAACATTTTCTTCAACATTGTACCCTATTATATAGAAGTCTTTAATATATTTGAGGAATGTTTTTAGGCTATTTGATTGATATCTACCTTGTGGTAGGTCATCTTAGTTGACGTGTCATGTCAACCCAAGATAGCTCATTATAAATCGCATTACTCTCTTCCATTGATATATTTGAAGGAATTATTAATCTTTAACCTCAAAAAATATATCTCTCTTATGGTTATTATAATATATATTTTGTAAATTTTTACATTTTATTATGTGTTTCTAAATGATCTTATCTTTTTATCATTTCATTAAAAATTTCAAGTCCCAGCAACTTCTTTTCAACAACATAATCAAAATACACATTTTTTATACATCTATTTCCACAAAGGCCTTAATATAGATCATTTTGTATGATTTAGTGTAATTGATCATTGTATGATAACTATAGTATAGTAATATGTGGACACAATCCTCATTTGAAGTCCATTGTTCATTCTCTCAACAAGTCCTAATTTGTTTTGATTGTACACCCAACTCAGCTATCAAAATGGGGGGTGATGAGTCATAATTCAAATTAAATCAGTGCTTATATGATGTTGGATAATTTTACAAAACATAGAGGTAAACCTTAGGTATTTATGTGATATATTTGATAGTGGTGTTCTATGTAGCCTCGCCAATTCCCTATTATATGTCCTTGTAAGTTGACCGAGTGAGAAGTCATTTCGAATATCAATGTTTTGGGTAGTCTTTCAAAGACAATACACTACAACCCATATGGAATTCATTCCTATTGATATATTTAAGATACTAATGATAAAATCTAGTGTGAGTTTTTTCCATGTATATATATTTATGGGTAATAAATGCATCATTTCCTTGGACTTTTTTCTATTTTCAATCACTTTTGGACATAATATTATGAAATATCTTTATTCATATTTTCCAACCTGTAATTCTCTTGGATAACTCACTAAATCTTCATGATTCTTTAGTGGAAAGATAATTTCATGCTATGTGCCTATTTCAATACATCCTTATTTATCACATGATTTGAATTTACATATAGTCATGACCCAAATCTTACAAACACCTTCTCCGTTAATTTATAATTTTTGAGATTTCCCTTTTCTCATAGATTACACATTATTATATATTTGTACATCATCACATTTGGAATAATTTATGTTCTAGATAATATATTATTGAGGAATGATTTGATATAAGATATTATCTCTTCCTTTATTAATTTTATTTCCTTCCATTAAAAGTGAAATAATATTGGAAAATTTTCAATTATCCTCTTTAATAAGAATGAAGGATCCTTTCTACTTATAACATCTTCCACCTTATTCACCTTATTAGGATGGTAATTTATTGAGTCATCATAATAATTTATCAGACCTAACCGTATTTATTGGTGCATATTAATATTCTTTTATTTCAATATATATTGGAAGTTCCCATGAACTGTATATATTTCACACTTCTCCTCATAGAGATAGTGAAACAAAATAGTCATTGATAATTTCACTTCATATAACATTATATCATGTGTGTGATAGTTTTCTCATGGAATTTCAATTACCGTGATTCATAGGCTACCACTATATCATTTGGCATTAGTACACAGACCAGTCCCTTCTTTAAAGAAATGTTTTATAACACAAAAAGTTACATACTTGAGGGTAATTTAAGTAATGGTACATGTATAAGCCTCTTTTTCAATTATTTGACAATCTATTCACATTAATTGGTACATAAAAACTTCAATACCATTAAATTTATCTTCATCAGGGGATTTTAAAATCTTAAAAAGTTTCTTATAAGTAATAGACAGTACACATCCAGTCCATAGAAACTACAGATATCTATCAGCTATATTGATCTGGGCCACTCCTCAATCACATTTATCTTATAGGCATCCACATACATCGCTTTATTGGGGATAACATAACCCCAGAATGATACTAACTACATAAATACTCGTATTTTTTACTTTTCCTATAAATTATCCCTTTTTAAAGTCTTTATCATGAAATTCAAATACTCCACATCCTCATAATTTCTTTTGAAGTATATCACAATATCATCTATAATAACTGTCACAAATATTTTGATGTAGTATCTTAAGTATATATTCATTATGTATATGAATATATATATATATATATGAAACTAGTGAGTTTTTTGGGTTTCAATGTGAACTCATAGTTCCCATTCCTTCTTCCAAAGGATGTATTTTTAATTTCTTACTTATTTACCATTTATTAGTGATATCTTTCATAGTGGTCGGTCTTAAAGAAGTAATAGGGTCTACATAGTTGATTATACAAGTCATAAATCTGTGAAAAGAGATATGTATTCATTATTGTGATTTTTTAGAGATCATAGTAATCAATATAAAGGCACATTTAGTCATTCTTCTTCTTGATAAAATGAATTAGTGTGTCCCATGCTGAATCACTTAGGAGTATAAATCCCTTATATAGATTCTATTTAAACTACCTATAAAGTTGTTTCAACTCAATGGTCTCCATTCTTTATAGGGTCTTAGATATGTATTGATATCTATATATAAGTTAAATTGGAATCTCAACCTCTCTATCAAGAGGAATACCAGGAAACACTTATTAAAATACATTAGTATAGTTCACCACAATGGCCCTTTTGAAGGAATTATTCTACACTTTTTCCCAATCAATTATTTCATATATGAATTCTCATAAAAAATTAATATGCATTCGTTAGAATAAAATTCCAAAGGATACCCATCCTCATAATTACACATGTATAGAATAAGAGGATGATTTGGGATATATAGAGTGATTTTCCCTTTCCGGCGTTGGATTTTGGAATTATATAATGATAACTAGACCATAGTTAGTATACTTTAAAATACCAATAAATTAATTATGAGTTTCAGTACAAAAAAATTAAATAGGAATGAGTTTCATATTTTGGATTCAATAATTTCCCTATTTTTTATCACAGATAACTCACCCTCTATGTTTTTAGGTGGTATTTGAATACCCCTACTAAACAATAATGATATAAAGAATGTGTCAAACTTTAATCATATATGACATTTTATGTTCATGAATGGATAATGATTCCAACATTCGCTATTTGATTCTTTTTATAGTCATTTACATTGTTTAAAATAATCTCACAGATAATAATTCTTAAACATAAAATCATAATAATAAATAGACTATAAATATAGAAGTAGTAAATTAGAAATGGCATGCATATTAAAATTTGTGATTATCTATATTTCAATATAGGTTATCCAATTTAATTTTCCTACTATGTTTTATAACCTAACATCCTATTCAGGTACATTATAATAGTACATAAAGTGTTGGAAGATTTAAAGAAGGATATCACCTAAGAGTTTCAAACCAAGTGTATTGTAAGTTATATTTGTCATTCACTAGGTATAGGTCGAGTTAATACACAATGATCCCTTTAATGTTTATTACTGTAAGAACCCAGTTCTTAATTTTGAGGTACAGGATTTTTCTTTTTCCTTTTCCGTAAATATTTTTGAGGAAATATGGAAAATGGGGAAAATGCTAAATTTCGAAACTACACGCCATGTACTTTGTCCACACGTCGTGTACTTTTGGCCGTGTTGGGATGAGTACACGGGGCGTGTAGCCTTGTTGGCGACGTGGGGTGTAGGAACTGACTATACACAGTGTAGTGGTACCTTACATGCCGTGTAGTAAGTCAGCAAGCTTAAACAGTAAGGTGGTGGAGCAGCCGATAGTTGGGCGATAGTACATGCTGTGTACTTGGGAGTACATGCCATGTACCCATGTCGACAGATGAACAGTGTGTCGGTGCCACCAAATGAACAGTTAAATGAAAGAAGTACACGACGTGTACTCAGAAGTACATGTCGTGTACTTTGTTTTTTCTGCTTAAAATAGATAGTAGCCTCCTCATTTTGTAGAGGAGGCATTTGAGCCATTTTGGAGCCAATTAGGACGGTCGGATCTTTGAAGATCTAATGGGTGTTCGTCTGGAATCGGTTTCCACCTCGGACGATCCCATTGGAACCGCACGGGTAAGGGCTTCCTCCTCCTTTTCCACTTCTGACCAATTCTTTTCCCTACAGATGTTATTTACGTTTTAATGGGTTTCGTTCTTCGTCATATCTACGCCGTTCTTGGGCGTTTCTGGAGTTTGTGTCCAGGTATAACATTCATTGGAATATAGGCTAAGTGGCTAGGTGTAAATTTCCAACTGTCGTGCGTTTTTGTGCATTTTCATGCCACAAGCCCATGTTGGGGTGTCGTGTGGCTGAGGACATTGCTATATTTAATTCCTAGAATTGCATAAGTAATTAAATTGTGATAATAAAATGCTGGTTGGGATTGTTGCTTGGATTCAGAACCACCCTAGGGGGTGTGTTCCACTGTTTAGCCATTTGGCCAGGATACCAGAGGGTTTGCCTTTAATGTAGTAATTAAAGATTTTCCTTGAGATAAATTGCTTGTTTAAAGAATTTTGATATGTTGGGAATGGCCCGGTTACCTGCTTAGCATTAGGGTGTTGTTGTGATTAGCCTGTGGGCACTGTAATATCTAGCCAGAGGGCAGTAGTTATTTCGGCATGAGGGAAACTTCTTCCGTGCCTGTGGGTAGCTGATTCTATGCCCGAGGGCGACACTACCTATGCCTGAGGGAAAATTCTGTTATGCCTGAGGGCGGATTCTTGTGTTAGAGACTCCTTACCTGAGGGTAGGGGTTTACATGTCGGAGGACGTGGATTGTTTAGTTAGAAATGCACTGTGGTGATTTCTAATATTTAAATAGATTAAATGGATAATAAAATGGAAATAAAACTGGTAATTAGTTACTTTTGAGTACTGCTTACTTTATTTCATTTTACTATTGCACACTGTTGTTGCATGCTTACACGCAGTTGGGCACAGGCCTTTGGTGGGTGCTTGCTGAGATATATTTCTCACACCCTTTTTGGGCCATGCTTTTTGGCCCATATAGATTACGTTTCTGTAGGTGTAAATAGGGGAAAGAGTCCCTATACAGGTACTTGACTGTTACTGTGGAGTAGGAGGGCATGAGACCGAGCATAGGCTCGCGATGCCACTGCCAGCTATTTTGCTTTGTTTTGCTGTACTCTGCATTTTGTTGTAATATATTGATGTATAACATGTTCTGGCTGTTTTCATAGAACTTGAAACATGTAGCATCATCATTTATATACTATTGCTTATATCCATTGCAGTTGTTTATTTCAGCAGTTGTATGGTTTTCTGCTTCCGCTGTCGTTGCATGTTTTATTTAAATTCCGTTGTGCTACACTTTGGAAAATGAGGGCATAGTTTCCCCACTATCAAACCTGGGCCCTCGCTGCTAGTCGGCAGCCTCTGGTGTTTGGGGAAATGCGCTTGAGGTCACATGGCGAACCGGGCTTGGGGCACCCGTTGCGTGGCACCTGGGTCTGGGACATTTCAAAGTGGTATTAGAGGGTTTCTTTTCTTTGACATGATATTTGGAGCCGTAGTTAGGGATAGGACGAACGGTAGTTGGTAATAAGTTGTGCCCGGGCATATCTAACCTACGTACAAGGAAAATCCAATTTACCTCGTGATTGCAATTTTGTTGATTTTTCAATTTACAGTTGATTTTTTTCATCGTTGGGTGACACACTTGAGATTGTGTTGTTTATATTTTATTTGTGGGTTCTATTTAGTTTCAACCCAATGAGATAAGGGTATTCAGTATCATGCATCATATAGTTACATGCTAGATATCACATGCCATGCATAGTTTCCAGGCCATGTAGGTGGATTATAATTTTCATGTTGTTGTGATACTTGTGGTGCTACTAAAGCATGCTGTTGTGATAGCTTCTCTGATAAAATACCTACTATTTGATAGGGTAATTTTAGGTGAGCATGTTTATCGAATGGACGCCAACCTTCGGTTTTTGCGGAGTATAGGCCCCCATTGACCGGAATTTGGTGGATCGTTGACTTTTTATTGGTTATAACACATATAAGATGTCAAACATTAATTTTTGGTGAGTTTGAGCCCCCACGGGTCAGAATTTGACACTTAGGTGTTATTTTACGGTATTTTCTGGGTTCCGGAGAGGTTTCTGAGGCATACTATCCGGAAACCCAGTATACACGCCGTGTTGTATTTTTATACACTCCGTGTATTCTCTTCTGTTCAGGAAGAAAAATGCACTTTTTCAGTACATGTCATGTACCCTTAGTACACGCCGTGTAGTCTCTTCCCGTGTCACAAACCGTATGGGCGGCGACACGGGGTAGGGAAAGTCTTTGGTAAAACACATTGTGTACCAAATGGACACGCTGTGTAGTGTGACCTGGGGACTCGGCCATGTAGCTAAAAACATGGGCCGGTGACACCTCTCCCTGAACACGCCGTGTACCTGTGGGACATGTCGTGTAGTCTTGTCCGAGGACAGGCCGTGTGGAGTTAGCCATGTGGCTGGGAAACAGGGTGGTGTACACGCTGTGTGCAGGTGTAACACGCCGTGTAGTGTGAAGCCGAGTAGTCGGCCATTTCACAGACGACATGGGAAATTTTAAAATAACATTGTACACGCCGTGTAGATATTATACACGCCGTGTAGTTTTTTTCGATAGATGTCGTGTGGCTTAGCCGTGTAGAAGGACCCGGGAAGGGGAACGGAAGTCAAGTACACACTATGTAGTCATTGTAAACATCGTGTAGTATTGTTTTGACAATTTTCCATGCCTTATTCCTCTTGTTTCCATTGTGGTTCCATCGTTTCAGTCTTAATAATCTTGAATATTAGGCATGCTTTTGATCATGTAGTGTCATGCCGCCTAGATGACCGCAAGTTGTTCGCCAAGAGAGCGACGACGATTATACACCGGAGATGGTGGCACATGGGCTACCAGTTGATCCTCTAGCAGATCCAGATGCGCCACCAGATGCTATACCAGACACAGGCGCGGAGGCGCAGTTCCGTGAAGGCTTTATGCGGTTCATGCAGACCTTTCAGGGAGCATCGCAGGCTGCTACATCTATGGCTGAGCTGACTCGTATCTTCCAGCAGCAACATCTGCCTATGTTTCTAGGGGATGGCAGACCGCAGGCTACGGAGTCTTGGCTAGGATTGATGTAGATTATTTTCGAGCATCTAGAGACACCTCCAAGGCGGAGGGTCAAGCTCACGACTTACATGCTACGTGATTCCGCCAAGAGGTGGTGGGATGTTACCACCCAGTCAGAGCATCATAGGGAAATGGAGTGGGAAGACTTTCTGGTAGTCTTTTATGACTTTTTCATTCTCGAGGCGTTGAGGGAAGATAGAGATCAAGAGTTCATGAATCCGCAGCAGGGCGCCATGTCGGTGATGGACTATTATGGTCGTTTTACAGAGCATCATCATTTTGCACCCATTCTAGTGGGTGATGAGACGTTGAGAGCCAGACGTTTTGAGGATGGTCTTTGTTATGACATCTGAGCACTAGTGAATGTTTTTAGGTTGACTACTGTTTACATGATTGTGAATCAGGTGCTGATTATAGAGAGGAACCCGCGGGAATCTAGTGGTGTGGTCCAGGGTGGTTCAGCACCAGTTACTAGTATTATTTCTGCTGGAAAGAGGAAGAGACAGATGGACTTCTCTTAGGGTGGTAGTACCGGCCAGTAATCTTCTTCAGGTGGTCAGGTCAGGTGCTACCAGTGTGGCAGAGAGGGGCACAAGAGACTGCAGTGTACACGAGACCTAGTAGAGTGCCGAGCTTGTGGAATGATGGGCCATCTGCAACGCTTTTTTAGGGCGTTTCCACCAGTGGCTAGTGAGAGGGGTTCTGTGTAGACTCCGCATGCGGGAGCAGGACCAGTGGCTTATTACCAGTCGGGGAACAGGAATACGTCAGGGTGTGCAGGCCAAGATGGTGGTCGGGGCCATGGTAGCCAGACACCAGGATCGCAGAGGCAGTAGGGTAGGACAGCTCAGGGTAGCCAGGCTGTGTCGCAGGGCCACGACACTGGTCAGGCATATGCAATGCAACAGACCCAGCAGGGGCAGGATCACGAACCTTCTATAGTCAGAGGTACTATTCTAGTCGCTTCTGTCTTGTCTTCAGTACGTTTTGATATGGGTGATACACCTAGTTTCATAACTGTACCCGTTGTGGAGAGCCTTGGGCTCTATGTTTGTGCTTATTCCGATATCTTGATTCTAGACACTCTGTTGGGGACTTGAACGGCTGGTGTGTGTTAGTGTAAGGAGTGCCCCCTTGAGGTTGGAGGGTATCACTTCCTTTAGGACCTCTATGTTTTGGAGATGACGAGCTACGATGTCATTCTCGGGATGGACTCGTTGGTTCCCTATCGAGCCTTTGTAGACTGCTATCGTCGCAGGGTGCATTACACGTCAACAGAGGGCAAAGAGATTCTATATAAGGGTGAATGGGATGTTCAGGCGAGTCGAGCTGGACTAGAGCATCATGGGCGAGGTGGAGTCACATCCCATATCGCGATTTTGTATCTGGATGATCAGGGGACTTGTCAGACGGATTACCTTCCAGTTGTTGATCATTTCAGGGATGTCTTCCCGGACGACTTTTCAGGTCTACCTATGGTGTGTGAGGTGGATTTCTCTATCGAGCTTGTGCCATGAGAAGCACCGGTGTCCATTACTCCTTATTGGATGGCCACGCCTGAGTTGCAGGAGCTCAAGAGGCAGTTAGAGGAGCTACCGGTGGAGGGTTTTATCCAACCCAGTACTTCTCCTTAGGGTTCTCCGATCCTTTTGTGAAGAAGGCTGATGGTACCCTCAGAAATTGTGTGGATTATCGGAAGCTGAACTAGTTGACAGTTAAGAACCGATATCCCTTGCCGAGGATTGATGATCTGTTTGAACGGATTCGTGGAGAACGAGTGTTCTCGAAGATTGAAATGAGATCTGGATATTATCAGCTGCACGTTAGACCATCTAATTACCTCTCACATCTTTCAGGAGTAGGTATGGTCTGTATGAGTATACGGTTATGCCGTTCAGATTGACGAACACGCTAACAGTTTTCATGGCTTTGATGAATCGTGTGTTCTATCCATATCTTGATTCATTTTTGTTAGTATTCGTGGACGACATCTTGGTGTACTCTCACACTCGACACGACCATGTAATCCATCTTGAGATCGTATTGAGTACACTAAGAGATCATCAGCTATATTCTAAGCTCTCAAAGTGCCACTTTTGGATGGACCAGATTCACTTCTTGGGTCACATTATCTCAGAGGCAGGAGTTGCAGTAGACCCAGATAATGTGAGAGCAGTAGTTTCCTAGGAGAATCCTTAGAACGTGTTTGAGATACGGAGTTTCTTAGGGATGGATGGTTACTACAGACGCTTCATACAAGACTTCTCCTACTTAGCAGCACCATTGACGGGTCTGACTAAGAATGGTGTGAAGTTCGTTTGGTCAAAGGCTTGTGAGACAGTTTTTCAAGACCTGAAGGGAAGGTTGAAATCAGCACCGATATTGATACTCCTAGAGTAGGGGAAGAGCTATACAGTTTACTGTGATGCATCAGGGATTGGGCTGGGTGTAGTTTTGATGTAGGGCGACCGAGTTGTTGCATACGGGTGTTAGCAGTTGAGGTCACATGAGCAGAATTACCTGACACATGATCTCAAGTTGGATTTAGTTGTGCATGTGTTGCGCTGTTGGAGACATTATCTGATGGGAGAGAATTGTGTGGTTTTCACCGACCAGAAAATCCTCAAGTATATCTTTACTCAGCGTGACCTGAATCTAAGGCAGAGAAGGTGGGTTGAGTACCTATAGTCCTTCGATTTTGAGCTTGCCTATACACCTAGTAAAGGTAATGTAGTAGCTGATGCACTGAGCAGGAAGACTCAGATCCAGGGAGTGTAGGACGCCAGTGGTGAGTGGGAGCTCATGGCTTTGTTCTCTAAGATGCATCTGGAGGTGCATGACAGTCAGGAGCAGGCTTACCTTTCTTCTTTGGCTGTGACATCTACCCTCTTGGACAGAGTGAGGATGAGACAGCTATATAATTCAGAAGGCCTGGTTCTACGGGAGTCGGTGGAAAGTGAGGACCCTCATCCCGGTTGGACGATAGGTGATGATGAGATTTTGCGTTTCCATGGACGTGTATGGGTTCCAGGGGATATACGCGAGGAGCTGATGAGGGAGTTTCATGCTTCAGCTTGGGCAGTTCATCCTGGGGTTACCAAGATGTACCGAGACTTGAGACGTCAGTACTGGTGGCCGGGTATGTAGAGAGAGATAGCTGGTTTTGTTACGAGGTGTTCCACCTATCAGCAGGTGAAGGCAGAGCACTAGAGACCAGCTGGGTTGTTACAGCAGTTGCCCATTCCAGAGTGGAAATGGGATGATGTCGCGATGGATTTCGTGACGGGATAGTAGAGGTCACCTTGAGGAAATTATTCCATGTGGGTTGTTGTGGATAGACTCACGAAGGTAAATCACTTCTTGCCAATCAAGGATACCTTCAGTGTGGATGAGCTCGGAAGGCTATTTATCCGAGAGATCGTACGTCTTCATGGGTTCCATAGTTCTATCGTTTCAGATAAGGACGCCCGCTTTACGTCTCGTTTCTGGGAGAGTTTTCAGAGGGCGATGGGTACAGAAGTGTTTCTGAGCACAGCATACCACCCTCAGACAGATGGCCAGTCAGAGCAGACGATACAGGTGATAGAGGACATGTTGTGCGCATGCGTCCTAGACTTTGGGGGCTCTTGGGAGAAGCATATACCATTATTCGAGTTGTCCTATAACAATAGTTTTCAGGAAACTATTGAGATGGCATCATAGGAGGCTTTATATGGTAGGCCATGTCGTTCACCTTTGTGATGGTTAGAGGCAGGTGAGGCAGCTTTACTGGGACCACAGCTCGTGCAGGATACTTCTGAGCAGGTCTAGTTGATTCAGAAGCAGATGGCTACCGCACAGTCTCGTCAGAAGTCTTATGCTGATCAACATAGACCACCTTTGGAGTTCGTGGTTGGGGATCAGGTTTTCTTGCGTGTTTCGTCGAGGCTGGGACACAAGCGGATCAGGAGACAGGGTAAGATTTCACCGAGGTATGTGGGACCATTTGAGATTCTGGAGAGAGTCGGGCTGTTTGCCTATCGGTTGCAGTTGCCGCAGTGATACCGAGCCATGAACGACGTTTTCCACGTGTCTCAGTTGCGTCTCTATCTTTCAGACCCATCTCACACATTTCACCCAGAGGAGGTTGAGCTTCAGCATGATGCGTCCTATGAGGAGCATCTGATCCGTATCGTTGACAGAATCACAAAGGTTCTCCGAGGATGGTCAGTTCCTCTCATACGGGTGCTATGGTAGCATGGCCGAGTGCAGGACGAGACT
Source organism: Viscum album (assembly GCA_963277665.1). Classification (NCBI taxonomy): domain Eukaryota; kingdom Viridiplantae; phylum Streptophyta; class Magnoliopsida; order Santalales; family Viscaceae; genus Viscum; species Viscum album. The sequence continues at coordinate 2,085,641,318 of OY728156.1, forward strand.
TGGGAGCGGGAGGCCGACGTACGTGCTCAGTGTCCAGAGTTGTTCTGAGCTTTATCTTCGCCACCCTTGGAAGGGAAATTCAGGGACGAAATGCTATAAGGGGGGAAGTTTGTAAGAACCTGGTTCTTATTTTTGAGGTATGGGCTTCTTCTTTTGCCTTTTCCTTAAATATTTTTGAGAAAATAAGGAAAATGTGGGAAAATGATAAATTTAGAAACTACACACCGTGTAATTTGTCCACACGTCGTGTACTTTTGGCCATGTTGGGATGAGTATAGGGGGCGTGTAGCCTTGTCGGCGACGAGGGGTGTTGGAACTGACTACACGCCGTGTAGTGGTACCTTACACGTCATGTAGTGAGTCGGCATGATTAAACAGTAAGGCGGTGGAGCAGCCGAAAGCTGGGCGACAGTACATGCCCTATACTTGGGAGTACATGTCGTGTACCCATGTCGAGGGATGAACAGTGTGTCAGTACCGCCAAAAGAACAGTTAAATGAAAGAAGTGCACGCCGTGTACTCAGAAGTACAAGCCTGGTAATTTGTTTTTTCGGCTTAAAACAGGCAGTAGCCTCCTCATTTGGCAAAGGAGGCGTTCAAGCCATTTTGGAGCCAAGGAGGACGGCCGGATCATTGAAGATCCGTCGGGTGTTCATCTAGAATCAGTTTCCGCCTCGGATGATCCCGTTGGAACCGCGCGGGTAAGGGTTTCCTCCTCCTTGGCCGCTTCTAAGCAATTATTCTCCCAACATATGTTATTTTCGTTTTAATGGGTTTTGTTCTTCGTCAGATATACGCCGTTCTTGGGCATTTCTGGAGTCGGTGTTCGGGTATAACATTTTTTGGCGTATAAGGTAGGTGGCTTGGTGTAAATTTCCAACTGTTGTGCATTTTTGTGCATTTTTGTGCCACAAACCCATGTTGGGGTGTCGTGTGGGTGAGGCCATTGCTATATTTAATGCCTAGAATTGCATAGGTAATTAAATTGTGATAATAGAATGCTGGTTTGGATCGTTTATTGGATCAGGAACCACCCCGGGGGGGTGTGTTCCACTATTTATCCATTTGGCCAGGATACCCGAGGGTATGCCTTTAATGTCGTAATTGTAGAATTGCCTTGAGAGGAATTGCTTGTTTACTGCATTTTGATATGTTGGGCTTGGCCCGGTTACATGTTTAGCCTGAGGGTGTTGTTGTGATTAGCCTGTGGGCACTGTACTATCTAGCCTGAGGGCAGTAGTTATTTCAGCCTGAGGGAAACTTCTTCCATGCCTTTTTTTCCTGAGGGCGACACTACCTACGCCTGAGTGAAAATTCTGTTATGCCTAAGGGTGGATTCTTGTGTTAGATACTCCTTACCTGAGGGTAGGGGTTTCTTGTCTGTGGACATGGATTATTTACTTACAAATGCACTGTGGATATTTCTAATATTTAAATGGATTTAATGGATAATAAAATGGAAATATAACTGGTAATTAATTACTTTTGAGTACTGCTTACTTTATTGCATTTTACTACTGCACACTGTTGATGTATGCTTACGCGTAGTTGGGCACATGCCTTTGGTGGGTGCCTACTGAGATATATTTCGCACACCCTGTTTGGGCCATGCTTTTTGGCCCAAACAGATTACGTTTATGTAGGTGTAGATGTGGGCAAGAGTCCTTATACACGTACTTGACCGTTGCTGTGGAGTAGGAGGGAATGAGACCGAGCCTAGGATCGCGATGCCGCTGCCAACTTTTTTTCTTTGTTTTACTTTACTCTTCATTTTGTTGAACTATATTGATGTATAACAAGTTCTAGCTGATTTCTTAGATCTTCAAACATGTAGCATCATTATTTATATACTGTTGGTTATATCTATTGCAGTTGTTTATTTCAGCAGTTGTATAGTTTACTGCTTCCACTTTCATTGCATGTTTTATTTAAATTCCTCTGCGCTACACTTTGAAAAATGAGGGAATAGTTTCCCCACTATCAGACCTGGGCCCTCGCTGCGAGTCGGAAGCCTCTGGCATTTGTGGGAATGCACTTGAGGTCATGTGGTGAACAAGGCTCGGGGCACCCGTTGCGTGGCACCTAGGTCCGGGACGTTACAATTACTGTGAGGATTATATTTTATAATGTTAAATCCAATTATAGTATCTAGATAGGAATTTCATTTTATGTAAACCTCTCTCTGTGTACATTACCAGAATTTCCAGATGTTTTACAATATTTATTTTTATCCCTTGGGTTTATACTAATATATTCTTTTCATAATCCCCATAAATAACAATAAATTCCAATGATACCAAAATTAAGTGACCCAAGACACTTACACATATTATTACTTGATTTTTAACAAAAATATCCAACCAAAAACACAGAGATTGTTAGGGCTATAGTATTTTGGAGATTGTGTAGGTAAAACATCAACATGAAAAAATAATAAAACATATTAATTTTAATTTTCATAGTGAGATCCTAAATTTAATTGAGATTATAAAACATTATAGTACATCCTAGGAAATACATAAATAAAAATTTTAATCTATAAAACCCAAAAAGGGGGTGAGCATTATAATGAGTCATGAAATATGAGTAAAATGGAATAACATGATATTATAAGAGGAAATGATCCAGAATAATCATATGGATGCATGAAATAATGAATATGGGCTCATAATATCATGGATTAATCTAATGGTGGAAATAATATAAAAAATGAAATAAGATTAAGATTAGGTTCACTGCTAAGAGAACATAAAATTGTGGATGGAGTCTCATCATTGATTGGTTTTACTAACAAATCTCTAACATATCATCTCATGGGTAATAAATTTTACCCAATGAATTTGAACACAACCTAGGAGTAGCTGCCATAACATGTACAAGAATATATGTTGAAAATAATATATTCAATCATACAGAATGAGTATAAAAAAAACTCATAGAATATAATGGGTAACATAATATTACCTCAAATAAAAGTTAAAGGATATTTCAAAAATATTATAAAGAGATGGGGGAATTAAATATTCTGTAATTTCATTTTAATCAATCAGTATATATCTTAAATAGGGATTTCATTTGATGAAAAATTCATGATAAATTTTATAGAAGAGGGTATAGAAATGAACCTTTTAAAATATTGTTTTTAATACATCCATAAATGACTTTAAAATAAATAAATAATTATGAATTTAATTTAAAACAATATGTAAATCAAAAAAATAACCCAAAATTAATTATTATTTAATGAAATAATGAATTTGAAAAAGACTCAAAGATATAATTTTAGTATTTTATTAAGGGATAGAACATTTCTTCTTAATTGAGTTTGATTTTTAAGAAGGTTTTGAGAAACTAATTTAATGAATGTATAACCATAGAAATGAATGGTAGAATAAGATGCAAGATTAATTAAGAGAATAATATAAAAAAATTTATAAGAATCACATAACATTTAATAGTTTGATAATGTGAGTTTGGTAGAAAAATACATAACTTGATAAAAATAGGGTGGTTAAAATAGTTCCCTGACCTCCTATCCAGATTCGTTTTTTACTTCCACATGACTTCCTAAATATTAAAATTAAATTTATTAATAATTTCTTAATAACATGTTTTATCTTTATTTTTTATTAGGTTTTTTGTTATTTTAGTGTCCATAAATTATGATTTTGAGTCTTTATTCACTTTCTTGAGATCATATATTTCATTTTACCTAGGTTTAATCACTTGTGGATGATTATGTAAGTTCATTATGAAATGGTTCTATAAATTCAAAAGTAAATGTTATGGATTTAATGTTCTTTCCAAATTTACCATATTTCTTACCAGAAAATATTATTCAAAAATAATAATGATTCATAGAGTATAGGTATAATTGTTAAAGGCTATGTTCATTTATGGTGGTTTTCTGTCCATGAAAAACTTATTGGGTTTCCATTAATATCGTGTGTATATATCCATTCCAAGGAGTGAATGAAAATAAACACTATAGATTTACATAGTTTTTCATCATACGTAATCTATCATAAACCATCCTTGAAGGATGTAGTGAAAAACGAAGTAAAGTTTTTATAGAGGTGGTGATCCGACCATATTGTGAACAATGTATTTATTTTATAACAAAATGTGAGGAGTTTGGATGATGGATATTACATTAACACAATAATAATAAAATATTTTTATGATATCGAAGTCTCTATTTCACATTGTAGAAAATTTTTTATGATGATGTGGTAGAAGGATTAAAAATCTCATTCAAGAGTATCACATTCACTTTTGGATGTCTACTCTTAGTCCACCCTTTAAGGCTTCAGGGAATGGTATTTTGTTAAGACCATAACTCCTTAAAAATGGGTAAGGGGTTTGGAGGGATAAATGGGATTATTATGGGGTATCTCTAAGGCTTATATGTAGTGATGCGAAGGGGTGGTGAGGGTTGTATTTATAAGGGGATGTGAGAGGAATTTGGAGTATAATATTTATTAGCTTATATTATTATTAAGACTACTAATAGTGTTGGTTATTATGACTATGTAATGTAATTAACAAATGTGAGTTTGATTTAATAGTTTCTTACATCATCCATGAATCATTAATTATTTTATTTATCTTATTATGTTAAATACTAAATTTTTTTGTATTTCACCATTCACCAAAAAATCAACTATTCTTGAAAAATACTGAAAATTCAACCAAACATGTTATTTATATGAATATTAAAAAACAAAATTCAAATTTATGAAAATAATTTTCTGAATATAAGAAGATTAATTTTTAAAGAAAATTTATATATATATGAAAAATACCAATTTTAATATTATTATTAATTTCATAACCCTTAAAAATTTTAATAATTTTCTCATAAAATTATATTATAAATTTAATGTAACATCATATTATTTTATTAACCCATTTTAGGAAAATAAAATTTCCTTTAAATTTTTTTTTTCAGAAAAACTTATTATCAAACATTTGTGTTTTATAAAAATCCAAACAAATATTTAATAAATTTTAAAACATTTATTTATTTCTATCATGAAATAAATTTTCTATATCTTCATTTTATAAGGTAAATAAATATTATTTTACAATTACATGGGTTATTTTTCTACTACAATAGTTACTTTACAATTATTAATGTTTGTATTACTATTTGAACATTCTGATTACTTTTTCAATGATCAGATTTGTAACGGTCAAATAGTTTCCCTACCTTCTATAAATTTCTCAAGTTTCATTCATTATTCATTCAATTTTATTTTCCCTCTTATTTATAGATATACTTTCATTTTCAAAATGAATTTTTCATTATTAATATTCATTGTCTTTTTAATACTTTTTTTAGTTAGTGAGATTATTCTAAGGGTTGAGAAAATCTATATTTCTATATTATAGTCATCTTAATTTCTAATTTTTTCACATTATTTCACATTCAATTTTTATGACAAAATTTATTGTCTAAAATTAATTTTTGAGTCAATATTACAAAAAAACAAGGGTTCAATCATGTGATTTATGTTCTTTATATAGTACCACATTAATAAATATGAAAAATCAATACAACTAGAAGAAATAAGTCATTTATAAAATTTAAGATCATTATAGTTTAATAATATAAAATGTATCATGCTGAAACAAATTTATATCAGCATTATCATTCATTTATATTGACTAAAAATATATATATATTGATATATTTTATGAGGTAAAATGATAAATTACCAAAAAAAATATGACTTCTCATTATCCATAACTGATTTTTTTCATCGTGTATTATAAGTTATGATGAAATGTTAACATTATAATGACCATGATTCTTGTATCATCATTTAGAATATTCCCACCAGTCACATAATGGGTTCCGTTCAATGGATGGCCCACAAAATATACCACATTTATTTTCATACAATATATCATGCAAGGATTATATCTCGAGTCCCCACTACTTATGGTTTGTGAAATTCCTAGTATGGTAACCTTAATAATTTTTTATATTTCTTACATAATACTTGATTCTTAGCTAGGGGTTACTCGGTATTTTTTGGATGTTTTCATAAGTTTGAGATCAACTAATATGTTATTTTTCCTCTTCTATGAATTGTATGACACATGGGATCTCAATTGAGATAACATGAAGATGTATGAATCCATATACATATATTATATTTGACATGCTTATATATTCTGGTGAGGGATATGAGATTTTCTCATCCATTAATGTGTGTGATGTATTTATAAACATAGTCTGTTTTTAATCGAATAATAGATAATGTTTATGTTATCTATATGGGATTAACATAATATATCTCTCATTATCACTCAATGTATTGGATAAAAGTGACCATATAAAAATACATGCTTGTATATGAAATGATTAATGGACAGAGTTATAATGAAACATGTTTATGATACAGATCATGTAATATAGCTTTATATCTAAATTTTATTTCATGTTCATATATATTATTATATTTTCTTACATTTATGGATCTAGAAATCATATTATTTATCAACTCTACAATGTCTTGTGGGTTCACACTTTTTTAATGGTATAGGGTGTGATTTTGACATAAATATATGCTCAAGAAAAGTTTTATAGTTTAACCAAAAATATATTTGGTTGGGTATTCAAAATGTATTGCAAAAGATGTGATACATGGTATGATATCTTTACAGTCGTGTTTTGGAACATATCTATAAATATTTTTAGATAAATATTTATAAGTTATTTTATATGATACAACAAATGGTGAGATGGCATAAAGTCTATGAAGATTTCATTCAAGTAGGATATTGAAGAAGATATACCCTAAAGCCCATTCCCTAAGCTATATTATAATAAATTATATTTTTTCATGTCATATAGTATGACATGTATGATTATAAGGAATATTGGGTGCCTTATACAAGGGATATCATGATCTTTTTAAATAATAATAGACCACTACCATTGCATAGTAGTAAAAGGGACCTTCATATCTTCCAAAATTAGCTATTATAAATGAAGAAATTCATAATATTTAATGATGGGATAATTATTATAGCAGAATTAATAAAATATAGTTATAACTTATCTACTACATTAGGGATTGTAAAAACACATGAGTAAATGCATGTGTCATCTTGGGAGTTATCATGATCCCTATATAAAGGAAAGACCCATTTTTTGGGCGTTTGATACAAACATATATTCATCTATATGATACTCTCTCAATCCTATATGTCTCTTCCTCTTCCACCCATAACATTCATGGGGAATTAACATATCATTGTTAATGAGATGGTACTCCACATGTGATGAGTGATTTCGTATATCCCATGGATACACCAAGAAAGAGTGGCATCCTATGGAAGCTTGTAGTGATCTTCATCAAGCATAAGAAATTAATATGGTTACTACTGTATGGTGGTGCAAGGTATACATGTTGGATTATTTATTTTATATAATACATCATTTCATTATCACACACGGATGTTCTTCATTTATGGATTTTACTATATTTATAAATCATATTATAATCATTTAACTACCCTTAGAAATACTTCCCATACCTTAGGTGAAACTCTCTATATTTGAGGGACTATTGAAAAGAATTTGAGGTGAGAGTTACTGTATCGTTTTTGGAATAGAAAGCTATAATTCATACTGAATGCAATAATAATAAAAAAATCATTGAAATATAATCAAAACTTGGTGATAGATATCACAATTATGTGTCATAAAAATAGAATAAACCAAACCAATGAAAATGAGTTAACTTACAGGCCATACATGTCGTACAAATATAAATAAGACTTCATGTGAGTTGTTCATATATATAATGTTCTAAAATAAGAAAAATAATAGAGACTAGTGAAACCATATTTCAGGACTTTGTATAATCCCATCACCATACTTCAACTAATATCCTAAAACATGTCTACCAATACTATCATAGACATTCCCCATGCCTGGGTCATGAAACCTGATATTCAATGAGGTGTAAGGGTACCTGAGTAGTTTATGAATATACGTTACTAGACCACCATCAAAGATTTCATAAAAAAATATACATTGAATAAAAGGTCACGTAATCTTGATATGAACATAGAATTAAATACCCATTATATCTTCCGATTCCATCCGGAAAGTTTGGATTTATTATAAATAATCTATCCAGTGTCGGTGTTGGGTTTAAGCATGTCACATAGATATAATAACAGTTGAGATAACATATATTGGTCCCATAAAATGGTAGAAACCCTAATATTGGTTAGATCATGGTAATATAAATATTATTTCTCAACCCTTAAAAAATATTTTTCCCTTCAATGAAGAGTGTATCTATATTCCCCTCAGTCAATAAAACTCAATAAGGAAATAAATAAGGTATAGAAAATAATTTTACTTTTTTTATCTAAATGATATCATCCAAGGAGAATGCATGGAAATTTTATTATGTGCCCAAAACAAAAGACCAAAATGTTTTGGTTATAATTTTTATAGAATCCACACTATCTCTCAAGTTTTATATCCTTCATGAATTGAAAACTCAATTCTCAAAAATGATTAGGGAATATACCGCTTCACAAAGAATTTATTATTTTATATTTTCAAAAATAATAATAAGATAACACTTATAAAGAAATTTTTATTATCCCATATTTCTTAAATATGAATAACTCCAATGAAATTTGTTGAGTGTGTCTTTTTGATATATTAATTTTTCTTATCTAACCATTTAGAAATACACTATTAATCTTCTCTTAAATCCTGAAATATTTATCACTATTTCAAAATCTCACTTCCAAGATCTATCTAAAATACATTTTTATTAACAACTAAGAATCCAATCATTAATCCAATGGTTTGGATTTATTTATCGTCATTAGGATCTCCATAAATGAAACATGTGTACCCAGTGGTTTTAGAATGTCCATGACCTACCATCAAATATGAGTCAAAGAAAGAATTTTTACGCTATGACAACATCATTTAATTCTATCAATGTCTACATTTAATCTAGAAACCACTTCCTTATGGTGTGAACTACTTATTACAGCATAAACAACAAGAATTTAGCCACATTCACGGCATTTAAATATTATTCATGGAATAGTACATATATCCAATATTTAAAATAGAATAAATTCCCCATAATTCTTGGAGTGTACCACATACTTCATCAAAGAATTGTTGCATGAACATCGAAATTAATTTGGATACTTGAACATTTAAAGGGGTAATTACCATCCTTACAGCTCATAACTAATTTGGACAGAGTCTCCAAAATTCTACCTAAAACACTAGTGGTATGAAATTTTGATTCCTGAAGTGTGCCTAAAATGATATGAATCACTAAAATCTACCCAAATTGTATTATGGAATTGTTATTTAATCATATTTAGAGCCTCCCCATGACATTATCAGTTAAATTTACTCAAAATCAATCGCAATGTGACAAGACTCTTCACGGCATGAATACCCTTCCTAAAAAATGTAAATTATGAAATATTATGAATTATTAAAGAGTTTAATAATGTATGTTTTATGACACAATAATTATCTTCATAGCATGAGTTTCACTTTTTAATGAGACTATATTAATAAATGACTTTGATATAATTCAACATCTCAATGTGACATATTCATTCACGATGAGTTCTAAATATATGAAGTCCATCAAAACATTAATGAAGTCTCTAATTAATTCATAAAAACAGTTCAACAATTCACTTATTAAATATTATTATACCACTTGAGTGTAAAATTAATTGTAAGAAATAATAGATTAATGAGATTATCACCATTATAGAACTTAATTAAACTTCATAATAATCAACCTCAACTTCAAAAACTACTCAAGAAATAATCCCCATGGTAAGAATTCAAACACTACCCCCCCCCCCCCATTTTTAAATTTCATTGATTCTACTTTTTAGATATAATGGAACACTACATGGACATATTATAACTTGATACACCTAAACACATTCTAACCCTTTTTCAATACCACAATAATCACTTCTTTGAAATGTTATAATCAAGAGTGAGATATTCAAATAGTAATTTCATGAAATAATCCATATCTTGTAATAAATAAAAATTACCATGGGGTGAGGGCTGCTTATCCATCTCATCTAGTGGGAGGGATTCAGCTAGACTCTCTGATCAAATCAATTCCATTTTAAATTCACCTTGAGTAATTCCTTTTTCTGAATATTCACAATCTGATTTTGTGTTGGGATATACTATATATAAACTAATTCTTTCTCAGACTACTCCTTTATGTAAGGATTATTAATCATAATATTACTGGTTCTCAAATGAATAATGCAATGTTTTACTAATATTAATAGATCTAAATTTTTCATACTTGTAATTAATAGTATATATCACGTTTACTCCAAAGTCTTTAAGTGATTGATCCATCCAAATCAATAGAAAAATATCTTGAGTAGATGAAATATATTCTACCACCATTGTGATCAAAGTAATGATGTATTTATTCTGACTCAATAATGAAATTCAATAACATATAATATAAAAAGGACCACATTAATTTCATTTTATACAATCCACTAATCCAACCTAATTTGAATCTATATAGTCCAAAAATGCCTATTGTGATCTTCTATAATAAAATAGCCCAAAAATATTGTTTTATTGATGAAATAAAGTATCCTTCTCATATATTTCATAAACTTTTCTGTGGGATATATTTGGTAGATGGAATACTGGGATTTATAAAATACTATACATGATCATTTGGTTCTGAGATATTGAAAAATATTATTAATTTATTATTTACTCACATAAACCAACTAATTATCCTCATCCATAGGATATTTTATTAGTGTATCTTTATGTGTGTATATTATATATGAGTCCTCCATTTAAAGTTTTTTGATAACATACATGAAATATTTTTTTTGAGAAATAAATTTTCTATCCATTCTATGGATAACCTATAATACAAGGAAAAATTAAAATTCACGAATCAATGTCATTTTGAACTCTCACCTAATCCATTCTAAAAACTAATATCACTATGAAATTGCTAATAAATTAAATATATTTCAAACTTCATAGACCAAAACCAACATTCTTTTGATCATGTTCCTTTTGAATATTATTTTTATGTACAACTACACCTCTTTGAAAAACAAGATTACTTGAATATTGATCTAGAAAAGTGTACTAAGATCTTGGTGCTTTCTTTTGGCTATGAAATTCATTATTCAACTATAACACCATTTTTTCATCCTCACCCATGAGAAATTTTTTTGTTTCTCTTTAAAAAACCTCATCTTCAAGGACTCAATTCAATAATTATGAATTTTATTACATTAGATGAAATTTTAATACCTATATCATTTCCATAGAAAAAATAGTTGTATAGTTTCCAATCTCTCCATCCTTAAAAAAAATCTATTCTAAATCAATTCCATATGTTTGGGAATAAACCATTCCTACAAGTCATGCCTTATTCCTGTTCACCTTACCAATTTAATTTAGTTTGTTTTTCAATACCCACTTGATTCCAATGTAATTTTTTTCTTCAACATAGGAGAACATCACCTGTTAGATTATTCCAAATTTTCTCAATCTCTCCATTCACACACATTACCCAATATTTATCTCTAGAAGCCTTATTAAGGTTGTTTTGGTTCAACCTAACATATAATAGAGGTTTCCTACTAATCCACAATCCTTTTTTAAACTACATTTGTCAAATCATTCATAACATTTTTATCATTTATTTCAGCTTATTGTTTCACCCTATTTTCAATTTGACGCCCTAAAAAATTAAGTGAGGTCCTTGTATTAAATAGCATGTATGACACGTGACACATAGTGCTTAAGGTAATATCTTGATATGTTATAATATATTTTCTATTTAAAATAGATTCTATATATATTTCAATGAACACAACAAAAAGTTAGATTGTGTTATAATTAAGAGTGACCTTCATCGATAGCTTTCATTACAAGAAAAAGTGACCTTCCTTGATTGCTTTTAATACAAAAAATGGTGACCTTCCTTGATTTTTTGTGTTACACACAAGACCTAGTTTCACCAAATTACAATGTATTATTAAAATATATTATTTAATATAATATGATATAACCTAGATGTTATATTAGCAGTTATAAATTGTTTCAACTAACTTATAAAATTATATGATTTATATAAATATAAAATGAATTAATGTGTTACTAATTAATGGGAAATGAAAATATGATCCAATTGGATATAAAAAGAAACATTTTTTTTGTATGATCCCAATGGTATTTTATCATAATAAATATAATTAATTAAAATTATTAAATGATATTAATGAAATATATGTGATATATATACAGTCAAATATTTTTTATATTCATACATTTGATTTTATATGCATAATATAAGAACAAACCATATTTCACACATAAAAACCAATATTTTTATAAAAGTAATTTTTCAATATTTTAACGGAGAACTCATTTCATATCAACTTTTTGACACTTTAATTGATTTAATATGTCAAAATTTATTTTTTATTTGAAATTTAATGATTAGAATGAGATAAGGGTGATTTTTTTATATTTTTCTCTATTATTTTAATTTTTAGTGAATTATCAAAATTACTGAATTATAGTACAAACTACTTTTTAATATCATTAATTTATAAGGGAATATTTTGGGTTTGATTGGATTTTATGATTAATTAGATATTATTTCTATAAATTAATACAATTTAGATGATTGTTATCATTTTCACCCATAAATTGATTTAAAAATTATACCAAACTTTCATAAGTTTTTACTTTAAAAACATTTATTGTCATCCCATCTGCGGGATTAAATTTAATTTAATTTTTTCCACTTCTATGATTGGAATTTGGAAACATGTATTACATATTTATAGTCAGAATAATTTATAATTTCAAATAAAACCATATTTGTTTTTTTATCAAAATTATCATTGAGTGTGATTAAAATTAATTACAATTATTCAAGTTAAATTGAGTATACAATGGACTAAACCATTATTTTAAGGGACCAAATTATCTAACTACATTTACAACACCAAATAGATGTACATAATCCAGCCATGAAGCATAAATTCTTGAGTTTTATGGGTTTGGTTTGAATTTATTTAGGTAATAACATGTTCACTCCTCAACTTTTTCCCAAAAATTCCAAGCGATTCTTTTTCCTTCCATATAAAAGGCAACCACCTCTCCCACTCCTTCACACCTCAAAATCCTCATAGGTTAGGAAATTTCCATCCCAAATAGTCTTCCAAAATAAATCCACTAGGCCTATAATCTTCCCTTTTGGCGGAAATCAATCCATTGAAGATTTTAGTTCAAACCAAAATTAGTTACCCGATTAATAGGTAACATCTTCTCTCATGATTTTTATTTTCATTTCCATTATCCAACCTATAAGATATATTTTTTATATTATTTTCCAAAAAAACAATATACAAAATAATATAGGATATTTTTATTCAATTTTTTCAACCTAAACTTACACACACCTCTATCTACTGGATGGGAACAAACAGTTTCTATGTGTGGAGAACTATTTCCTCACAAAATGATAATTGTTCAGTTTTCCCTTACTATATCTCCTAGAAGCCATTATGATGAAAATTTTGTTTATATATATTATATATGATATTTATTATGTCTTTTGACTTATGTAAAACTTTTATAATACATAAATTTAATACTTTCTATTTTATGTTAGTATGATAACATCATTTAAGGAAGTGTCAACTACCGCCCCCTCAAGGTGATGTGATTCATTCACATGATACATGGAATGTATAAATGAATTGTTATAATTAAAATGATTTAAATTAAGAAAATACATTAATGAAATAATTATATTCCTATAATTATAATATATATATATATATATATTGTATCATTTATTACCCATTTACACACTTTAAGATAACTTCGTTTGTAGACGTGTGGACTACCGCCTCATCTACATGACGTGATTCATTTTACATCAAAAAATTATATATATTATAAAATTTTATTAAAAATATGGTATTTATTATAATATTATCATTCTATAAACATTTTAGTTACATAATGTTTTTCCACAATAATTGTTTAAAAATGGGAATTTTATTTATGCGTACGTACGGTCTATCGTCTGCATGATTGTTATGTTGGATCATTTTCATATCCATATTGGAAAATTATTTCTAAAAGTATAATTTATGTATAAATATTATAATAATGACAAGGTTATTATTCTTTAGATTTTATTTAATTACCCCTTTGACCATATTTGACCAACAATAGTTGTTTTGACACATTAACCAAATTTGGTCAAAAACACTCGACATAATTATAATTGATTAAGTAGTTGTACAAAAAATGGTAATAAGTGAAATAAAATTGATTATAAATATGAAAAAGGTTTTTAAGTAACTTAAAAATTAACATAGGTTTATTAAAATGTATATTAAAGTGCATTTACTCAAAATGAAACACAATATAAGGATTTATATCTCACTTTTTACATTTATGAGATAAATCTCATATTCACCACATAAATTTTTTGTGGTGTACCAAATTCCAATTTTTATATATTATATCATTAAATAAATTATCTTCATGTTATTTATATGTTTTATTTATTAATTATCACTTTTGAGTCTTTCTTTACATATGTAAGGTATTTTCTTCTAATTTTACATTCTATTATGGATTAATTATTGGTATGAAGCTAGTTTATTTTATATAGTGTATATACAAACATTTACAAGATATATTATTCATATCATTAATATAATGATAGTATTACATTAATTTAATTTTATACCTTCATGAGGCTTTTATTTAGTATGTTGAAATGTGGTATATGGCACTTTGGAATGGTTAATGATTATTAGCCTTGACAATAACTTTAATGATCTTTCAATGGTTTTTTTTTCAATAAAATTATATAACCATTATTCAACAAACCCTTTCATTTTTATATGTTTATTAATTATCAATTTCAATTATTAGTAGCAATTTTCAATTCTTTAGTACTCAAAATGTTCCCAAAAATGTTTTCAAATTACATGACTTTATTTTGCTTTTCAGTCGGAGAACCTGTTTTCTTATAAAAACCACTATTTATTAAAATGTTTTACAAAAAAAAATTAAGATTAATTGGTAAATATACTTTAACAATTTTTTTATTTTACCAATGTTTTCAACTAAATATTCTTCTCCCTTTCAGAATGAAAAATTTTCAATCTATTTGTCATACAAAAGAAAGATTCTTTTTTTACCTCACATGAAATGTCAGGATTCATCCTCCATTGTTTATTTGAAGCCTCATTTTCAAGTTTAAATGGTTAAATTTTAAATAAAAATAATTTAAAATGGTTTATAACAAGAAAATGGCATTTTACTCATGAATATTTTTAAAATTTAATCATTTATTTCATCAGCAAAATCAACCCTCTATTTTACTCCACTTGAGTTTGTTGTATTGATATCGTCTTTATTATTTATCTAAAAGTTTTTTTATTTATTTTTCCAATGATAATATTCACATTAAATTCCTAAATAAATTACTCATGTCCCTATTAAATATTCAACTTCATAAGCTCATTGAGCTTTGAACTTCTCCTAATTATCGATAATATTTTTCATGGATATTACTATTGCCTAAATCGTATACCGTTGTACATAAAGTGCCTACTTTGAAAGTTATTTGATTAATTTGGGAATTATTGATAGATTTTTATTCATCATTCAATATTGTTATTTGACAAGTCATGTTATTTATTTTTATTATTCAACGTGATAAATTCTTTGGACTATCAATGGTGGGTAGAGATCATACTTTATATAACACTCAGATGCATCAACAGGTTTCCATGAGATGAATAAATTACACAAATGGGTTTCGAAAATTAGTTTTAAACAGTATTGTGAAAGGTATTGATAGTAATATGTCCTCATTTCCCATATATATGACATCTATTTAGAAGATATTTCCATTATAGTAGTTTCATTTATTATTCATACATGATATTTTACATCGACATATCTATGGATACATTTCATTTAAATTCATTCATTAATGGATTGTGTTTTATATTCATACCTTTCCATAATAATTTTACCTTATCGATTTATTTTAATGTCATGTATTTACATTTATTTACCTATTCATGTTTACTTTTCTCATTGATTCATTATTACATAAGCTATATTTTTCCCTAACTGGTCATTTGAGCTAACCCTTATTATGTTTCATTCCGTAATAATCTAAGAAGTGTACTATGATCGATATATATAAATATACAATATGGATTACAGTTATCCTTAAAGTTATATATTTTTTAGGAGTAAAAAATATGTTTTAATTAGTTTATCCATTTGTAATACAATTATCATTTATGTATATGGTTATCTAAGACTAATAAATTGATCGATCTTTCGGGACATGATTCCTTGTAATAATGAGGATTTAATTCATTCCAGACACTAATTCTAGGTTATCTAAGGATAGGTAAGTATTTTTGGTATCAAAGAATTTTTAGTATCAAACTTTGGAACTAGATTTAGGAAAATGTATATTGGACAACATAACCCTAAAATAGAATTATTGGATAAGTATAGATAGATACCCTGGATTTTTTGTGATGTATAAATTATGTGGGTCTTTCTAGAAGAAAATCCTCATCTTGATACTACAATTCAATGTGGTTCTAGAATAAAGGTACCAAGGATTTTAAACTCTAACAAGGTGTTCTGATCCTGACTTGGGGTAACCTGGTTCATAACAACGGGCTTTACTACACCCCTGGTTTAATACCCCCGGGGGATTTGCTTTAGATAATCCATTATTTCATTATAACCCATATGAAACATTTTAATGGGATTTGACAATGAATAATAAAGATTAAAATTAAGCTGTTTCAGATTTAAAAATAAGGGGCTATGTCTGAGATATCTTATATAAAATTATACAGTGTTCTTATTATGACTATTATTTATCACACTATTGTTTCCATTTTTAGTCAATGGATGGAAGCTGAAGGATTCAAGTTAACATTGAACATGAAGGAAAATGTGTTGAAAATGAGAAACCAAATGTTATGTTGAACATATTGAAGGACATAATGATTATTCTAAATCAGTTTTCCTAAAATATGATTAAGAATATACCTTTACCAACTCCCAAGTGCACCAATAAAGATAAGAATGGAGGATAATACGTGATCGAGTTGTAGAGACTATGTAGAAAATAAGACTCAACTATCGACATGTGAAAAGTGTGGAAAGAGACACCCATGAATGTGTCACAATGGAATGTGAAAATTTTTTATTTTTGGGAAAGAAGGACATAAATCTAATTATTGTCGAGGAAAAATTATGTGTATGATGGAAGTAAATGAAGCTCATCCTAAGAAAACATTTATAGTTATTTATCTTAAATGTGGGGAACCTGTATAATAAAAATTTAATTAACCTATAATAGAGGATAAAATTTAGAACATGGAAGTATGTATGTGGAAATATGTCGATAAAGTATTTATGTATTGAGGTTTTATTGGAAACTATAGTTAAAATTCTCTTTAGAGATTAACCTAATTTCAAGGGTTTATATCATATATATTTTGTAAATTATATTAATATGGTTTTATAAAAAGACAACATATAAACCAAGGTCAAAGCTAATAAAGTCTATAAAGTTTGTGATTCATAAACCCATGACCAAAGGATGATAAAGGTTTCACACAAACCACTGACCAATGCAATGTCCTTGATAATTTTTAATGTTTTTAGATAAACAAATTAAAAAATAAATATTAATGGGGAACCAGTAGTAAATCTTTTTAGGATTAGAAATTAATCTGTTAACCATAATTATTTAAGGAGATATTTAAAGACAAATAGTAATAATTTTCACTCTTTTATATGCCTTTCAATACTTTAAGGGTTCCTTATATTGCTTTAAGAATTAAAAATATTCATTATTGGTGATTTATTTTTTGGGAGTTAAGGGATAAATTATAATCTAATAAAATCACAACCAAAAGATATGATTGTTCATATGATATTGAAACCTATCTTCTAAGAATATATCATTATGTTCATGGTTCATAAAATAATTACCCAATATTAGAAAAATGACTTAGAAATAAAAAAAATTCCTAATAACAACATCTATATTAAACTGAGTGACTTCTAAATCATCAAAGATTTATGAATATGAGCCCCCCGCCTTTCTATTTATCGTTGACTTGTTTTTTATTGATGACTTCATTCACTCTATATAAATATTTATGTTTTTTCTCCAAGTACGTACCTCTACTTACCAATAATGTTTTCTACTTAGAGACATTTTTACATAGTAGTCCATGTGAAATTGGTACTTAAAATTATCTTTTTCTAAGAGGATGTTTTACGAACCCCTCCCATGATGAGGGACTTCAATATAGGAATGACAAAACAATATATCAGTATGATAGAGTTTAAATTTGGGAGGAATGTATTTAAATACAGTGGGGAGAATGTGAACCCCTGAAAAACATAAGTAATAATCTTATATTTGATGGTGTTTATGAGAAGAAACACCATGTTTATAAGGTAATATCCTGATCATTTATAAAAAAATTACCATTTTAAATAGATTCAATATATATTTCAATGTACGGGACACCGAGTTGTATTGTGTTACATGCAAGAGTATCCTTCCTTGATAGCTTTGATTACAATCAAGAGAGACCTTCCTCGATAGTTTTTGATACATGCAAGAGTATCCTTCCTTAATCGTTTGTGTTACACGCAAGACCGAGTTTCACCAAATAAAAATGTATTATTAAAATATTATTATTCAATATAACATGATATAACCGTGAATTTATATTGGAAATTATGAATAAAATTAACTAAATTATAACATTATATGGTTTATATTAATATAAAATAAATTCATGATTTACTAATTAATAAGAAATGAAAATAATAACCAATTAGATAAAAACAATTATTGTTATTATGCTTCTAATGGAGACATATCTTAATAAAAATAAATAATTACAATTATTAAATAATTTTAATGATATATATCTTTTATATATTCTATGAAATATTTTTTATATTCTTCCATTGGATTTTATATGCATAAGATGCAAATAAACATTATTTTACACATTAAAACCTATATTTTTATAATGGCAATTTTACCGGCTTTTAACGGAGAACACATTTTATATCTAAATTTTAAAACATTAACTAATTTAGTATATAACATATACTTATTAAGTTAGATACAAAAATTATAATTTAATTGGGATTAATTTTTTAAATTTTTCAAAAGCATTTTAATTTTCAATGAATAGTTAAAAATACTGAATTTTAGTTCAGAACAAATTTTTAATATGATTAATTTATAATGTCAAGTTATGTTTTTAATTGTATTTACACTTTATTTAGATAATATTTTAATAAATTAATGTGATTTTGGTTATTAGGATCAAATACACATTGAAATTGATTGTAATAACATAGCAAGCTTTTAGAAGTTTTTATTTTTAAAACTCGCATTTTTGTCCAATCTGCATGATTAATTTTAATTTAATTTCAATAAATTATATGATTTGAATTTAAAAAATTGATTGAATATTCTGTAAACAGACTAATTTATAATTTATAACAATAAAAACTTTGTTTTTGACACAAAATATTATTAAAAGTGACTAAAATTAATTACAATTTTTAAGGTTAAATTGATCTTATTAAAGGACAAAACCTTTATCTTAAAAATCCAAATGACCTAGAAACTTGTCCAAAACCCAAATTATTTTCCATAAATCATCCATTAACATTAATTTTTTGTCTTGGTTTTTATTTTTTTGGTAATAACATGTGAACAACTAAATTGTTCCCAAAAATTCCAAGTGAGTCATTTTCCATCTCAATAAAAGGCCACCACCTCTCCCACTTATTCACCCCTCTCAAACCTATTAGTTTATGCCATTAACTATCAAAATATTTTCCCAAAATACATCCCCTGGACATATAAGATTAACATTTAGTGTAAATAAATCTAAACAGTCTTTTGGTTCAAACAAAAAGTTGTTATCTGATTAAGAGGTAACATCTTCTATCAAAAATTTTAGATTCATTTCCATTATCCACCCACTAAAATAAATTTTTTGTATTATTGTTAAACAAAAAAATTATAATCAAGATACAGGTATGTTGTTATTATATTTTTTTACCTACACATATACACACCTCGATCTAATGTCAGTGAACATACTCTTTCTGTGTACGGAAAAATACTGCCTCACGAAAAGATGATTGTTCAATTTTCCATTACCACCTTTAATAGTGGCCATTATGATGGAAAATTTGTTTATATAGGTTATATCTGGTATTTATTATGTTTTTATACTTATTTAAACCCTTTATAATACATAAATTTAATACCTTCCAATTTACATTAATAAGATAAAATCGTTTGAGGAAGTGTGGACTATCGCCCCCTCAAAGCTATGTGATTCATTCACACGATACATGGAATGTATAAATGAATGGTTATAATTAAACATAAGTGAAATTAAAAATATCAATAATATATTAATTAAATAAATATATTTGTTTTTATATAATGTAGATATATATTTCATCTCTTTTATTACCATTTCACGCACATTAAAAGAGATAACGTCGTTTGTGGATGTGTGGACTATCGCCTCCTCCCCATGATGTGATTTTTTTACAGAATATAATTACATATATAAGTATATTTTATTAAATAATATGGTATTTATTATATTTTTAACATTATAGAAATATTTTATTTACTAACTCTCTTTCCACAATGAACATTTGAAAATGGGAATGTTTCTCCTACGTAAGTACGTTCTAAAGTCTCAAAGATAGTAACATTGGATAATTTTCATAAAATAATTTAATTATTTATTTTAAAACTATAATTAATGTATAAATATTAATATTATTTCATTTTTATTATTCTGTATATTTTATATAATGACCCTTTTGACCATATTTAACCAATAATAGTTGCTTTGATACATACACCGAATTTCGTCAAAAAAACCAAACATAAACTTAATTGATTAGGTAGTTTTTTACAACATTTTAATAAGTTAAATAAAAGTAATTAAAGACATGAAAACTTTATGAATAAAGTATAATATTAACATAGGTTTATTATAATGGATGTTAATGGAATTTTACATAAATTTATATGCAAGGTATATATTTTTATCTCACTTTTTACATCCGTGAGATAAATGTCATATTCACCAATTACTTATTTTGTTTGGTTTACCAAATACCCATTTTTTATATTATATGATTATTTATTTATCTTCATGGTAGTTATATGTTTAATTTTTTTTTAACACATTTCAATATTTTGATTCATATGTAAGTGATTCTCGTCTCACTTTACATTCCATTGAGGCTTAATTATTGTTATGCACTTATTTATTTTATATGGTGTATTTATTTCCCATTACATGATATATAATTAATATTATTACTCTTATGATATTATGACATTAATTTAATTTTATACCTTCTTGAGGTTATGATTAGGATGTTTCAATGTGGTATGGGACACTTTGGAATATTTAAAGAATATTAACCTCTGTAATAACTTTAATGATATTTCAACTTTATTTCTATTCAATGAAATTATATAACCATTATTCAATAAATTCATTAATTATTATATATTTATTCATGACCATTTTCTAATATTAGTACCAATATTCAATTTTTTAATACTCAAAATGTACTAGAAAATTTTTACAGAAATTCAACCATTATTTCTCTCTTTAGTTAGAGAACATATTTTATTCTAAAACCCATTATTTATTTAAATGATTTCAAAAATATTTTGAAATTATTTGGTAAATAAATTTTCACCTTTTTTGTCTTTTGATATTTTTTTCAAAGGAATAATTTCTTCTCTTTCCAATTGATGCATTTTCTAACCATCTGTCATACAAAAGGAATAATCTTTTTTTACCTCATACGACATGTACAGGTTCAACCTCCGCCATTTATTTAAAGGATAATTTTCAAGTTTAAATGGATTAGTTTTAATGAAATATATTTTCAAATAGTTTATCAAAGTATGTGGATATTTTCCTCAAGAATATTTTTAAAACATAATAATTTATTTCATCAATGACAACAACCCTCTATTTTACTCCCCTTGGGTTTTTTGTATTGATATTATCCTTACTTTTCTTCTAGATGGTTTATCATTGATTTGGAAAAGGATTGTATTAAAATTCACTTTCTTGATTAATTGTTGATTTCCCCTTTAAATATTCAAATTCATATGATCGTTGATCATTGAATTTGTCTTAATTATTCATAACACTTATCATGGATATTATTATTACATAAATCATATACCATTGTACATGTGGTAATTACATTGACAATCATTTGATTAATTTGTGAATTATTTATAGATTTATATTCCTCATTCAATATAGTTTTTTGATATGGAATATTATTTATTTTTATTATTCAATATGATAAATGCTTTGGACTGGTAATGAATGGTGGATCCCAGACATTATATATCTCCTCAATGCATCAATAGGTTCTCATGAGACAAATAATTGTGATAATGGGTTTCTACCCTTATTTTTTAACCATCTTGTGAATGGTATTGACATAAATAGGTCCTCATGTACCTTATACGTGATATCCATTATGAAATCATTTTCCTCACAATAGTTTCATTTAATATTCATCTATGATATTTTTCACTGACATATCTATGGATACATTTCATTTTAGTTTATTTATTAGTGGAATGTGTTTTAGTTTCATACATTTACATATTTATGTTTCCCTATCTAGATATTTCAATGGAATGTATTTCCATTTATTTACCTTTCCATATTTCCTATTTTTATTGATTCATTATTGCTTCTGCTATATTTTTCCCTTAATAAGAATTTAAGATCACCCATATTAAGTTTATTTCTTATAGAATCCTAGAAGCATACTATGAAATATATTTAGGAATATACTATATGGATTATAGTTATCCAAAATGTTTTTTATTTTTTTATAAGAAAAAAATATGTAGTAATTAATGTATCCATTTGTAATACAACTAGAATTTATGTATCTCATAGTGCAAGACTAATAAACTGATCATTCCATCAGGTCATGATTCATTATAATCATGGAAATTTAATTGATAGAAGACAATACCTCTATGTTATCTATATATGGGTCTCTACTTGTATGTGTTGGACCTACAATATTTTCCTCATCGTCAATGTCTTATTTTGGGTCTTGTATATCCCTATGTGCTCCTCACATGAACTTTGGACTTCGACATCACTTTATTTCTGAAAAATATTAATGTACTAGTATGAAATATACTCATTATTTTTCAAATTATTATTATTTTAAATGATTTTATCATCTTGACATTCTACAATTTTCTAGATACTACTATTATAGTATTTTTCTTAATTACTTCATAATGGTCATTAAATTAAAATGAAATGACCATAATAAGACTAAAACAAATTACTTTTCTCTAGAATTAGAGAAATAAAATATCTATAATCAATATTATTTGGTTTTTGTAGCCTTCCCATTCAACATTTCATAGGGTTTTTTTTATTTCAACATAGAAATTCAATGTTAATGATATAATCTAATATAGGACTTTCCACCTTCCAGCATAACATTGGTAGATTTATATCAATGATAATCATCTAAGAATTGTTATTAACGATTCATTTTCTTCTCCCAAATACTCTGTTTTTTAGGAGTTCTCACTGCTGACACTTAATGAAAAATTCAATTCTTTTATAGATATTCCTCCACTTGGGTGCTGGTAATGTTTATACCATTATCAGTGTAGAGATTCATGATTTTTGAAGCCATCATTATTTTACCTTTCCACTCATATGGGATAATGAACTTGACCACTTCGTATTTATGGTAAATCACTATGATTCATGACAACCTACTCAAATCACCAAAGAAAATGAAAAATGTATATTTCTATCTAAGGTTTAGGTACCATCGTTTTATAGGAATCCACATGCACTTACTCAATAATCCATGATGATTTCCATCAATTATCCTCTAATAATATCTAATAATATTACTATTTTATAGGTATCACACATGTGAGTGTGATCAGTTGAGATATTGGGGTAGTCTTGAGCTCCCGTATTTCTCACCGAGTTCTCCAATGATATTAGGCTCAAATTTCCAAGCTACAAGTATCATAGTTGTACTCTTATTAATTGGATAACATGAACTTCTCTTATCCTCCATAAATTAAATAATTTTTTTCCTTAGAAAACCATTTTTTAAACACAACTAATTTATCTCTTCATTTTAGAGTGTAATTTAACTTTTTAAACTACACTTCATGACCTGAGTTCAATAACTGACTCATGATTTGTAGGTTATGACTGAGACCATTAAATAACATGACATTCAAGCACCTTAGGTCCTTCCCACAAAGTTTAGACTTCAAAATCCAAATAATATTCATTCTCTCATAATTTTTTATATGGATAACTCTAAAGGCCTCAAATTTGATGTCATAGGAATGGTATTTATTTAACATAATGCGGGAAGTACATACATTTTCCAATATTGATGTTCCAATTATATTTGTTTTCCTCGAATAAATTTTCTAAATATTAATTATCTCAAATTTATTTTTATCAAAATGCAGTCGTATGTACACTTTATTTATTGGTGAACAATTTGTTGTACTCTCATCTATGTTTCTTATTCATCATCTTTATTTTTTCCGAAGGAAACTTTCGGTGGAATACATTTGGGGAACCAATGTAAAATAAAATATTTTCAATCTATCAATTTTAAGGTATCCTCAATAGGATTACCAATATATTTACTAACTATAAGAGTAATTTTATCTTTTGGATGTAATATCACCCTCATAATTAGTGTCTTTTCATCTATTCATATATATATCCTAGAAAAAAAATAAGCTCCCAAATCTATCATAACAAGAATCTGGACAATTTTAAATAGTTTCATTTGAGATTCTTCACTATAGGGGAGACATTTTTTGGCTAGTTAGTTAATTATATATAATACCTTTGAGGTTGGTGGAATTAATCTCAATATAATTGATACTACTATGTAGTCCATGGAAGATAAACTCCAATGAGGTTCTTTCTATCGAAAATAACTTTGGGAATGATTTGATAGTATAAAGTATGAATCCATTCCATTTTTTTCATGAAATGGATACGAAGGGCTCCCATATTTGGAATATTCTTCACAAATACATAATATTATTTCAAAATAATTCCATATGGGTTTTTGGTAGGGTTGAATTTTACTTCTATAAAGATAGATTGATTAATAAAACTATTTTCTTAACATGGTACCCAGTTCCATTGTTAATATTACACCAAGTGATCTTGCACACTAAATTCATACATTCTATGATAGATTTGGATCAAAGGATTTTTTTTCAGTTTCCATATGGTTGAAATGTTTGATTCGTTATTCTTTAAACTATATTCCTTTGGATTATTTAGTATCTCCACTTTCTACATCCTCATTCACATCCAAAAAACAAGGATACATGGCTCAACCACTTATGGTATTATCTACCATGAATGATTAATTTTCTAATTGGAGTATAAAAAATATTTTTTTCCCAGTGGATAATGAAGTAAGGAAGAGAGATATCACATTGGTTTTTATGTTTATATAATGGTTTAATGAAATTTTTTAATTCATATTGTACCTATTTTTTTAAGTGGATTCTGCTTGATATATCTAGTCTAATATCAGAGGATGACAGGAGGTGGATGCATATTTATTTTCAGTCTATCATTTTCATTCTATTTATATTTAGGATAATGTCGGCGAGCCTTCGTTTTTATTGGATATGTGTTATTTCTTCATTCATAGTTTCTATGTACTCTTGGATCATTATAAAAAATCACACGGTAATGGGACCAATCATATAGCAAGAATTATTGAATTAAATAAATTTCTCCACTACAATGTCTATTTGTTTTTTAATATGAGTAGTGACATTAGTTCCTCAATCAAGATGTAGTATTTCCCTCTAATTATCCAAATTTTTATTCAATTAGGTCTAGACCTGGCGATCAGTTTTTCTAGAAGAAACCTTTTTAGGCTCTTAATATCAATTTTGGTGTCATTTTTACTAATGGTATCAAGAATGGATGTGGTTTGAAATGTGATTAGAGTGTATAAATGATCCCTCCTTTCTTATAATTCTATGGAAATGTTGATTCTATCATCACTATATCCAATGCTTTAATTTCTAACATACCCTTATTCTTTTAGTGGAATTATTTATTATTTTTATCAAAATGGACAAAGGTTTTTTAGTCTAGTATCATTCAAGGATCAAACATTTACATTGGAGTACATCCTATACTATGAAATCTTGAAGATTCTTTATTCATCAAGGAGTGAATTTCCATTACACTTGGAATTAAGGAACTATTTTTATAGACATTATATCATCCAAAGGTGTTCATGAGGATGGTTGGATTATCTAATAATGTGTTAGTTCTCTAACTACAGAATACATAGACTTTATCTATAGTGAAACTCTAATGTTCAATCATTTTCATCCTTTATGATGTTGCATTTTATTTTTACATAAACCCTTAACCTTATTTAAAAATTAAAAAAAATTAATCACATTAAAAGGCTATAAATCTAATTTGTGAATTTTCATATTTCTTGATAATGTTTCTAAGTTTGCTTTTTTACATGTTTCAATCATCTTTAGCACTATTCTTTATAACCTGGATGAAAAATTAATTTCCTTTTGGCTATAACCTTTAATATAATATCAATATCCATTAAAAGCATAAGAAAATGAAGAATTTATACTTACCTTCCTTTTTTATTAATGACCTATAAAATATCTTTTGTAGTAGTTAATACATACATTGTATTCCCCATATTCTTACAAAAGAATCATTGATTTTGACATGTCTTATTTTTTTCCTTTTTGAACTAGCATTAATCATTTATTCCATTTGTGTTCAACACACATAAAATATCCTATAAGTTGTGTTTTATTTCATCTTTGATCTTACTACCATTGATTTCATCAAATGGTAAATCATTATAACAAATTTGTAATTATCCTTGAATCACATTACTTTTGAAGAAGTCACAAACATTCAAGATAATTACATAAAAACTATTTATCATTCCTTAGTTTCTAGTTTAGCCAATGTTTTCATTATTTTTCTAGGAATAAGAAGTATTTCTTAATAATCACTCTTTCATCAAAATTTTATGAATTTTCCTTCAATTTCATTCATCATATTTTCCATTTATTTCACTAAATTGGTTATTCAAGAAATGTTACAAAAATGTTCTTCAATAATGATCCTATGATCTGATTTGTTTTCTTGTAAGTATTTAGAATATCAATACTTATCTTAATCAATACTCATTTTCAATTATAACTCCTCCCATTACCATTACTTTATAAAAAGTTTGGAGTTATGATAAATTCAATTGTACTTCTTGTATTTATCCCTTAAAATAATAAATTGTTTAGATATTAGATTTATATTAATATTTTATGATAACTCTCCTCTTTATTTAACCATATTAAAAATAATTTTCTTCCACTTATGAAATCTATATTACAGCCACCATAACTTCCTAATATAGGTTTATAAAATCCTTAATATCTTCTATTTTTGAATCATTTTACCTTTCATATTAATTAGGTAGAATTTTTTTTCTTAATTAATTTTTTCTACATTTTTCTCAAATTTTTTATCCTTTAAAAGAAATATTTATAGGTTCTCCATCCTCATACTCATCCAGAAATTTATTAAGACACTGGGTGGAATGGTTCCCTACATTACTACTTCTGAAGAAATAAAGTGGAAACTTGGACTTAAATATCCTTTTATCACATTCCAAGTTATTGTACATCAAAAAATCATTACTCCATCAAACTATTCTTATTTAGGGTCCTCCTACAAGGAAATTTGTTTTATTTTCTTCAATGTAACCTCCTATGAAACATTGTCTGATCTATATTGGTTATCCCCATTACTTATATCGTATTAAATGACAGTACTTATAAGATATTCAATGTCACAGCTCTTAGATATTTATCTTAAATAATTGATACATTTTTAGTGAATTTTTGAGGTAATATTCTTAGGATAAATTACATAATTTTGATATCAATAATAATCTCTCCATGTCTATGAATATCATAAGTGAGAATATTTGGTCAACCAAATATTACATCAAAAATATCATTTGGACCCATTATTCAGTCTTCATACTTATTACACAACACTTTTAGCTTTGGATATAGAATTTTTTAATGACCTTCACAAATATTGAGATGTTTATCCCACGTATCTTGAGATGTTTTTCAGGAAAATTCCTTTTTTAAAATATGATTAGACAAACATCACCCTAAGTAATTAACCATAATTTTAACTACAAGATTCTTATTTTGATCATTTCCTAATAAGACTCCACTCTCTATACTAGATAAGATCCAATATGTAACTATCATTTTCACATCTATATCTAAGAATAAAAAGTAGTTTACATCCCATTTTTCCATAATTGGAATATGATGACTTTCAAAATTTGTATTCCATTATTATTAGAATGTTCATCCATTAATTTTATTAGAGAGAAAAAATCATCATAAACCTTCAAATCTGATACCATGTATTATTCCCAGAAATGTGTTGCTGCCTGAATTAGCATATTATAATGTTTTTTTCATATCCCTTACAAATAATTGTGTTCCCTTTGAGGAGGGATGTCTCTATCTTACCCACAGTTGATATAAAATAATAAATAAATAAATTAGGCACACACCATATTTTAATTGGTTTATCCAAATTGGTAAATATAAGGAACATTTATGGTAATGATCTTATACACCAAAAACATTAAATCTCTCTTATTTTTTGTTAAAATGTTTGGAGTGGTCGCACTAAACATCATGGTTTTTAAACCTCATGAGTTGAAATATCGCTACTCTTAATTGACCAAAGAAATAACTACTCTTATAAGAAATTTTTTATTTAAACTTCATAAATAGTAAATAAGATTACACCAATTACAATTTTTAAATGAGTAACTATTTAATCTACTTGAAGAAAGTCTAAAAACATCCAATGATAAAGTCTTCTACATATCCCAATCCTTCTTATATATCTATCTAACATTACTCTAAAACTCATCAATTGTGTCTTTGAATATTTTTTTGTTTTAAAATCTCTCTCTCTATTGATATTATATCAATATATATTTATAAATAGCTAAGAATCAAATAATTAATCCAATGTTTTAGATTAATTAATCTATAATGAGAACTCCATTAATAAACTACTTGTAACCTGTAGTTTTATAATTTCTATTTCCTAAAATAAAATCCTATTAAAACCCAATAAAATTAGTCATGGATCAATAATTTAATTCAAATGTCATCTATTTTTAATATGGAAACTATTACTCTTGAATGTAACTTTATTTTTTAGGTGTGGAAACATTAAATTATATAAATTATCTGTACAATTATATCATTCATAGTGTGATCCTTGGATCTAAAATTTATGGTTTATTGACTTCCATTTAATTCATGACATGTAACAATTAATTTATCCATGAATTGTCACATGAAACATAATATTAATTTTAATCCATAGACTTTTCAAGGTGTGATCCATCTATTCAGGGTTTGAGGCTCATTTAGAAAAACACACTAAACATCAACTATAAACCCTTGGGATTGAAATCTATATTTGTGAAGTGATTCTTATATAAGAATAATCACTAAAATCCACATTTATTATATTATGAAGTGACCATCTACTTGGGTTGTGAGCTTCACCTAGACAGTATCAATGAAAACTACACAGAACCTATTAAGGTGTAACACAACTCTTCATGTTGTTTAAAACTTACCTCTAAAATGTAAAGTATGATATATAAAAAATTATTGACGAATCAAAAAAGTTCCCTTCAAAGATATATCATTCTCATTATATCAGGAATCACTCTTCTAATATACATTTTCCAAAAAATGACTCTTAACGAATTCAATGTCAATGTGCGATATATTTTTTTATTTCATGGGTCACTAATAAAAATCTTTGTGTATGA
Organism: Viscum album; assembly: GCA_963277665.1. Classification (NCBI taxonomy): domain Eukaryota; kingdom Viridiplantae; phylum Streptophyta; class Magnoliopsida; order Santalales; family Viscaceae; genus Viscum; species Viscum album. The sequence continues at coordinate 2,085,671,490 of OY728156.1, forward strand.
TCATAAAGTACATGAATGATCCTTACAAACTTTTCCATTTTTTTAATAAATCATATGTTATATAATCACTGTGGGACTTGAGGTGTCATGAAACAACTCCTATTCCATTTTTGGGGTGGCACCCAACACATAATATATAATCACACATGATTGGAATTTAACTCAACCATGTATTAAACACAACCCTATATTTTCATTACAAGAAACAAATTTTTAATTTCATAATAATTTAACCCATCATAAATGAAAAATCACAAAATTTAGTCACTTTTTACTATTTCATTGGAATAATAAAACATGCTAATAAAAACACATTTATCCATAGGTATATATTGTATTAAAACTCATCTAACATCAGTATACACATTAAATTACATTGGTCACACAAATTCTATCTTTATACAAATTTCCATTTTATTTAGGGTTATCACCATGTTAATCGTGCGTCCTCTATTTTCTATTTCTACAAGGAATTATATATAACCTCTTCAAGGTCTAATAGGTGAAAACATAGTCAAATACACCTCCAATATTTTCCCATATTTATTATTTGAACACCTAGTTTGGTCACACTATCATCGATATCCATTTCAAATAAATCACATTATTGACCACTAATAACCCAAAAATACATGTCCCCTCCCAATGTTACCAGGTAAATCATTTTAATTTAAATAAAATTAGGACACACATGGTCATTGTCATCACATTTCACATAAAACAAGGAATCAAATATAAAACATCAGGGAAGGTTAGGAACCACCTAACCTGGTATAATAAAATAATCCTCACCTAGAATCATCAAATAAATTTACTTTAACCAAAATATTCCTCAAATTCCGAAAAACAAATACCGAGAATAAGAGATTTCTTACATAAGGTCAGTAAATAGTGAGAAAATCCATGAATTTTTTGAGTAAGAGCCCCTAACCCTTAAACCTAAATCTAGTAATAAAAGATAATATTTTTTTAGTATAATTTTTCCAAATATAATGACTCAGACATAAAACATTCATAATTACAATATCAAAATAATACTACATCACATACATATACATTACATTTTTAGTATGATAGATTTAAAGATATTGGAAAAAATATAAATGTAACAATACCTATGTCATTCCATCCAAATGGGTATTAAGTATTTAGTTTGATGATACAAAAATCTAATTACCTAAAAATAGTTCTCAAAACGATCATCTATAAGGTGATCAAAAACATTTTTCTATAATAGTTAAATCATATAGTCGAAAATATAATCAAAATGAAAAAAAATCACAAAACATTTTTAATGTTTTTATTTGAGATGAATTTATAAGATACTATCAAAAAGTAATTATATAAATGAAATGCTATAGTTTTATAATATTTATCCTAAGTCAAAAAATAATCAATAGAACTTTAAAAATAAATTTTTATCAAGAAAATAAATTTGTATTGGAAGATAAAAAATCCATTTTTCAAAAGGAAATTATACTATTATTTCAAAAAAATATAATTAAAACAAACATCATTACAAATAATTAAAAACATATATTTAAATAATGTAAAGGTAAATATATATATATATATCATAGGATCAAAAACATTTTTGGTTTTATACTTAATAGAGGGGAACATATTAAACAATAAATATATATATGTGGATGGAAAAGATCGATTGGAAATGGTAGTATGTTGTGAATTAATAAAACAAAGATATTTTTACAAGATTAAGTATATTATATATATAGGAAGAGACAAAATAATAAATAATAGCGAAATAGAACTATAAAATAAACATCAAAGTTCATAATCACAGAATGTACTTTATAACTCAATGAAATAAAATTGAGTAGATAAAACCATTACCAAGATCATAATAACTGATATAATAATGAATAAAATAATTTATCATGAGAAATAAGTGTATTTAAATCTAATGTTAGTGGAAATAAATCATAAAACAGTTATTTAGTATAGTTTACATAATCATAGAATGATATAATCAATGAAGGAAGGAAATAACTTAATGAATGTAAATTTAGTTAAGAATCAGCTTATGGTTTCATAATGAATCAATATCATGTGGAGATAAAATATTACATAGACTTACAAATTACGAGAAAACATGTTTATTTATGTTAAATAAATTCAATGGGATGTAAGTACTACATTTAATTAAATAACTGTTACACAACATGAAAGCATGCTTCAATGAAGGGGAATTACAATGAAAACCCTTACAATGATCAAAACATTTGATGTAAGAATCAACTAATTAAGTGACTATGTGAAACCAATGTAAAACCATATTAAATATTTTAAATATATTATAAATCAATCATAGGTCATAACCCACATAATCTTCTGATAAAACACTCAATGAATTTGTGATATAACCCAATAAAAGAAAATTGAGTTAAAAATCCCCTTACCTTGAGTCCTAACATACCTTATACATACTCTACCTTCCAAAATAATAAAAATATATTATTTATATATATTATTTATATCCTCGTAATCTTAATTAAATAATAATTTTCCCTTTTATTTCATTTATTATCATGTTTCATAAATTTATTATATCGTTATAGTTCGCATCGGTCATTTTGGGGTCATTCGGTTCATAATCATCAAACAAGTTCAGTACATTTAGAATGGTAAATGTTCCTCTTCAAATGGATTCATAGGACTCAAATTTATAAAAGTATAATTTCCATATCATTCAAGAAATATGTAAATTCAATAGGTCAAAGAAGTGTTACCATCATAAAATCCTTCATCAATAGCCATATTTTTAATGATTAAAGAGAACCATTGTCATTTATTATTAATTCCATATTTCATAATCCATAATTTTCCATTTAAAAAACATAATATTAAAATTACAAGAATATTAATATGGTATTCATTCATGAAATAATTTTTTAATAATTACCATGATAAAGATAAATTCTTGAAAACATCATCGTTCATGTAAGTTGCATAAAACCACCAAAGTGAGCAACATTCTTCAATAGTTCTTCGAAAACGGGGGAAATAGTTAATATGTGTTTATTATAAAAGAAAATAGATTATAAGTAAAACAATAATTGAAGATAAATTTTGATTATTTATTTCATTGATGAAATAGTAAAAAAGTATTTCAAATTCAATGTTTATCTTTGAAAAGATGATGTTTTAACATAGTAATATATTATAAGAAAGAGTTCGGTGAGGGGTAAGAAGTTATACGAAATAAAAAATATATATCAAATGGATGAAAATACTAAAGGTTTAGAATCATGAAAAAATAAGTGATTACTTTTTATGGTTACATGATAATTAATCTTAATTAAGAATTTTAAAAGATGCATCGAAACCCATACATAAATCATTGAGTCTTCACATTTCAATTGAGCTTAATTCTTTTGTAGAAGATAATTTTGATGACATGATGGGATTAATTACTTGATAATATATGTATATAGAGGGATGTGGGTAGATTTTTGGAACAAAAACACACATATATGTGTCTTTTTTAAAGGATAGATTATGTCCCTTTTATAGGAAACATCCAATATAATTTTCATTAATATTTATTCTTTAAAGGTCAAGGATGTAATTTTAAGATATAAAATGGTGGAATTATGAAGAATGAATAAAATGTTAAACCATTTCCCATTAAATTTTATCTATTATAGTTTTTTATGATTTTTAACTTAATTAATAGAATTTAATTAATATTAAAAATATTTAAATGTCATTTTTATACTATTCACATAATTCGACTATTAAACAAATAAAATAATAGAGATAAAATATAAATACACAATTTATAACTAATCATATATAATTATATATATATATATATATTCTATAATTATTCCAATCCTTATAAGAATTAGTGTTTTTCAAAATCATTTACTTCATTTTTCTATTTCGTGCACAAGCATTGTCTCAGTGCTACTTCATAATTTTAGATAACTACAAATATATTTAAAATTAAAAATATAACATAATTATTTTTCATCCAAAATAAATTTTATTATCCATAACCATTCATAATTTATATATATAATTTTATTTATTATGAAATTTGTTTATAAAAAATTAACTAATAGAGAGTGATCTTTTTATAAACTCTCTCAACATAAAATAAAATAAAGGTCATTGTAAAAGGAATTTGGAAAAAATATCATTTAAAAATTATTACACATGGAAAGGTCAATAACAAAATCATCCACCAATTTAAATGTATTTTTTCATATATTTTATTACTTTACGCTTCGATTTAATACTTTTACTTCTTCCAACCATTACCGTGGTGACTAAATTTTACCTATGTAACTTTTATTATGACCAAAAATGAAATTTAATTGATTAAAAAATTTAATATTAAGATTATAAATCTAGAAAAATAATCAATAATATTAAATTTCAAAAATTGGCTACAATTTATTCTAATATCTACTCATAAAACATATAACTACCTTTTATAGAAAAAAAAATTGTATTTTCTATAATAAAAATGATATTATTCACAGTTCTTTCCTAGTAAAAACTATTAAATGATTTTTTATTTATTTTAATAAATATATTATCCACATATTTTATTAAAATTATTCATCGAAAGGGATTTTTTTGATTTAATAAGATAAAAATACATTCTTCACAAAAAACAGTTTTTTGAGAAATATATATTTTTTCCTTCCAATAATTTTATCTTCATTTCAAATAAATTTAATATCAATATATGAATGATTATTCATTTTATAAATGTGTCAATAATAATATTCAATAAATTTATTACTCTAAATAAGAAATAATTGTCTTTTATATGCCAATATAAAAATAATATTTTTAAACAAAACTTTTTTGCTTAGTAATTAATTTCTAGATTAGTATTTTTAAACATTACTTAATCATATCATGGATGTTTTAAAATAATTTTTCTAATAATTACTATAATTTTATCAGTAAATTATATTTTTTTCATTTTTTAAATTTATAAACAAAATATATTTCATTAATATAGTTTCTCTGCAGTTAATGGTACTTTTCTATGTAAAATATAACACTTTAAATTTTAAAAAATATTTTTATTTCATAAATTATTTTTGAAACATAATAATATTTTAAAATAAGGAAATTATGTTGGATAAATTGTTTGACATGAGTGTATGAGTTATAATAAGAAAAAAGACAATATATTGTAAATAGCATGCATCTCAAACAAAATCAAGAGAAGTAGTAACCTCCTGAAACCATAGTGGGCTCAACACGATGTGCGGATGGGCGACATGTCGAGTATTTGCCACCCATAGTAGACGATTGAACTCATATAACCATGAGAAGTGAAACACAGATAGCACGAGCCAGACCCAGTGCATCTATGCATCCCATGGAAAGAGATTAACAAAATCCAAAGGTAAGGATATATAATAATATATGCTCTATCAAATAATCCAAAACAAGAGACTAAGGGGATTTTTATCTCACATCCTATCCTAAGAAAAAGTGTCCCCAATAGTTCTATAATTTCATCAACGATGCCCAGCTTCTCACCTTTCTACCCAAAAGTAACCATGTGATGGCCCATGCCTCACCATTATGTCACACAGTCGAGGGGGAACAAGGTCCAAGTATAATAATTGTTCCCTAGTGCATCAGGGGGTTCCACTGTATTAGTATATGAAGAGGACCCACACCCTGATGCATTAGGGTGTTCCACTATAGTCATCAAGGAGACAAGACCTATCTGATATGTGGGTTCCACTACATAGGTAGATATAGAAGCCTCTCACCCAAGATTTGGGGGTGTGGGGGCCACTATATAGATCGAGGACCTTCACCCTATTCTAAAAAGGGGTTCCAACTCTGGTAATTGAGAAACCACTCTCTATCTGTTAGGGGGTTTCCACTTAGTATGTATCTGTAGAAGACACATGTCCAAGATAATGGTGGGGTCCACTCAATAGGTCTAGGACCTATGACCTAGTGTGATGGGGGGTTTCATTCTCATCATCGAGTACCCACACACTATCGAATATGGGGTTCCACTAATTATGAATTTGTAGAGGACCTTTCCCAAAGATTATGGGGGTTCCACTCTAGTGTCTCTGGTGATCCTCTATCTAATCACTACCATCATCAGGTGTCACCTAAATAAGATAAAATCCCATAAAACTTTTGTATTATACCTCAAAATCCACAATGGAGGGACCCATCGTGTTATACACATATAAAACATTGAATACAATACTCGTGGTCCAATATCTGAGTTCAAAAAATGAGATATGAATGATTTAATTTTCCTCAAAAGGAACCTAGGGGTACACTACAATTGAGTGCCACCACACAGCGTGTGGTCCCTCTCCATCATAGGCTCATGTCCCTAGATGTACATGTATCTATGACTATGTATGGATTCATGGTGTGTAGGTTATATAAAAGGTGTGTCCATACCACTCGGGGTCCCTCTCATGTGATTGGTCATGTTTATGTATCCACCTCATGTTTCTGTACTTTAAGACATGGATAACTATTCCCATGACTGTGAACTCTCAGAGTACACACTAATCCTAATAGCAGAATGTCACATGGTATGTGGGGTTCCATCTTATCATATGATACTTATTATCTATTGAAAACCTATCTGCCATAGCTTGGTCCCAAATTGTAGTGTTTTCTTCAAACAACACAACGTGTTGTTAGTATTTTTCAAGAATTTCATATCCATGATCCACACATTGAATTAATAAATTCCCCGATATATCAGGCCATGATTATACATGATATTAATGGATATTGTTAGGATCTATCATTTTCTTCCATCTGATGGCTGAAAATTTTTGTTCATTATGATGGGTGTTCTTCTCTAGATGTTGCATGCCTTGATTTAGACCCATTTTGATGATTTGAGCCCAATTTATAAAAATGACCACCCATGTCCCATAAAAAACCTAGATCTATAATTAATTCATTGATCTATCCCTCGAATGTTAATCTATAGTTATTATGGGGGTCCAATTGGGCTTGGTACAACCTAGAATGTCGAGTCAGTACTATAGGATCCAACCATTGATGAATGCAAAAAATATGGAGGGGGAAAGAAAAAAAATAAATTTTTATTGATTTCATTTAATTTTTCTTAGATAACCACCCTCAACACATAAATATGAGGTTATAAGATAATTGAATATAAAATTTAATCGGTACACAGATGCATGCAAATCTTCAATTGGTGTAGATCAAAATGGGTGATTGATATAATAAATTAATTTATTGAAAATGGGAGGAATATATAAATTAATGAGTCTTAACAGAAGATCTGATCATTCATCATTGAAATACATTATCTATAATGCTTCAACAAAGGCATTGCATTTTCTACACTGTTATCTTCACTAATTTGGAATTTATTCATCGTAATATTTGATTCACCAATTGAAGGATAGGAGGAGTATGCTCTTGATGATCATTGGATGTTGTATACAAACTTATTCAATTCTCTATAAAAATCGACTTATAGGAAAAGAAATTAGGTTAAATGAATAAATAAATTATTTTAATTTATTAATTTATTAATAGAATGTACCGCCAATGGGAGAGATATCTGGATGACCTAGGTCATCTTATTTTAGGTCACAACTAGGGTAATAAAATTTCTTTCAATCTCAATCATGTTCCTAGTTTCTAATATGATATTTATTTTATTATTTATGCAATTTTCTTTTGGAAACTCTATGTGAAAAATGTAAAATACATTTATAATCATTATATAATTAATTCCAAGAACATCAGGCCTCGAAATCGCATTTCATCTTAGCAACTCTCTCTGGAAATATATAGAGAAATATTTTAATTTCATCCAAGGAATAAACCAGGTCTCTACATCATTCCCTCGTTCAGTATTTTCAAACCCAAAAAGAAAAACTAAACAAAAAACATGGGATAATGAACATGTATCTAGGTCTCCCACTCCTAGGATCTCTCCTAAATGTTCCCATGTCACCAAAAAACATTAACCAAGTTGGTATTCCTCATACAAAGTGTCTTCTCATGTTGTTCACAGATCACCACTGGGCACTACTCAATGGTGGATCAATCCTCGATGTCTATATGGCCCTAGTCGATGAAGTGTGTAGCTTCATGCATGTATATCCTTAGTTGTAACACATGTAAGATTTTTTGTACCTTCTCTAGTTGTGGGTTTAGGGTGAGGTAAAAATAAATCCTAGACAACTGTATTCCTGATCTTTAATTTCCCAAAAAAAACATTTTGGATAGCCTACCGACCAAGTTAAACTTATTTAGTCCTCATCATGGGGAGACTCTTAGGAAAAAATGGTATCCTAGCTTAAACTCCATGTTCCACCAACGATGATCTATATAATATTTTTCCCTGCTTTAAGCAATCTTTATCAGCTCATAGATGGCATGGACATTCTCCATCATCACCCACAATAACTCTATACCCAGAAGAGATGTCTCTATTATCTGTTTCTAGTATAAAGGTGACATTTTGGGTCTCTTGTATAAGGTCTAAAAAGGTTTCACCATGATGGTTGTGTGGTACCTGTTGTTGTATGAAAACTCTAACAACTGAAAGTAATCCTCTTAGCATCAAATGAAATCTAACATGAAATCCCTTAGCATATTTTCCAACACATGGATAGTAAACTTGGTCTTCCCATTTTTCTAGTGGTGAATGGTTGTACTAATCCTCTTATGGGAGATGAAAGCCTCATGTAGGCCTCTACGCAATCAGGATGTAAAATTCACATTTTGGTGTTGTAAAATCATCGAGGGAACCAATTACATAGAATAATCTCATGTACATACAGATTTCCAAATCTCTCCACAGAACTCTACTCCCTAATAGAAAAGATGTGTAATTAATTCATGAGTCAGTCAACTAGTACCCAGATGGTGTCATGGACAATCAATGTTTCTGAAATACCTATCACAAGGTCCATGAATATTTCATCCCAGTTACACTCCTAGATTCTAAAAGGATGAATCAATCCATTCAGAATGTGGTGTTCATCTTTCACTAACTGACCAGTGAGGTATTGAGAGATGAACTCGGTAACACTCAATCTCATGTTGGACCACTAAAACTACCATTCAAGGTATTGGTACATCTCTTCCACACCAAGATGTATAGTAAGGGTAGAATTTTGGAACACTCACATCACATCCTCTCACATTGTGACTGGGACCACCATCAATCCTAGTAAAAAAGATGATGTGATTTACTTCTTCAAAATATCCATCTCGTGAATCTTCCATGGAGATATGGTCACAAAAGACCTCACATATGATATATTTCAACTGTGACTCTCTCACACTCAATATGTATAGGATTCAACACCATAGACTATAGAAATGTTTCACCCTCCTACTTCACCAGGGTGAGCTTCAAAGAATACATCTACTCAGAATCCACTTTAACCAAGTGATCTTGGGACTTATTGCTAAGGGAACCTGCTACTACATTTTCATTTTCCTTTGTATAGACTATAATGATGTTATTGTTTGGTAATAACTCCATCTAGTGTCATTTTATCTAGTTTAATTCACTCAGTTTGAAGATTTACTAGAGACTCTAATGCTCTATGTAAACCATAAAGCACTCCCCTTGATGGTAGTGCATCCAGATCCTTGGGGTGAAGACTACCACTACCATCTTTAGGTCAATAGTCTCTTCTTCTCAAGGGGTATCAACTACCATTACCCATATATGAAAACAATATGTCACTAAATCAACACACATTTGAGCCTATCCATTAAAAAATTTCAATACACTACGTAATCCATTCCCTCCTCTAGAAGTCTCAACATAGGACAGTGGTCATCCCCAACTACATTTCCTTAAAAGACCTCCAGCACTATTTAGACCATGAAAAAGGATTCCATTTCCATGTAATGGAAATTAATGGAGATTTAATCTAGGATAATTCTACCAAAATTTTCCTTTATTATAATTCAAAACCAAGAAAACATTGCACTTCCAAAACTCTCTTGGTTGGATCCCATGAAATCAATGCATTGACATTTTTGGGTTTCATGAATAAACCATGATCAAAAATAGAATTCCCCAAAAAATTATCTATGTGATTCTAGAACTAGCACTTCAATAGTTTGCCACTAAGATGATTCTCATGAATAAAATTTCTCACCAACCTCAAGTGCTCCTCAGGTTCTTTCTATGATAGAGAGTAGATGAGTTTTTCGTCAATGAAGAATACGACAAAATAGTCCAAGTACGGTATGGAGACCTGGTACATGAAATCCATAAACATAGAGGGGGAGTTCATCACACCAATTTTCATAAAAAAGAACACATAGTGTTTGTATAGATATAGGAATTATAGCTTCAGAATATCAGCCTCACAAACCCTCAGTTGGTGGTACCAAACAACGAAGATCGATCATCAAGAAATTTCTCGCACATTAAAATTGGCCATAATGATATTCAATCAATAGAAAGAAATACACGTTCAATATTTTTTCTTGGTTCATGTAATGATAATCCATGAAATTTCTCAAGCAATCATCCAACTTTTTCATGAACAACATTTGAGATACCTTAGGGTACACACTTGTCTTCATGAAACCCTCCTCTAAAAGGTCATTTAACTAGAACCACAATTCCAAGTGCTCAGAGGTGTTAATATGATATGTCATAGAATATATTATTGAAATCATGGGATGCATGTCAATAGAAAACTCAATCTCCTGTCTCAAAGGTATTCCTAGGTCATCCTTGGGAAATATGTCCACATTATCATTCATAAGTAAAGGATTCTAGATTCCTAAAGGTCCTTCTACATAAAGTCTAATACTTTCTAACTAATGGGTTGCGGAATACAACCCATGCTTTCTTAACCCACTCATCCCGCCATGATATCTCTCCCTCACATAATGGAGAATTTTGTCTCATCAGTGTGGTAGAATATTACTCATCTACGGTGACATCCAATCTTGGATTAGATGATGGGTAACCAATCCAAACCCAAGATGATGTCATAGAGTTCCTTCATGATAACCAAAAGTTCCCACTTAAACCACTCTCTACCAAGCGACTGCTCACACTTCTGACAGATAAAAGTTGTGGAAGAAGTGTTCCTTGTGGGAACATCAAAAAATATATGTTATGCTAGCATATCAATTGGGAGCTCCATATCTCACACCCAGAGTATAGAGATGAAGAAATAAATGGTACATGTTTCTACTAATAATTAATTAAGAGTGTAATAAACATATATCATACATCTAATCATCTCATACATCATGGGGACATAATCCTCCAAAGCATGTTACTATCCATAGCCCTGGCCACTATCTCATTATGCCTGATGTGGTCCACCTATTGGTGGTGGTTGAAGGATCTCATATCATTTCCCACCACTTATATATCTACATAATATGACAAATACACCTCCCTAGGTACCTCTCTACCATTTCCTAGGAGATCCCTGGTCATGGTGATGCTTCTACAATGGTGGTCTTTTAGGAATATTCTTGTATACCTTGGTACGTCTAGTCGAAAAACTTCATGCTATGTGATCTCGACCATCACCAGAATTGAAATAACCCTCTATGGTTTGTCCTGGTCCTCTATGTTTTTCCTAACCACATGTATGAGTCTGATCACTGGGAGGTCTCATACGTCAACATCCAATTAGTCGGTGCCTACTAGCTGCTGCACATGACTCTGCCCTGTGATGTACACTACCCGATTTTGTAGTATGGAATTCCACTAATAGGAATTTATATATCATTAGTACCTTATGGAACACCCTTCCATAGGTGGGTATTCATAATGGAACTACACTTGAATCTGTCTCTCTATTTATTACCTCATCAATCATTCGTTCTTAGAAGTATCCATCTCAGATCAGGTCAAGGGTGTACCGTCTAAGGTCTGAGATCTTTGTTCCATACTCAACCACCATCATCCTTCCCTAAATCATATCCAAAATACCCTAAATCCAAACAATGTGCAAAAATAGTGTGAGTACTCCTCATAGAACAAATGATGTAATTCATTCCATGAGCGTGTCAACTCATAATGCATCTTGGTAACAAGCCTCCATCGGTGACCAACTGCTCTATAGAAAAGGATGTATTAGAGTGAAACCACTTGATACATCTGGTTCTATATGAGCCTGAAAACTTGGACCAAAAACTCTATCAAATCCTATTATGTATAAGGATCAGGCCTACCATTGGAACCTCAGTGGCCCCCAGCATTTGTACTCATAGAGCACCCTATATCTGTATGCATCCTCAAACTACTCTCTTAGAATGATCTACCGCTCAATGGGTGGGGGATCTGCTACCTTCCCACCTAGAGGAAGAATCTATTAGGATGGACCCAGAACAGAGGCCTTGTTTCTCATCAAATCAATATCATGATCCAGAACTGGTATTATGGATGACTATCTTCATAGAGTCATCCAATTATTTAATCAAGTTGTACCAGAGAAAATGTGCTTATATAAAAAATTAATGGAGAGATGACTCAAGAAGAACATTTAATGGCATAATACTTTATGAAATATGTACCATTGATCCCTATAACCAATGTCTCATTATACCGAGTTGAAAATATAGTAGTCAAAGTCTATGTGAAAGGATACGTCAGCCACTCATACCAACACCAAGTTCTCTGGCCCGAGAGCCACACTCGAGAAACATTGACATTCCTAGCATAATCCCAGTCAAATCCTCATTAGGTTACTACTCAAAAAAATATCCCATGGATCAAACCACATTTCATTCCAATATTTTACAACCCCAACCCCAATCGGGGCTCAATCCACAACTACCACAAGCCTGCCTCCATAGGTTAGGTGATGGCGACAGGCACTGAAGGGATAACTACCATAGGGATTCCTTTTCATAAGTACTTGTAAAAAAACATAAACATATCAATGCTGAAGTGCATAGGAATAAAATTAAAATATTCAGAATACTTTGGAAACAATCATGCATGTAAAAACCTTTAGATTGTACAAAATTATAGTGGTGAAAATAAAAATTAAAGAGAAGAAAGGCACGCCCATCTAGGAATGTGTCCCAACCTGAAACAATTTGAATGTATAACACTGAGAGATCCCACCTCCATATCTCCATGTTGTGACCATCATATTTGGTCCAATGTACCAGGTATCCCTAAGCTCTTCTAAACTCACATCTATATTTTCCTTTATCAGCATCAGACAAGACAGGTGTGGCAAAATCGAATGTTAGGGTGAGTATATACATACCCAGTAGGATGCCCCAAAAGATAATGGTGGATCTATAAGATATCCAATAAGAATAGAAAGGTGATACAATGTAAATAGGATACAAGTCATCATAAAGCGAGAGAAATAGTAACCTCATCCAAGAACAAGGTGATCAACACTGTGTGTAGATAGACTATATGTCGAGTCTTTTCCACCCATAAAAGGAGAGTGTACTCATCCAACTAAGAGAAGATAAACGTGGAAGTAACGTGGAATAACCTATGTGTCTTTTCATACCATAGACATAGAGTAACCAAATCCAAATTTATAGATACATATGAAAATATTTTCTTAGGAAAAACAACCCCAACCGAGAGAGTAAAGAAATCTCCATATTAGAGTTCATCCCAAAAAATAAGAGTCTATAATGTTAGTTCTCTTGAATAGAAAAAGTGACTAGAGGGGGGGGGGCTGAGTATCCCTTTTTATTTTATTATTACAAATTCAAATTTTATTAGAGTTATATGATAGTGTAAAAATGTTATTGTGGAAAATAAAATAATAACAAATTATTTTTTATAGAGGTTCGAATATCAATATCATAGTCCTCTATTTAATCACCTCCACTTCTAGAGGATAAGAATTATATAAGTAACATTTTCACCTGGTGGTATAACTTCACATAATTTTTTCACCTAGAGGTATAACCCCCGACTTTATAAGGAGTCAACAACTTCCTACCTTTTTTTGAGAGGAGTAACCCAACCATTCATTTATATGGGTGGAAGAAAACAATGATATATTTTGGAAGGGAAAATATTAAACTATAATATGGAATAAAATAGAATATTGGAAGAAATAAAGTGGAGAAAAAAAATAAAAAACAAATGAAACATGAACTTGAGAAGAGGATGAAGAAGTTTGATGAAGATAGTATTCTTTGATCACATAAATGGTGGAAGATGATGATGATGATGGAAATATTTAGGGATCATGGTAGAACAAAAGATATATAAGATATGATTGATTAAACTTTCAAAGCATCAATAAAAATATGATTGTATTCTCATTGAATGAATTATCAAATATAAAAATATCATTTTATCTACAGGGGTACATTATTTTTTATTATTTAAGCATTTCCCCAAATCTTTAGAGAAGATATCTATAGGAGTGTGTCTGTATCCAATCTATGCATGGAATTTGTTATATAATAATAAAAATAATAAGACCATTACTAAAAAAATTTTAAGTCTTGCTAAAAAACATTTTCAAACTAATATTTATTCATGAAGTATTAAAAAAATAATTAATATATTAAGATTGAAATTCATTGAATGGTTCACAATTGAAAATTTATAGACATGATAATAAAAATATATATATAATATATGTAGCATAATGATTCGAAAAATAGGGCATTGTAAAAATATTAATCAGCATGTGAAAATGTCACTAAAAATGCTGCAACTAATTTTAAATAATGTTTCATGTATATTTCAGCAAAAAAATATTAAGCGTTTATCAAAGTAATTAATTTTAACAACATTCCTTGAAATTAGGAATTTAAAATTTTGGAAATATATTTTTAACTAACTGTGTGTCATGACTCACCATTAGGTGTCTAGAGGTGATTCGGCGAGTCACTTTTGACAAACCATTGTAAAAATATCCATGAAAATAATAATTAGTCAAAAGGATTTCCACCCAAAATATCATCAAAGGGTCAAAATGGAACATCACTAAAATGAATCACCATTTTATGCACAATGGTGTCTCATGACACACTGTTGGGTTCCATCCGTAGCTCATTTCTCACCATTGGGTTCCAATTATGACTTAGTACAAACTTAATAAAAATAATAGAAATAATATATTGAGGTTAGAGATGAATTAATCAAAACTAATATTTCTTGAAGTATTATAAAATAAAAATATAAAACAAAATAAATTTAGATATATTTACCACCATAATTGTAAAAAATCTATTTTAATATATTATGAAAACTTCAAAAACATTAATTAAAAAACTAAATAAACTAACACACAATATATGATGCACACAAATGTGAAGGAACAGTTTATATTTCCTGATGAGAGATACTACTAACTATATAAATATAGAAAATAAAAATATTAGGTAAGAATAAAAACTAGAAGAAACCTACCAGAAAAAATAACACATAGTTCTTTAGAATCCAATAATGTCAAGAAAAATTACATAATGGTGTCATAGAGATATAGTGATGTCTTAAAAAACTCAACAGTGTCTTAAAGATAAATTATTGGTTGTTAATACTTTTTCAAAATGGCATGCTATTGTGAATTTAAATGGATTCTTAATTAAACGTCATAGGTTTAAAACCCAATGGTGACTAAAACTTAAATAAAAATAGTGACAAAACTACAGGATTGTGAAACACAAAGAAACCGAGATGAACATTGCTGAATATAAGGTAGATCTGATAGAATATAAGAGAAAAAACATTGAGTAGTAGTTCTCTCAAGATAAAAACTGGGGTGAACACCATTAATGAGAAGAACAGAGGGAGAGATTGAAGCTGAAGAAAATGGTGATGCATGTCAGTCTGGATGGAATATAATGAGCAGGAAATGAACAAAAAATACTCAGGATGAAAAAATAAATGTGGGAGATCACAACACGAGATCTCATGGGATAGTAGAGGAATCTGACGGTTGATAAAATTCAGAGGAATATCCAACAGAATGAAACATCTAGATGAGGTTATATGGATTAGATGAATTTAGAGGATAATATATGGATCAGATTCATTTGTAGTGAAACAATTACATAAAATAAAATTTCAAAATATAATAAAATGAAATAAATTTTCTCAATAAAAAAATATGAATAAAAATTAAATATAAAACTAAATATTTAAAATAAACTAAATTTTAATTAAATACTATGTAAGTGTAATTAATCAAAAGAAAGAAATTTATAAAAAATATAAATACCCAATTATAAATATTTTCCACCTTTTTGTAAATTACAAAACATAATATTTAATAAATCATTAAATAACTAGATTAAGATATTATTAAATCTTCACAAACATTCTCCCCTTTTGAAATTTATCAAAAAGTAAAATAATATAAAATTAATGCATAACTATTTTTTAATAAGGTAATTTTTAAACATGATTAAATAATTTTCAGTTAAGTAAATAATAAATTAGTAATGATATATAGGACTTGTTAAAGATAAATATATAAATTCATTGTTCAAATAACATTTTTATTTAATAATATATATAAAAATATAATTTAAAACATTAAAATTTCATAAAAAATTTATCAAATATTCAATATATTTATCAAAACAACAAATATAAAAATCAATAACTAACCTTCCAGTATATCCAATTCAAACATCATTTTATCGAATTATATAGAATCCAAGGGTTTACATAAAATGCAAGCTAACTGATTCACAATTGGAATAAATTCTAGGATTATATCACCATTATTTACATGCTCCCATATAAAATAAAATTTGACATCAATGTGTTTAGTTCATGAGTGTTGAAGAAGACTTTTATAAATATAAATCACGATAGTGATATCAAAGAAAATAAGTATTTTATCAAAATTACTATTAAATTCATATAAATTATATTTTATCTAAGTACTATTTAGCTGTAATTTATCAAAAAAAAGAAAGATATAAAAATTTATATATTGAAATACAAACCACTAATCATTTCAAAAGAATTTAACAAGAACAAGTTCTTCCATTATTATAGATCATTTTGGGATACTCTAATAATAGTAACACTTATAGGGTCTAAAATAAAAGAAATATGAAAATGGAAGAATCTAGGCATATTAAATTTTGTAAAAATAATGAATTTTTTGTAATTGGTTATTTACATTTTTTATATGATTATTTTTGGATTAAATTCACTTATATAGTATATAATTAAATTTTAGATTGTTTTAAATATAATGTTTTATCTTTAATTTTATTCATATTTTTTTATAAAAGTTATTTTTTCATTATATTTTCATATTTTATTTTATGTAGTTTTTTTACTAAGAATAAATCTGAGCCATCCATTGTCCTCTACTTTTATTTAAACCATAAAATCTCGTCCACATGTTTCCTTCTATTGGATATTCATTCAAATTTTATCATCTACCTAATTCATCTCCGATCCCATTTGGATTTTTTATGATATCCAAAACTTATTTTTTTCATCCCACTAATTTCTGTGTTAATCTCCCACTCATTATATTCCATATAGCTTGACCATCATCACCATTTTCTCTGGTGTCTATCTCACTCTCATTTAACCTCATCGGTAGCATTCGTACCAGTTTCACTCTAAAGAAAATTTTTGATAAACATTGTTTTTCTAATATGTTGTCATCTCTACATTATGTTTTCTAGTGTTCACCTCAGTTTTTTAGTGTTTTAATAACCAATAGTTTTTTCGTTATTTTTCATCATATTTCAGTCATTATTGGTTTTTAAACTAATGGTGTGTCATTAAGAAACCATTGAAATTCACAACGGTGGTTCATTTTGACACTATTTTTTAAAACAAATCGTGTATCTTTAAGACGTCGTTGATTTTTCTAAGCTTCCATAGTATAATTAAGAAATCATTATTTATTTTTTTACATCATTGGCTTCCAACCAATGATGTGTTAATATTGTTTTGTTTTTGGTTTCTTCTAATTTTTTTTCTTACCATCAGTTTTTATTTTCTATATTTATTATTTTAGTAATTGATCTTAGCAAGATATTACAGGTGTTCCTTCACTTTTTGTGATGCTTATCTTGTGTTTGTTAGTTGTTTAGTTTTGTTCTTAATGTTTTTGATGTTTTCTTAATCTGTTATAATAATTTTATTATAATTAAAGAAGTAAAAAAATTTATGTTTATTTTATTTGATATTTTTATTTTATGATAGTTGAAGAAATATTGTTTTATATTTATTTTTCTGCAACCTCAAGCTATTGTTTCAATTATTTTTATTATGTTTGTACTGAGTCACCATTGTAACTCAATAAGAGTCATGACACACTATTGGAACGTGACAGTATGTCACGAGACACCATTGTACATTGAATGGTGAGTATTATTTTATTGTTCACTTCCAACCCAATGATGATATTATGAATTGAAATGTTTTTGATTTTGAATACTTCTTTATTTTCATATATATTTTTACAGTGGTATATCAACGGTGAGTCACTAACCCACTACCAAACACCAAAAAGTGAGTCATGACTCACCTTTAGTTAAAAATTTATTTTGAAATTATTATTTTCGTAATATTAATAATTTTTTTTTAAAATTAATTGCACTGATAAATTTTTATTGTTTTATCTATAAAAATACTTTCAACTATGTTTAAAATTAATTGCAACATTTTAAATGACATCATAACATAAAGATTAATATTTTTACAATCCCCTATTTTTAACGTCATTATGTTGCATACAATATATGAAAAAATTTATTATTATTTAAATTAATTTTTAATTGTTGTTCATTTAATGAATTTTAAACATAATATATTAAATATTATTTTTAATATTTCATAACTAAATATTCGCCAAAATGTTTTTTTATTTTTACTGCAACTTTAAATGAATGAGGTAACAGTCATATTATTTTTATTACTATCTAAGAAATGTCATGCATATATTGGATACAAGAAAGCTACTATATATCTATTATTTAATGATTCTATATAATTCATAAAGAAAAAATATAAATATAAACATGTATATCAAACAAGATTTTGATTTTTGATAATTCATTCAATGTGGTTTTAATCAGATTTTCTATACTAATTAGAAATTCTAATCAAAAAGGTCTTCAACGTCTATTATTCATCGGTGATCACTGTTGATCTTCATTATCATTATCTTCCTCCATTGATGTGATCAAATAATACGAGTTGCATCTCAATTATTCAATATCTTCTCACATTATTGGTTCATTTGTTTTGAATTTCTTTTATACATTATATTTGTTCTATTATCTTATTTGTATTCTAGAGTGTCATTTAATCTATTCTCTTACAAAACCAATCACTGGGTTATTCATCAAATCTAAAAGTATGTTTGGGTTATTCATCCATACCAAAAGGTATGAAGGTTGCGAATCATTAAAAATTCAAGGGTTATACCTCCAGCTAAAAAAGGTATGTGAGGTTATACCGCCACATGAAGAAGGTATGTCTGTGAATCTAATAATCGGGTTTTTACTCCTAGTAAAAAGTAAGAATATATGGAATACTAGTATCCTTGGGGATAAGAGGATATCGAAGAGAGGACAAGGATCGTGGGATCCGAACCTCTATAAAAATTTCATATGTTTTTCTTTTAATTTCCAAAATGACATTTTAGTGATTCTATGGAAATATAATAATATTTTAATTTGTAATTATAAATCCAAAATGACTATTCACACCCTCCCCCCTCTAGTCACTTCTGAAATAATAATAGCCCCAACAACCACTATTTACAAAATTCCATCAATGATTCGCAGTATCTCAAGAATAGTTCCCAAATTAACCATATAAAGGCCTACTCCTCCCCACTATGTCACACAAGAGAGAGGGAAATTCAAGTATAGGACTTATTCCCTAGTGTGTTAGGGGGTTTCACTCTCTTTGTATCCATAGAGGACTCATGCCCTGATGTGTAAGGGGGTTTCACTCTATCCATCAATGTCGTGCACCATATCTAATATAGGGGTTCCCTTAGTAAGTATCTGTAGAGGATTATGTCCCATACTATTAGGGTTTCCACATTATAGTTCAAGCACTAATGCCCTTGTGTGAGAGGGGGTTCTACTCTGGTCTTTGAGTACGTACACCCTATCTGATAGGGGGTTCAACTCAGTAAGTACAGGTATAAGACCCACAACAAAGTTGATTGGAGGTTCCACTATATAGGTTGAGGATTCACACCCAATATGATAGTGGTTCCACATGGTAAGTAGTTTTAGATGTCACTCTCCCACAATTATTAGGCGTTCCACTCTATTCTCTTGGGTGATTCTCCTTAGGATTACTATCATCATTGGGCATCTCCTAAATAATCAACATTGCCATATAATTTCACATTGTATGCCAAAATCCCCAATGGGGGGGCCATCATGTTCTATGTATAAAAATACTCATGATAGACTTTTCATGGGGAAAATCTGATTTTAAACAAAGGAGACCCAAATGAATGAGTTTTCTTTAAGAGGAAACTTGTGGTATACAATATTTTAGGGGAACCACAAGGCATTTGATACAACTCATTTTCATTTACGTGCCCCTAGAGGTAAATTTGTCAATAAACATTTAGTTATACAAGTTGTTTCAAGGATATACACAACATGCCCATTCTAACTAGGGTCTCACCCATTATCTTAGTCGTGTCTATCCGGGTTATTAGATGAAAATTCCTAGCTGTGTTTGTGACCATTTACACATGGAGTACACACATATAATAAAATCATGCGGTCACATGGAATGTGTTGGTCCTACATAGTGAGTGATAATTATAATCCACTGAAACCCTTGCAGCCATATCCAGAGCCTGACATGTCGTGAGTTCTTCGAACTATAAGGCTTGTAGTCATGAGTTTTCTAGGATTTCATATCGATGCTCCAAAATTTTAATTGGAACATTTTTGAATTAGATCTCACCTCATTTCTGCCTAATATTAGTGGATCTAGTATGGATCTTTCATTTCTAGCTATCTGGTGCACAAAAATTGTTTTTTTTTCCTGACGGTAGTTTGTCGCTCGATCATGTATTCCTCTGTTTCAACCTGCATTGGTGATTTAATATCTATTTTTTAAAATTTCCATCCATTACCTTTAAAAACACAAATATTTCCCTAATTCATTTATCCATCCATTTCATATGAATTCATCATGATTTCGGTGGTCGAATAGGTATCGGTACCACCCGAAAATATCAAACTAGAACCGTGAGGTCCAACCGGTGATGAACGCGAAGCAATTGAGGGAAAAAAGTAAAAAAAATTAATGATGGTTTTCAAGATTAATTGTCCAAAAATTACGAATAGGGATTCTGATGGTTAGAAAGAAATAATAACACACAATTTAATCGGGAAATTGGTGCATGAAAAGGCCACAATTTGTTCAAATGAAAAGAGGGTATGTATATGCACAATAAATTTAATCAAAATTTGTGTAATCCAATATTAGAAAATTAATTCATGGATATTAGAATATTTTTCATTGATGAATATGCTTTTTAATGATTTAAGGAATGTGTTGAGTTTATTGTGCCCTGATAAAATTTTATCCGGTGTTTCATCATCATCGGATGTGATTTACCAACCGAAAGAGCGGAGAAAGAAGCTCTAGACTATCCAATTATTATGGTGATAACCCTGGTAGATTCATTGAAAACATTGATTTATCAATAAATTAGTTAGGTTTAATTAATTGATTAATTAATTTAATTAGTTAATTTATCAACTCAACTTACTGTCAATGGGAATGATATCTGAATACCATCCATCGACCAATTTTAGGTTGTTCTTAGGGAAAACAACATATTCTAGAATCAATATGTTATCAAAATATTTATCTAGATTTTATTTAATAGTTAACTCATTTTCATTATGAAACTACATATGGGAAGTATAAAATAAATTTAATATCTTTAAAAAATTAATTTCGGGAACACTAGGCCCTGGAATTACAGGTTGTCTCAATGCATGGATCAATAAATAAATAGAGAAATAATTCAAATACTTACATGGAAAAAAGTGGGAATTTAAAAATTTTAATTTTCTAGGAATATTCTTGGACCGTAAACGGTAAAATATTTAATACCATAGTTATTTTAAAAATTGGTTAAAACAAGATAAAATTAAAATATAACATTAGAAATATCACCTATACTTATCAAATATTTATTTTATGCCATTATTTCAAATAAAAATCATTATTATTTGAATATTATCAATTTAGATACATATAATTTGAAAATAAGTTTATAATTATTTAATATTTTAATAAATTCATAGTGTATATCTTTCCTCTATTATAAAAGGGAACCCCTTATTCTCATTTCTTCAAACATGAAGAACCTTTTGGATCTAAAAATACCTTTTAAAATTCATTCATAAAATCCATACCCTTTTCCTAGAGTTAATGTTTTGATCATAAAACCAACCTATTAAAACATTTAGTGAAAACCTTAAGAATTTGTCCAGAGAAGTTGTATAGTTCTTAACGAAGCATCTTTATTTTTTCTCTTATTATAAATTATTCAAATATTATTCAACCATAATGAAATAAAAACACCAAAATCTCCCATATACTAATAATTTAATTTTTTAACTTCATATCCTCTATATTTTACATTCTTACCTTTGCGTTCACTAAATAATGAAAATTTTGTTCATTCATACATGTGGAAAACCATATCCATGAAGCGATGTGATTAGTTTTTCATCACCACATCACATTTATAATATATATAGATATATTTGAAGAAATTATGAGGTATTTATGATATAATTATCCTTTTGAAAATATAAAATAATACTTACTTTCTTTCCATAATTATCATTGAAAAATGAAAATGTTACTCATGTGTGTGTATGGTATACTATCACCATGACTATAACATAGTTCATCTTTAATAACCATCCTTCAGTTTTTATTTTCAAAGAACCATTTTTATATTAAAATGATAAAAAATAATGATTATTATTATTGATATGATGGAATAATGACCTCTTTGACTCTAGTCATACATCTGAATACATTTTGGACTTATGAACCAAATGTCATCAAAACTTCAAACGTTCATTAAATAGTTAATTATAGTGTGATAAGAGATGATTTAAAATAAACAATAAACATTAAAATGGTTATTAATAATGTAAATAATTTACATAAGTTCATTATTTGAGAGGATAAAGAAAATACATGATGATTTAGACTTAAGGTCAGGGACTTTCATTATAAAAAATTAATTTTTTAAAGATTCCCTTTAACCTATTTTTCTAATCTATATTTTTTAAAAGTTATTTTATGGATGTATTTATATAGCCACAAATGAAAAATAATGATCATTTTCTATCCCTTTTTACATTATTTAAATGTTTTTCAAAGGGAATATTTTTAAGAATTTTATAGGGAGAATTTTTACTTTCTATACAAATGAAAAAGGAATGTTCTATTTTAAATTATATAAAGATAGTGAATTTTCCCATCATCATAACAATTATTTTAGTTCCTTTATAAAAATTCATATATTATTTAAAGAAAAATACTCCGTGAATATGTTATCGTTATTCTAAAAAAGGTTTTTAAAATAGAATTGATATTTAGCTATCAGTATATGTTTTCTTGTGGGTGAAAATGACACTTTGAAAAATTCAAGCTTTTATTCATTATGAATATTTTATGATTCTTATGAATTGTTTGTGATGATGGGTAATTATATTATAAACTATGGATGGGTGGTTCTGTAATAACCCTAAAATTAATTGGGTAATATTTATTTCTAAAGATTACTATTAAGATAATTCCATGTAAAATCACGATCCTTATTCCATGTATAACAATAAAGGTTTTCCCATATGTAAATATAAGGGTTATTCTATTTATAACCATGAAGGTTAATCCATTTGTATGATTAATAATAATATGATTCATTTTGTTAACTCCATTATTTAATTGTTATTTCTAAGGTTTTTATAGAAATACTATGATTTCTCTCGGTAATCCAATGAATTTATGTTTAACCAATATTACTTTTCTACTACTTATGGGTATAAAGTTTAACTTTTTTAAAAGTTTTAATGAATTTTTGATGATTGAAATGAAACACGTATGAGTTTTATTTTTTCCTTTAAGATATATTTTTAAATAATTTTTTAATATTTTTAGAAAGGTAAGTTGATTTCTTGAGTAAGAAAATGTTTATTTGGAGACCAAAGTTTTTTTGGAAAAAGAAGTTTTTTGAGTTTCCATGGACTAATGGATTTAATTAAATATTTTAATGTATCTCACTGAATTTTTGTGCTCATACCATATTTTAATATGTTTATATAGGTTTTAAGGATGAGTAGAAACAAAGATGATGTAAAATTCAAAAATTATAAATATTTTTCAGGAAAATAAAAATAGTTTAATTTAAAAGTATTGTAATATAGAAAAAATTGATACTAATTATAATTTTACTGTTTTAATTTATAGGATTAATATGAATGTATTATGAAATAGTTATCTAATAATATATACTATAAATATATACATTAATAAAATAAAATTAATTATTGAATAAAAACACAGTTTTATGTAATGTTTAAGGTAGGGTCCTTATATTTGGCTTAAACCATAGGATGTTATCTGAATAATATGAAGATAAAAAAATATGTGATGAGTTGGTACTGAAGGTTATAGGTTTTTGAAATACCAAATAAGAGTTAAAGATAAAATTCAAGAAGATTATTCCTTAAAATAAAACATCTTTCATTTTTAAAATTTTTTATATTATAGGAAAACAGGATACTAAGTAGAAGTGTGCACATTATAATTTATGAGTATTTTGTGTAAGATTTGTGACCTAATAATATAGAAAAATAAAACTAAAAGATATTTGTGAAATTATGAAAGAAAATTCTAGTTTAAAACACTAGATTATATGATGTTTTAGGCTGGGTCCTTAGATACTGTATTAGAGAAAAGGTTTACATATATTTAGAGATTAAGGTTAATGATTTTTTTTTAAATTCCCTCAGGGATAATTCTAAGTATATGATAGAAACCTAAGGTTTTAGTAAGGTAAATATTTTTAGGTTTTATTATAAATGTAACTATATATGGATAATACATGCTGATATGGTTTTTTTATAGTTTCATCTCAGGTTAATACCTTCAAAAAGAGTTGGTCGAGTACAAATCAACTGTCATCCTGGTGAATAGAGATTATTTCCTTAATTTGCACCTATTTTGACACTATCTTGGGATATTATGGAATTAATTCACATTTTTATATAAAATTATAAAATATTTTAACATAATGGTTTGGAATTTAATGATGGCCATGGATAACCTAGGTTAAACCTAATGTGTTGTATATTAAAATGAAAAGTGTAATAGAGTAAGGAATTCAAAATTTATTAAGAATTTAACATTGATTTACCTAATGAGATTATTGGTTAGTGACTCAAATAATATTTAAATAGGTTAAAATCTCATCTAAACTATGGAAGGATAGAAATCAAACACAAACATACTTTCTGTATTAGATTATTCACATGTAATAATAAATTTAAAACATATATCATGTACCCCATTAACTTTTTTAGCATTCATCATGATAGAAAATAACATTATAATATATTAATATACTATTTTATTATTCAATATCATGATTGGTCAAGGAATAAATTTGAATATTGTAATGACCCAAACATTCATTAATGGAAATTCCTCTTTATCTAAATAAATGTCTCGTTATGTAAAATGTTTTCATAAAATGTGAACTTCATGGGTTTGATGTTTTTGGATTTTAAAATACCATTATGAATTGTGATTTTTAATAATATATTCATTGAATAGTTATCACATGATTAGTATAAATATAGGGCTTTAATAAATAAAATTTACACAGACAAAGGAAGTGATGGCCTCATCAAGTAGACTTTACCCTATGAAGCTCATTTTTCGTATCTCAGAAATGAGGTGGAGTCAGTAGGATTCTCTATTGACCAATCCCAACATGAGCTTCAATACGTTAATCTTGAGTAGAACCACCTATAGGATAAGTGGAAGATAATAGATATTACCAACCAAGCAACGTTATCAGAGTCACCCCAAGAGTTTGTCACCATCTCACACCTTACTCTTCAATCTTATGTGGGTGTGATAAGGTTTTATGTAAAAATAACTTAGAACTATGTTTATGTGAATTGTTTTGAATATAATAATGAATATAGATTCATTTTATTATTGTTACATTGTAAAAAACAAATTTAAAGTGCAAAGAGTTTTTTTAGTTAATATTGAACTAAGAAATATATTTTGATGAATTAATCGATTTTTGAATTAAATAATATTTTAATGAAATATTATTATTATTATTAGATTACTTTTTATTAAATATAAATGATTATATAATTTTATGAATGAAATTGTAATTTTTATTAAGGTTTGAAAGCTGTTTTTGTCAAAACCCATGAATTTTTTATAAATGGCGATTTTTATTTTAAAAGTAAAAATTCAAATATTTAGAAAATTATTTAGATAAAATGAATATTATTTTTGGAATCAGGATTTCGAAATTATCCAATGGTGAATTTTTAATAATTTTATGAGATAGTCGAATTTTTGGGTAAAAATTAAATACCGTTTAAATATATAATGTGTTTTATAACAGCATAATGACCCAATAGTGAAATAATATAATAATATAAATGATATGTTAAAAGAATATATGTTTTTCCATTATAATAATGTGATTTTATGTTTTATTTATTTATTTTCAATAACGTTAGTGGACCCTCCAAGAGTTATAAAACGTTTTCACTTTCTAAATTAATTTCCTTGAGAGTGTGACTCACCTCCACCTAAGCAACCCTATTATTTTAAGAAGTTAGGCCATTGTCCATATAAAATATTTTTTTCCCACTAACCATTGGCAAAAAACCAAGGGAAAAACAAATGGTCAGGTTTGTGATCTTGATAAGTTTAATGTGTGGTGACCCAAACCTAAATAATAAATAATTCCCTCCCATTTCCTATATAAACCCAACAAAAGATCCTACTTCATATTAATTATAGGCCTTTGGAGTTCATCCAACCTCTGAATTAGTCTCTCTAAAATCCTCCCAATTCACCCCAATATCTCAATAAGCCTCTCTGAATCCTCTCCCAATACTTTGGGATCCCACTTCCAAGTAAGGGATTTCCTCTTTTCTCATTTTTTTTTTCTCAATTTCATTATGTAGTAATACCCTCTTAATTTCAATTTAAAATGTTGGGGTATGATTTCTCACCTCCCCCATACTACCCTCTTTATGTTTTAATTACAAGATACCCCTTACACTATCATTTAATTCCTCCCATGTACACTCGTTACCATGCCGAAATTCTGTATGGAATTTATCTCTCCTCATTTACATTCATGAGATTCTTTTGTATTATAAATCTAAATTCATTTTACATATTTTGGGACATGTTTCTATTTTGAACCCTTAATTTCCATTTCATGAGAATATTATGAGACACCCATTTCTCTCTTATCTACCATTTTTACGAATTTTTATGTCACGTCGTTATGCTGCGGAAATTGAACCACGATTTTCCAAGTCAAAATCCTTATGTAGTGAATACCATACCCATGTCTCTATATAGGGGATTAACCATTACAAACATATAAATATTTAATGTTACTTTCATGTGTGTATTCCACATTTCATAATTGTGTAATAACTTATGATGTTTAATGGTTCCATGTTAGATGATCCATGTGGAACACTTATGCATGAAATGAAAAGTTTAAGAATAGGGTGCCCTGATAGCACTCCAATGCATTGGGTAAATATTAGTTTCATTATAAGTCAAGTGAAATGAAGGTTTACTCATTCTAACTCAAGTACATTGAGGTTTTACTCATGATCCAAGTGTAATTATCCTTGCCTAATCCTAAAATCAAGTTAAATGATTCTTCCACATTTCCATGTTATGATTATCATGCTTTATCATGCCTCTATGTTTATCTTATTCTCCATTGATATTATTATTTCCTAAAACAAAATATATTATTCATTTTATTCCATGATTATTCACATATTGGGCATTATAGCTCACCCTTTTCTTATTCATGTCCCCAGGTTATCCTATGCAATACTAAGTATGAGGGAATGTAGGGGTCATGTAAATGAATTATTCAATAAAGCTATTGTATTTCATGTTTCATGTTGTTATGTAATAGTCCTAATACCCAAAGACACTAGAACTCTCGATATTCTATGTTGTATCAAGTGATTTTTATTTAATAAATCATGTTCAAGTTTGTAATAAAGAACTGGGTTGTCATAGTTGGTATCAGAGGATGGGTTTAGATATTTTTGGGGTTGTGATTAGAAAACCCTATTAAAGCCTTATATGTAAGACTAAGTATAACAAAAATATATATGTTTTGGTTAGTATTGAGTAAGTGTTTTATCAATAAAATAATTCCTTGTCTGGATACGAGCAGGTAGAGGTGGCTCTGGAACTGATTTACCTAAGGGTGAAAACCTTGACAAGGAGTTTCAGGATTGACCCAGGGTATCTGGGTACACGACAATGGGCCTTGCTGCACTCTTGGTTAAAACACTCCCTAGGGATATGCTTTGGTAAATTCACAGGCTTAGTATGAACCCTTATTAAGGAAATTAAAAAAATCTCCTATGAATATATGTTAGAAAGTAGATCATGAATAGCATTGATTAAAGCCTATGGATTAATAAGTTAATGTAATAAAAGTTATTTAAAAGTCATCAGCTTTGTCCTTGGATTACCCATTATGTGTTTCCCCTAACTTTCCCTTTATTCTATCCAATGACTGGTAATATGAGGACTCGGGCTAAAAACCGATGTGAAGATCAATGTGATGATTGTGCTAATGAAATTCCCTATCGGATGGGAGCAGGAATCACGAAATTTTTCATGATTCACTGTTAGTTAACTCAAGATTTTAATAGAAACATGGGTCAAGAGGAATTTACAACCCCCCCCCCCCCCCCCGTAAGAAATAAAAAGTCGCTATCGAGAGCTTCATGATACAATGGCCTCTTACTTATAATGGGTCATCTGGACCCTCAATCGTCGAACAATGGATTAACTCCATTGAAAATATCTTCTCCATCCTTCAACATTCCAAATAAGATAAGGTTCTCCTGGCTACTTATCATATGGAGGGTGAAGCAGATCAATGGTGGATGTTGATCAAAAATACAAAGCTAGAGGAGGTGATCGAGGCGTTGAAGGATTTCCATAATATGTTTTTTGATATATATTTTTTGTGCACCGTCTAACTTAAGATGGAATGGGAATTCTTTTCCCTTAAGAAAATAGACGACAAATCTGTTTGAGAATTTGAGTAAAACTTCACGAGGCATGCACGATATTCCTCCAACTTTGTCGTTACCTTCTAATTCAAGGTTGACCGCTTATTTGGTGGAAGGAAACCATTCATGTGGAATACATTGGAAATCCGTGACTTCAATAGCTTTGAGGAAATTGTCTGATGTGCGTTCAAGTTCAAAACGGAGGTCAGAGAATCTCAGGGGTATCATTGGGATAAGAAACAAAAGGTGGACTTCAATTATGGAATTCTGATGGATAAATCCAATGGTGAAACAAATATGCAACACCCCACTTTCCAATGGTGTGGAAAGAAGAGCCATGGAAATTACTTGAAGGGGACAAGAAAATTCTTTTGGTGTAAAAGATAAGAGAACCTAGCCATTAACTGTAGACAAGAAAACCTCATGGCTGCGATAGAGGAGAAGAATGCTCCATTAGACTCTCAACGCATTTTTCATTGCATCAACTGCAATGAACCAAGGAATCACGCAAATCAGTGCCCTATGCCAAGGGTTTTTGGAGGAAACCAACAACCTCCAAGGTTGCAAGGGCGATATTTTTCCATCACTACCGCAGAAGTGAACCCCAAAAATGAAGTGTTGACAGGTACACTAGTTATTCATTCAATAATAATGAATTTAATTTTTGATTCAGGTTCTATGAATTATTTTATATTCCAAATGTTTATTAGAATAATCCCAACACCTCCAGAACTCATGGAAGTAAAGATGTTAGTGAGTTCGGAAAATGGGGCTACCATCGCATCACATGAATATAATTCCTCCCCTATCATAATCGATGGATGGAAATTCCCATAGAACCTCATCATACTCCCTCTTGTGTAATTTGATTCAATTTGTGGAATGGATTGTATTTCCTTATATAGATCCAACATAAATTTCCATGATAGATAAATCACTCTTCATGTGGATAATCCACCCCCAATTATATACAAGTGCAATGAGGAAGATGAATCTTCTTTAGCTCCATCATCTCAAGAGTGGATATTACTGCCCTATGAGAACATGTATCTGGATCATATGACTGAGTCTAATGTGGAAACCATCCTTGATTACATTCCTATTGTAAGGGAATTCGTTGAAGTGTTTCCCGAGGAATTTCTTGGTCTTCCTCCTAGAAGAGATATTGAATTATCAATTGATCTTATACCTAGGGTGTTGCCAATATCCAAGACTCTGTATAGAATGGTTTTTGTGGAGCATGAGGAGATGAAGAAACATTAGTAGGAGAATTTGGATAAAGGGTTTATACACCCAATTGATTCACCATGGGGTGCACAAATTCTCTTCATCAAGAAGAAGGATGGGTCAATGCGCATTTTCCTCGATTATCATGAGCTTAGAAATCATAATAAAGTTCAAGTATCCTTTCACATGAATTTATGACTTGTTCGATCATCTATATGGAGAAAAATACTTCTCCGAGGTAGATTTGTGGATGGGATATTATAAAGTAAGGGTGAATAAGGAAGATATGCCCAAGAAAACTTTTCAAACAAGATATGAGCACAATTAATTCATAGTAATGCCTCTAAAATTCAATTATTCTCAAAAAATCATTATAGAATTGCTGCATAGAGTCCTTAGAGATTACCTCGACAGATTTTTGATAGTATTTATAGAGGATATTATGATATACTTTAAATCCATGGTGGATCATGAGGACCATCTAAGAACTATACTAGAGACCTTGTGAAAGGAGAAGCACTATGAAAAGTACAGCAAGTGTGAGTTATGGTGGAAGGAGGTCTCATTATTAGTCCATATAATCACAAGAAATGGGATATTTGTAGATCCCTGCAAAATAGTTGTAATTGAGGGATGAATGGGGCCAACATCTGTAATTGATATCCGTAGCTTCTTGGGGTTAGCTAGATATTACGGATGATTTGTGAGAAATTTATCATGATTTTTCAACCCTCTAACCAAGATAATTAGGAAGGTAGTAAAGTTTTCTTGGAGTTATTAATGTGAATAAAGCTTCAATGGGTTAAAAATGAGGATTATCACTACACCTATGCACACTTTACCCACTAGTGGATAACATTTTGTGGTATTCAGTGATGCTTTGAAGAAGGGAATGGGATGTGTGTTGATGTAAAATGGAAATCTCATTGCATATGCTTCAAGGAAATTGAATTTTAATGAGAAGAATTATAAAACACATGATTTGGAGTTGGATGTGGTGATATTTGGTTAAAAATTTTGGTAGCATGATCTCTTTAGGAAGAAGTGTAAAATATATACAGACCGCAAAAATATCAAGTATATATTAACACAGAAAGATTTGAACTTGCAGCAACAAAGATGGTTAGAGCTATTCAAGGACTATGACTGCTCAATACATTACCACCCTAGGAAATTGAAAAAGGTGGCAGATTCTCTAAGTAGAAAGGACCTAGTGATTCTATCACTGATGAGAATCGAGAAGGATCAAATATTCTTATATTTGAGGAAGATGAAAATGGGAATAATAAAGAAGGGAACATCTTCAATCCTTTCACAAATAATTTCTCAATCTTCTCTTTTAGAAAGGTTAAAGGATTCTCAAAAGTATGATGCAAGAATTCAAAAGAAAGTGGAAGCTATCAGAAGAGGTAAATCCTTAGAGTTTAATGTCAATAATGAATGAATTGTGAGATTTGGGAAAAGACTATGGGTTCCATCAAGTTCAGAGTAGAAGAAGAAACTTTTGGATGATGCACATAGTTCATATTTCTCTATTCACCTAGGAAATATAAATATGTATCGAGATCTCCGAGAGCATTATTGGTGGGATAATATAAAGAAGGATATCACTAAATTTACATAAAAGTCTCTGGTGTGTCAGCAAGTGAAGGATGAGAGAGATATTTCTAAGGGGATAATGTAACCATTACCCATAGAATCATGGAAATGGGATAACATCACCATGGACTTTGTCACTAGACTTCTGAAGACATCAAAAGGCAATAGTGAAATCTGGGTTTTTTTGGATCATCTTACAAAGGCTATACACATTATTACAATTTGAGAGGATTTATCATTTGATCAACTGGCACAGATATATATCTAGGAAGTGGTAATGCTGCATTGAGTTCCACTATCTATTGTATCTGATCAGGATCCAAGATTCACCTCTATGTTTTGGAAGAGTCTTCAATATTCTCTATATACTGAGATGAAATTCATTACATCTTATCATCCTCAAACTGAAGGACAATTTGAGGGGACTATCCAAACACTTGAGGAAATGTTGAGAGCATGCTCAATGGACTTTAAAGGATTATGGGATCAACATCTTCCTATGGTTAAATTCTCTTATAATAACAGTTTCCACTCAACCATCCAAATGGCACCATATGAATCCCTTTATGGGAAAAGGTGTAGAACACCATTGTGTTGGGATGAAGTCGGTGAGCGTAAACTGCTATGACAAGAAATGGTTGAAGAAATGGTGGATAAGGAGAAAACCATTCACATCATATCAAGGTAGCCCAGAGTAGACAAAAGAGTTATGCAGATAACCCTCAACGAGACCTTGATATTACTTTTGGAGACATGGTATCTCTTCGCATAACTCCATGGAATACTGTCATTCGGTTTTGAAATAAAGGGATGTTAAGTCCAAGGTACATCGGCCCCTTTGAGATTCTTGATCATGTCGTGGATGTGGCCTATCGACTAGCACTTCAACCTACCTTGACCAAAGTACATGATTTATTTCATGTGTCCCTCTTATGAAAGTACATACACGACCCTTCGCATGTACTCTATTAAAATGTGGTAAAATTA
The DNA here is from genome assembly GCA_963277665.1 of Viscum album. Lineage (NCBI taxonomy): Eukaryota > Viridiplantae > Streptophyta > Magnoliopsida > Santalales > Viscaceae > Viscum > Viscum album. The sequence continues at coordinate 2,085,704,598 of OY728156.1, forward strand.
GAGGATGATCATTCTTATGAGGAGAAACTAGTGAGGATTGTAGATTTTAGAGAAAAAGTTCTACAAAATAAGACAATTCCCATCATCAAGGTGTTGTGGTGAAACCACAAGCTTGAAGAAGCAACCTGGGAATCAGAGGATATGAGGAAGCAGAGTTACCCACATCTGTTTTAGTGTGGGAAAAGGAAATTTCTAGGGAGAAATTTCTTAATGGGGAAAGATTGTAACAACCCAAACATTCATTAATTGAAATTCCAATTGATCTAATTTAATGTCTCATAATGTAAAATGTTTATATAAAATGTGAACATCATTGGTTTTATGTTTTTGGATTTTAAAATACTGTTATGAATTGTGACCATTTCTAATATAGTGGTTGAATGGTGATCACATGATTCGTATAAATATAGGGCGTTAACAAATCCAAGTTACTCATACAAAGGAAGTGATGGCCTCATCCAGTAGACTTTACCCGTATGAAGTCCATTTGACGGAGCTTGTAAAGGAGGTGGAATCATTGGGATTCTCTATTTACCAAGCCCAAGCTGAGCTTGAATATGTTAATCTTGAGTGGAACTGCCTATCGGAGAAGTGGAAGTTGATAGAGATTACCACCCGAGCAATGTTATCCGAGCCATACCAAGAGTCTATCACCATCCCACACCTTACTCTTTTGTATTATATTGTTGTTACAAGGGGTTAGGTAACAAGACCATAGCACTATGATTATGTGCATTATTTTTTTACATAATAATGAATATACAATCATTTTATTATTTTTACATTGTAAAAAGTTTTTAATGTGAAAATAGTATTTGTAGTTAATATTCTACTAAGAAATATATTTTGATGAATTAATGGATTTTTGAACTAAATAATATTTTAATAAAATATTATTATTATTATTATCAAATTACTTTTTATTTAATATAAATGATTGTATAATTTTATGAATGCAATTGTAATTTTTATTAGGTTTGAATGCTTTTTTTGTCAAAACCCATGAATTTTGGATAAATGGTGGTTTTTATTTTAAAAGTAAAAAATTCACCTATTTAGAAAATTATTTAGATAAAATTAATATTATTTTTGGAATCAAGATGTCAAAATTATCCAATAGATAATTTTTCATAATTTTCATATACAATCGAATTTTTGGGTAATAATTAAATACCATTTAAATATATATTGTGTTGTATAACATCATAATGACCCAGTAGTGATGTATTAAAATACTAAAAATTATATTTTTGGTCAATATATATTTTACCATTAAAATAATGTGATTTTAGATCTGTTTTAATTATTTTACAAAACTTTAGTGGACCCTCCAAGAGTTCTAAAACATTTTCACTTTTCAAATGAATTTCCTTGAGAGTGTGACTCACCTCCACATAAGCAACCCCATTATTTTATGATGTTCGGGCATTTTCCTTATAATTTTTTTTTCCCACTACCCTTTGAAAAAAACACTGTGAAAAATCCATGGTCTGGTATGTTGTATTGATTAGTTTAATGTGTGGTGACCCAAACCAAAATAATAAAGAATTCCCTCTCCATTCCTATATAAACCCACTCAAGCTCCCACTTCCTATTCACTCAAATCCTTTGTATTTAGTCCAAACGTTTCCATAATTTCTCTATAATCCTCCCAAGGGGCCCCAAGCTCCTAATAAGCCTCTCTATAAGATTCTCTCATGCCTTTGGGATCACACTTCCATGTAAGGGATTTCCTCTTTTCTCATTGTTTGGTCTCAATTTCATTTTGTTTTTATACCCATTTAATTTCAATTAAAAATGTTGGGGTATGATTTGAAACCTCCCACATACTTCTCTCTTTATGTTAGAATTATGAGAGACCCATTTCACTCTCATTTATTTCCCCCCATATACACCTGTTACCATGCTGAAATTTCGTAAGGAATATCTCTCTCTTCATTAACATTCAAGAAATTCCTTTATATTATGAATCTATATTACATTACTTATGTTGGGACATGTTACTATATTAACCCATTTTGGTCCATTTCCTGAGAATATTATGAGACTCCTCATTCTCTCTCATAAACCATTTTTACAAATTTTTATGTCATGTTGTTAAGCTACCGAAATTGCACCATCATTTTCCATGTCAAAATCCATGTGTAGTGAATACCATACCCATTTCTCTATCACGGGTATTCCTATATTGGCACATATACATATTGAATGTTAATTTCATGTGTGGATTCAACATTTTGTAATCGTGTAATAACTTATGATGTTGAATGATGCCATGTTATATGATCCATGTGGCACACTTATTCCTGAAATGAAATGTTTAAGAAGGGTGCTCCCTAATTGCACTCCAATGCATTGGGTAAAGATTAATATCATTATATTTCAAGTTAAATGAGGGTTTAGACAAGATAATTCAATTTAAATTAGGTTTTACTCACACTCAATGTTCAATTATCCTTCGATAGTACTAAAATCATGTTAAATGATGTTGCCACATTTCCATGTTATGAATTTCATGCTTTATCATGACTTTATGTTTCTCTTGTGCTCCATTAATATGAATATTGTCTAACACCTAATATATTCTTCATGTTAATCCATATTTATTCCCTTACTGGGCATTATACCTCACCCTTTTCTTATGCGTGTCCTCAGGTTATCCTATTCAATGCTAAGTACGAGGTAATGTAGGCATCATGTAAAGAATGTTTTTTATAAAGATGTTTTATTTCATGTTTTAAGTTCTGTGTAATGGTCCTAAGCCTAAAAGACACTAGACCTCTCAATATTCAATGTTTTATCATGTGAAGTTTATTTAATACATAATGTTTAAGTGTGTAGTAAAGAACAGGGTTGTCATAAATATATTATTGAAAATCAACATTGCAATCATACTAGTTTTTTAAAATATCATATGGGAATTTATTGAGTTTTTTATAATGGATGATCCTGAAACTTGAATGGAGGTCCTATATTTAGCTACAAAATAATTTCATAATAAATCAATGTATATATTTATTTTATTATCTTAATTTTTTTATTATTACAGGTTTCAAAACCTTTATAAAAAACTCAATCTAAATCATAACATATTTTATTATGGAAAACTAGTTAGAGAGGATCTTTCACAAATTTATGTCCAGAAACTAGTGTGGTTAAAAAAAAATTAACACTTTCAAAATCCATTTCTATTGAGATGTAACAGTCGTGCATGGATAAATGAAGGACAGGAACATGGAATGATTTTGAGGTATTCTGATAACATAGGGACTCCACCTAGAATATAATGTGACCACATACTTTGAAATTGGTTATGTATTGAGTTGTGATCAATATTTCAAAGTTATTCATTATTTTAATAGTTTTTCATACATTTTAACTCTGGATCATGGTAGAGATGATATTGTAGAATAATTGATCAAGATTCATATTTCATATTTTGGAAAGGGAGTCCAAGGTACTAATGTTAAAAATCATGTTTAAAATATTATGATGGAATTTGAATAAAGGATATGTTTATGTAATATGTTTTTAGAAAAAAACATAATGGTATTTTATCAATAATTTTCTAATATATTATAAATATTATGATAATTATGAAGCATTATATAGTAGATTTTGTTTTAAAAATTTGGAAACATATGTTATATGGGATCAATACCGTAGAAAATTAGTGTACTAAAAAGGTGATAATTTTTTAAGACACTCATTTAAGGGTATATAATAAAGGTATTACTAAAAGTTTGAGTTAATATATGACTGATGGTAGTCATTTAAGATTATTTTGTTTTGTGGAAATATTATATGTATATAAAACCATTACATTTTAAAAGTGATTTTATGATTCATGATATTATTTAGGATATTTATTATTTTTTTACAAACACAATAATAATTATATTCATATAATTTTTTTTAAAAGGATAACCTATCACTTTTGGAAAGGTAGTGGGTCTTGAACCAACAAATGAAGGGTGGTAAGGGTGAAATGTCTACCACTAACATATGTGATTTATCAGTTAGTATTCCATGATGTAAATCACTTGATAGATAATGATTAAGTGGATATTGAGTAAATATAGATAACCTTGGATATAAAATGTGATATGGTGATTTGGTGATTAATATTATTTATGGAGAACCTCACAATTTGGAGATTATTATTTTATTATGATAAAAAAAATTATGGGATTTTATTTTGGGGATTAAATATTGAATTTTTTTTCACAAGAATATAAAATTGTAATGTATATTTTTGATGATTTAGTTCATTTAAACAAATTGGTAGGATATTTTGGAGATTATATTATTAGGAAAACATTATTATTTCTATATAACATTATGAGTGATTAATTATGATTGGATATAAATGTTAATTTAATCTAGAATGAATACGTGATAAATTCCTTAAATTTTTTTTTGTGTTCTTAACATTTTCTTTGAATATATTAGAAATTTTTTGGATATATCTAAGTTGAAATTTTTTTTCTGACACTTTAGAGATTAATGTTGTGTTTATTCATATGAATTTTATTATTTTGGGGAATTATCACACCTTATGCAAACCATTTTGGTTTTATTTAATATATAAAGACATGATGAATATATTTTTATCCTTTTTAATGTTATTTGATTCATTCAATGTTGATTTTAATGCTTCGGGAATAAACAAATTCATCTTGAATACACATGATTTGGAGAAAAAGATGAAATTATGGTGAAAACTTATTAAATGATAAATTATACTAGTTAAGTAAGTATATTTCCATATTTTAATATCCTTGATGGTAAATTAATTCCTCAACTCTGGGAAAAGTATCATTAAACAATGAAAATTATCCTATTAGGATCATTTACAATGAATTGATGGTCTTTTCACCCATAATAGATTTATGGTTTTGTGGTCATTAAATTTATCTTGATCATGATCTATATCACACTATATTAGTCTTTGGGTTTTATTTTTATCCTACATGTCCATATTTTCACTTCCCACTAATTTTATCTTATTTTTTAACATAGTTTTATGTTATTATAAATAACCTTTGTATTTGTATTTACTTATTTTTAAGGGGATGTTTTAGTACCCCAATTTATGATTTTCGATTTCAAAAAATATATTTTCACATAGAAAACCATTAATTACCTTTATCAAGTTCAAATTATATGGATTCAATTTTTTAATTTGGGGAGAAAAGAATAGCCCTTTATTTTAAAATAAGGAAATTATGTTTGCTGACGTGCATGACATACAACATCCAACTTAAACGAACAATAAAATATTATTATATAAATATGATTGTAATAAGATAAAAATTGAATGGAATATGTGAATAATATTTACCAAATTATGAACTATATATATTTTCGAAGTAAATTAAAATTTATATATTAATACATAGAAACAAAGCACTAAATTTTCAGAAAATAGTTTTTATTCTTCAGATATATATTTTCGTCGAAAAATTGATTTTTGTTATTTTTATGAGTTAATAATATAATTAATTTTAGAAAAAATTTGAAATTTTATCTTATAAAAAGTATATGACTTATTTAGTCAGTTTATCAAAATTACCTTGTTGCTAAATTTTTTATTTTTCAATGAATAGTAAAAAATACTATTTTTTGGAAAAGTGTATTTTCATTTAAAGTATTTATAATGTAAAATTTCTATTTTGGGTTAGTTTTTAAACATACTGAGTTTATTTTTATTAAAAATACTCCAATAGTAGTCTTTGGAATTATTTTTTAGTTGAATTTAGTGTAAAACATTTTTATAATTAAAAATGCATTTTTTGAAAAATTATTTTCATTAAGTATTTCAAGTTTAATTATAGATTAAATATTACCAATTATATATTTTAAATCATAAACAATAGATACCCTATTTTATATCATTATGTTCAAATTTTTTGAATATGAACCTTCTATTTTTAATAAATAAAAATATTAGTCATAGATATTTTTGTTACGACACTATAGGTAAAATAGGTTAAATAAGGGCCAAAACAATTTGATAGGAACTATAAAGTGACCATAAAACTTGTCACTATTTTAATTTATGAGTATATTTCATCCATAATCATCCAAAATTTTAGAATATGAATTTTTTCTATATTCCCAAGATACTGACTTTATAATATTTTATGTAATGAAAGTCAAAATATTCATTCTCATTGTTTTATAATCATTTAATTTTTTACTGATGGATTAAAACAACTTATATTCAGTTATAAATATTCATTTTAAGGATAATTTATTTTTATTTATCATGTTAATTTATATATAATTTTTTGTAATGAAACAATTACTTTAAATTCCTATGTAACAAAGATACATTATTTATAAAATTCATAGAAAAATAAATTAAATAATTTTAAAAATGATAAAATTAAAATGATTTGAATAAATTGTTGGGTTATATGATTTTTTTAAATTAAAATTAAATATTATATTGTTCTTAATTCATTATATTTGAATTAAATTTTTCTATTATAGATTTAAAATTCAAATTACTTGAATTGGTCCAAAAATGACATTAATGTTATTTTATAGTAAAAGACATTTTATTAAATGATTTAAAATTATTTAAAATTATATATTCGGCCCAGATATATTTATATATTTAATATATCAAGCATGGCCCATTTAGGGGAAAATTGTTCTTTTATAATAACAATATTAACTCTTTAAGAGTAAACAACATTAATATCATAGTAATTTTCAAAAATGTTAATAGATGGTTAAAAAAAGATAAGGGTAAAAATATAATCTAATATTCTCCAAATTTTATTTTATGTGATTATTTAGACTCACATTTTTCTTATATTTTAATCATATCGATTTAAATCCATTTTATTTTTTTAATTATTTAATATTAATTTAATATATTAAACTCCATGAGTTACTCTCCCCTATCTTGTAAAATAAAAACAAATATTATGATTTATTAATAGTTAAATAACCATTTATATTGGACTATACCAACCCAAATAACTTCTTAACATCCCCACCCACATTTTATAGGCCATTGATTCATCATAAAACTAACCTATGAATTCATTTGGTTTAAACCTTAAGAGGTTTTCCGAAGAAGTAAAAGATAAAGATGGTATGTCATGAGTAAAACTCAAGGGTTTAAGGATGGGTAAGAATAAATAAGATTTGAAGTTTAAAATCATAAATATTATTCATGAAAATAAAACATGTTTTATTTTTTAAATGTTTTATATTATGTGGAAATAGATACTGAGTAGAAGTTTCCACTTTGTAATTTATAGGTTTGTAATGTTAGAGTTATTACTTAATTCTGTAAAACTATAAACCAAAATGATATATAGGAATTCGTGAAAGTTAATTATTGACTAAATAAACATGATTCTGTTATATTTAAGGTTTATTCCATGCAATTCTTCATTTATAAATATTATAATTTCTTTCATTTTTTTATTGTAATAATGCATTATTCACTAGAGTTAGGTGTTGTCTGTATCACAAGATATCATAAAAACATGTTTTATTTAAAGGGAAATACATAATAAAATATTAAGGTGTTACATTCTCACCCCCACACATAATTACATCCTTAAAATTTTAAATTAATTAATTAATACATATTAATAAATATATATAGATTTTATCCTGACAAGAAATTTCTAAGTCACCCCTAGGAAGCATAAAATTTCTTACATACATTTTTATACAAATATATATTTCCATTGTAATACAAATACCTTTGAATGTTTTTATAAAATAATACAATTTTAACTGAACAATATTCTCCACATAATCCTCGATAGATCTATCTTATTCTTGTATGATTTTGAGTAATTTTTTTTACCATTGAGATATAGAATATGAAAAAAAACATACATGATTTTTTTCTCCTATAAGCATAATTTTAGGATTAAGTTATGGGTTTTAATCATTATTCACCACTGATTTGTCTCAAATGATGAATAAAAAAGATTAATTTTTAATGATTTATTCACGAAAATTATCTTACAATAGATCGTTAGATGCAGAAAAGGCTGAAAATATATTACTACTATTTATATACATTCGCAAAAATAAAAATGGTTAGAATAATATTAGATAATACCCCATATGAATAATTCATCAAATTAATAATTATTGCATTAGTCTTAAAAACCTCAAAAATAACACCAAAAGTGAAAGTAAAATCATTCCACAAATAACTAACCCTAAAACTAATCAAAATATGTCTGGCCAAGTTAAAACCCCAAAAGTTTGAATATTTTGATCAATATAACAATAATATTTACATACCAAATAACATATTATAAAATCATATATACCCCCAAAATATATTTATATTTTCCCAAAATATTTAAAGTTTATTTGTAACCAAATCATTATTCAATATCTAAGGTTATCTATATTGCTGAATTCATATATCCAAAATCAAATGAACCATTATGAATTAACAGTATATGCCTCAATATCAAATAACATACCAACCTAATGGGTTTATATACCTCAATAATATATTCGTCCTAATAAATATTGAAAAAATCCAAAATAACATTTATCACCTCAAAATCCAGTCATATAAACCCTTAAAAGTGGTATATATGCTTTGAACATATAATCAACTAATCAATAAATAATGGTAACCATAAATATTAAAATATAATCATATAATAACGTCATATCCAATAAATTTATTTAAACATTTCTCTAAATGCAATTAATATTCTCCAGATCTCTAGACCTGAATTTATGTGCTAAAAACCTACTCTTTATATAATGGATTTGATACACACTATAGGGATCCAAACATAAAACTAGCATAATTACACTTTCAAAAACAAAAAAAGAATTCACTTAATACCCATGAACATTTTAGTTTTATAGTTTAAGATAATTAAAGAACAATATTTACAAAAAAATACCCTTGTCTTTCGATCCAAATTTCTAGTTTTCTGATTATACCATGAATTTTTTATTTTTCATAATGTCTTCAACTTCTCTAATAAAACTCACCACATATGATACCCTTATTGAAATATCAAACTTAATATCATTCTTTATAACCTCGGTAAATTGAAACCAAATAATGGTGAGATTAAATTCTCAGTAAGGGTAAACATAAGTAATAACAATCAAAAATCAGAAAAGAGAAAAAGATGATAATATGGGTATGATTACATAATCAAAGTGTTTGGTAAAAATAAAATATAATTATACCCAATAAATGACAGATCATAATTCATGTGGTAAGGGAAAATTATTTGGTATTAAAAAACAAGAGTAAAAGTACTGTGAAATTATGATTAAATAATCATGAGGCTTATTAATATAACATAGGAATGAAATTTAATATATAAATGTGGAATAACGTAGAAATTTGGAATAATCATATTAATAGGTATGAGTAACTTTTCAACAAAACCAATTTTGATAATCAATTAGTTGGGAAAAACTCAATAAGGTCCATGAATTATGATATGGGAAAACCCAATCATTCCCACTCATTATGTTTTTAACAAACCCAATCATTTTCAAAATTAAACAGTGAACCAATACAATCATTTTTATGATTTATCTATATAGAAAAACACAATAATGATTATAAAATTCATTATCTCATGAGATATAAAACCATAACTAATACATTATAGGGATATGTAGGACCTCGTCCATAATAATATCTAAATATATATGCCACATTAAAATAATAATTCCTTATATCATAAGTTACCATTGAAAAAATTGGTTTCGTAACATTTCCAATTGATATCTCATAAAACGGTATCAAGTATTCAATCAGATGATACAATAATTCAATAACCTAAAAATATTATTTCATAAGATCATTTATCAGTTCATCATGAAAATTTCTCTATATTAGATATATTATAGATAATAAAATATAATTTATATGACATAATTTTCCCAAAACGTTTTTAACACTTTAATAAGAGATTAATTTATAACTCTCAAAGATAATTTTATAAGGAAATGAGAATAATTTTATAAATTTAATCCTAAATTGGATAATCATTTATGGATAATTTACAAATTATAATAAAAAATCTATTAAATTGATATTCCAAGATAAAAATACATTTATGAAAAATAATTCCTTTATTACTTTATATTACCATGTTGAACCCCACATAATTAAAAAGGATAAACAACATATGATTGAAAAATTTAAAGTTAAATATAAATATAATATGAGATTAAACATTATAGGGTTTCCATTTAAGAGTGGATAGTTTTTTTTTGGATGAAAATTTTGTATATAGATGAAAAATTTCCACTAGAAATGTATGAATTGTTCTTAATAATATTGCGATTTTTTGAAGAAGAAAATTGATCAAAGTGTAATTCTTTGATTAGGGAATATAAATTCATAAAATAAAATAGAAAATATCCTACATAAAATAGAAATTAAAGAAAAAAATGAAACAGTAATGAGATTAATCAAGGAAAGTAGTTAATTACTCAATAAAAGAAAAATTAGTCGGTAAAACACTTACCAAGAGAATAATAATTTTTATAAGAATATATAAATTAAAATTTAATGTAAAATAAATTTATATAATCATAATATAATTATAAGTAAAATAAAAAAAAGTTCATTTTCTATTGTTTATATAATCATAGGAATCATGTAATTGATTAAAGAATGTAATAACTCAATAAAAGTAAATAGAGTTAAGAGTCATCATATTGGTTTGATAATGAGTCCAAATCACATGTAAAGAGAAAAGTAAATAAAATTTCACATTGAATTTTTTTATCTATTATAAGATAATTAAATATATATTAGGTATATCATGTAAATGAATAATATGTGCACAACATGAAAACATGACTTAATGAAGGGGAACTGAAATGAAAACACTTAGCAAGATCATAACATTTGAAGTAAGTATCAATTACTAATGTGCATATGTGAAAAATTGTAAATCCCATTAAAAAAGTAAAAATATATAATAAAATAATCATATTTCATAACACACATAATCTTGGCATATAGTAGTCAATCGATAAGTGATATAACCCTCTGAAAGGAAATTGGGTTAAGAATCCACTTACCTTTATTCCTAACATGCCTCACACACTCTATAACTTCTTAAAAAATAAAAGTATATTAATTATATAAATGATTAATATTCTTATTATTTGAATTAAATTATTATTATCAATTTGGTTTCATTTATTTTCTTTCATAATTTTTTTAATAAATTGGTATAGTTCACATCAGTCATTTTGGGGTCGTTCTGTTCATAATATTCAAACAGGTTTCGTAAATTTTGTAATGGTAAATTTTTTTTTCAATTGATTCATAATATCTAAAAGATTAAATTTATAGTTTCAATGTCATCTAACCATTATGATAGTTCAATATGTCATCAAATTTTTAACATACTAAATACCTTCCTCAGTAAGCCTATTCTTGACGATTTAATATAGCCATTGTCAATTACATTGAATTTTATTTAATAAAAATGAGTAATTTACCATCAAATATTCATCTACATAAAATTACATAAATATTAATTCTACATTAAATCATAATTTTTTTTAAAAAATTCCCCTGAAAACATAAATTCACGAATACACTATTGCTCATGTAGGTTTAATAAAACCACCACAGTTAGCATCATTATTAAAAAGTGTTCAAAAGAAGGGTAAAAATAGTATATATTTGTGTGTTTTATTAAATTATATTTATTTTAAACAAAAAATTATTTAAGATCATTTTTTAATATTACTTTCATTATTGATTGAGTAAAATGATAATTGAACTTCCAAGATCGTCTTTGACAACAAGCATTTTATCATAGTAAAGGATTTTGGAAAATAGGTTGGTCAGAGGAAAAAATTGATCCCTTGTATTCAATTGGTAAATTAAATTACATTTTAAAATATATGGAATCTTGGTAGAAAAATAATTTAATAATTACTATGTTTTCAACATAATGAAACGTAATTAAGAAAGGTGAAAGTGGCTTTGAAACCCTTACCTCGATCTTTGAGTTGGCATATTTAGATTACTCTTAAGGCCTTCGGTTAAGATAATTTTTATCACAACATGGGATTATTTAAATGATAATTTATTTTTGTAGAGTTATTTTTTAGAGGTTTTAAATAAAAAAACCCATATGTATCTTTGGAAGGTTTAAATTAATTTCGTTTTTATAGGAAAATGCCAATGGTGTTTTCATAAATATTTACTCTTCGAATGTAAATAATATAAATCTACGATATAAATTGGATCACAAATAGACCACAGATAAAACATTGGACCATTTATAACAAAAAATATATTTTTGTGATATTTTGATTTTTTCTAAATTAGTTAATAAAATATAGATTAACATTAAATGTCTGTAAAGTCATTTTCAGTACTATTCACATAATTAGGCATTAAAAACATTTTGATATCAATATACCTCAAATATAAATTGATATATAATCCATAATACCTCATAATTTATATAAAATTCACACAAATTAAAAATTATTCAAACCTATATGTCTTTTAATATTTTTTTAAATCATTTACATGGTTTTTCTACAACAAGAACAAGCATTGTGTTGATGCTACGTAAGTATTTTAGATAATTATTATTATTTTAATTAAAAATAAATTTAAAAAAAAATTATATTATATTGATAATATATATTATTACCTATAAAAATTCATAATTATTTTTTCTCATTATCATCATCATAACAAAATTTTCAAAATATTAATTGAGGGGGAGTGATACTTTTTATAAATACTCTTAACATAAAATAAAATCACGGTAATTCTCAAAGGAAAGTGGAATAAAAACTAACATATAGAAAATAAAACACCAGGTACGTTTGATAATAACATCATACAAAAATTTAATGATATATTTTGTGATATTTAATGACTTCAACCTTTTGATTTAAACCATTTTCTCATTCCAGCCTTTACAAAAATGAATAAATTTTACCTAGGTAACATAATTTCATAACCCAATAATAATTAACCTTATTAAAAAATTCAATATTTTGAATTCAAATATGTAAAATTTTTATCATATTAAAATTCTAAATGTGGCCTAAATTAATTCTAATATCCACACAAAAAACATTAAAACCATTTCAAGAAAAAATTTATTTATCAGCGTAAAAATGATTTGATTCTAATTTAGTATCCAGTAACCGCTATTAGATTAATATTAATTTATTTTACAGAATATATTATCTAATAAATTGGTTAAAATAATTCATAAATAATGATCAGTTTAATTTATTATGATAGAAATACATTGTTCACATAAAATTAGTTTTTTTTTTTAATATTACTTTTTTTCCTTGAAATGACATTATCTTCTTTTCTAACCAATTTATAATCTATATATGAATGATTATTAGATTTTCACAATTATAAAAAATAATTTTCAATAAATTTTATATGTTAAATAAGATACATTTATCTTTTAAGTATAAACATAAAAAATAATGATTTTAAACGACATATTTATTTTTATTAAAGAATTGTTATATTAGTATTATTTATCATTGATTAAACATTCGATGGATGTGTTTAATATATTTTACTAATTATTGATATAAATTTATTAATACATTTCATTGATTTATTTTATTATATTTTTCAAAAATATATATTTCATCAAATCAATTTCTTAATCATTAATGGTATATTCCTAAATAAAATAAAACCCTTTTAATTTTGCCAAATTTTTTATTTTTAAAACTATATTTAATTTAAATATATTTTAAGGTATTCCATTTTATACATAAATAATTAATTATTAACTTGGTTTTTGTGTTTTTTGTCTCCTAAGTTATCTTAAATACTTGTTTTATTTATATGAAAATAATTACTAAAATAATTGGATGTTATACTTAGGTGTGTTATCCTTATCTTAAGTTATCTATTATAATATATGGGACAATAATTGAAGCATAAATGAGGGAGATACAATACTTAGGAGATAAAAATGAGATGTTCAGAGGGATAGGTTCATAGCTAGTAAAAAATGAGAGGGAGATAGGTGTTATGTTTTAAAAAAATTAACATTTGGTTATATTAATTAATAAAAAATAAATAAGAACCCACTAAGTACCTATCTGGCCTCAAACAGGGGTCTAGTACACATCTAGTAGTCATTAGAGTGGCATCATCCACTCAGTTTCCCTCACAAAGTCACCCCCACCACTAAGGGTCCCACATTATATTGATCCTTAGTTGGCTATTATCCCTGTGTATAGTGCTTCAAATAACAGAAGATGTAAAATTAAATCCCTTATAAGGGAGGTAGTGATACGTACTGCATGATATATTATAGGGATTATGGTGGGGGTCTTGGGGTCAACTATTTGTCGAAGGCTTCAATGGGTGTAGTTAAACATCATGACTTTGTATTGACCCTCTAGGGATCATTAAATTAAAATGTTCCTTTTTTGTCATGATATATGATACTTTGATCCAAATCCATGATGATCAGACATTCCCACTACAATCCCTATAAAATAGCAGACCCTTAGGCCCCCACTTTAAGGCCTAGTTGTAATGATCTGACCCATTAGGGCTCTCCTGGATGGTGGAAGTTCGATCTGCCACTACCTCAAGCCCTAAATCAATAGGAAAGGGGTTGGTTAGTAGTTCCAAGTCGTAATATCATTAAAATGTGGATCTTATCCTAAGGTACTTGTATCCACATACACACAAATATCTCAATACCATACTGCATAGATAATAATATTAATAAAACAAAAAATGTATGCATACATCTACCCCAAAAATAGATTACAATATAAGTGATAAATGTACAATTGGAAAAATACAAGAACACCAAAAAACTGAAAAAGAGTCAAAATTGATCATAGTGAGGGGAATGATGTTAAATGAAAGCACTGGTACACACCTCGATCTATGTATATCTCCATGCTCCTCCTACTTTGGGTTCCTATAGGACTCCATTAAAAGGAATGTCTTTTACACAAGAAATGACTTGTAAAAGTGGATACCATATAGGTGTGAGTATAAAAATACCCGTTAGGAACCCAAGAAACCCAAAATAAATAGGATAGACTAAAATGAAATTCTCTTCCCAACCCAAAGGCAGATAAGGAACCCCATATGAGAGATAATAAGAAACTTCATTTCTACCAATCATGGTTATACATGACTTGTTAATTCAAAACAAATGGTATGTAAAAAAGATACAAGAAATCTCCTCAAGGAATTCCAAAATAACCCAAATATACTCATTTTTTTACTCCAAGTCACATGAGCTCCCAAACTCAAATCCATTAATATGACACTGGTTGGGGATCAATGGTAATGATCATCCTAGATAACTCACTCTATGATCCTTGTCATCCAATTTGGAACTCAATTGAGACATATCACTCATCGAGAGTAGATCTTCCATCCTTTTTGGCACTCATCCAATTCATCTCACTCATTAGGAACCACTATAAAAAAATTCATGCTATCAATTAGTGGGTCTCAATACATAGATATGGGATTTCTCCCATCCCCATAGGGGGACTCCTAAAATCCTACTAGAAACCCATAATATCTCATCTCATAGATATGGGATCACACCCTAGACCATTGGGGGAAATCATGTGTAATGACCCAATGTTTTTTCAATGGAAATAACTTCTTATAATTATGCCTTATAGTATAATCACATTATAAATCACAATGACATATTGTGATACTAAATACAATGTTTTCACCAAACATTATTTTTTCACTTCTATGTTTTGAATTTTGAAAATCTAACATACGCGGTTGTCATCAGTAAGATGTTTGGAGTCTAATTGAACAAACATAATTTTTGGTGAATAGTAACATACATTTATGAATAGTAATGTTAGCCTTACAAATATTAATATACCATTATGAATATTAACCTCACCTATGATAGTATATATGTAGGATTTAAGTGAAAGTATGACGTACCTATGTTTTGGAATAAGTAAAAAAATAATTTCAAAAACTGTATTTTTCATGTAAATTATGTATTTAGTTTAAAATTAAATTAATCATATTTAGAAATTTATTTTTGAAAAATGGACTTCATTTTTGGATTATACACATTGAAAAATAGTTACGGTGTTTTTTTTTTGATTTTTCTAAAATACATGAGTTTCTTTTGAATAGTCAAGTACATTAATTTAACTTATAAATACATTATCACTTAAACCCACTATTATTAACATCACAATTGATTTAAAACCCCAAATCATGAACTCAAATTCTTTATTTACTATTCTTGGTCATGTAATCATCACTATTTATTATCATGGTTGAAATTAATAAATAAATTATTAAAATATTATGAAAACCCATATCCCCTCCACTATAAATACCACCCTTCACACCCTCATTTCCTCACACATCTCAAGCTTCATGCCTTCTCTAAACTCTAAAAAACTCATACCAAGACCCTCTCTCAGGTCCAAGATCTTATGGTCTCATCAAATGACCAATCCTAGGTTCTTTAAGGAGGATCTTAAGAGGAGGATTCAAGTGGTAATTTCCCTCGTTCTCATTTCCATTAATTTCATTTCTATTTCAAGTTCTTTTTATAATCTATCCCCACCAATCCTCATCCACATGATATTTTAACTCACGTATATCACATATAATGTAATGTTATAATAATTATGGGATAGTATATCATTTAACCCCATCTCCTCTTCATTTTATTTAAGAAAATAAAAAGTTGTTTTTGAGGTGTTAATTTATCACCTTCAAGAATGACATGTTTTCTTTTTTCCTTTACCACCTTAAGATATGGTCATGAAACCATTTTTATGGTTTAAAATATTGTATTATATGTATTATATCCTATTTTATTTTCTCAAACTAACTTAGCTACATATTACTAAATTATTAAACAAAACATGCTTGTTGTGGTCGAAAAATCACCCAAATTAACCCAACCGATTATGATTAAATTTTAACTAATGCTTCATCCACGTGGTATATAAAATAATTCATTATAATATCTTTTAAACTCATGTAATATCATTAATAACATGTAATATAAGTTCTCTATGTTTACCCATGTTCGACATGAACATCCATTGATTAATACAAGTGAACCATTCAAAGAAAACCATGAAAACGATCTTTCCCAAACAATGGACTTAAACCCTATAACTCATCCAATGGCCCATAAAGAACATAATAAAACGATAATAGCCCTATTCATGTACATAAGTTTATATAATTTTTAATTAATGAATCTAATCTGGTTATACATGAATTTAAATTGAATAAATCATTCGGATACAAGGTAAAGGGAAATTCCCTAACCCAACATTCTTTCTTCAGGTTCTCCCTCTTTTACTCTATTTTTTGTATGGTCACTCCTTAAAAATAATTTTTTCATAATTTTCGTACCATTATTGGGATATCAATGTTTTCAATGGAGTTTATATAAAACAAATGTTTTCTAAAACAACACTTCTTTCAAAAACACACCTTTTATTTCTCACTCAAGGTTGATGATTATGGTATCATGTATGTTATTCCCACACTCTTTTGGGAACCAAAAAATTATGCATGTGTTATAATGAGATTAAAAAAATCCCTTTACATGGGTTATTTATGTTTATATTTTACATATGTTATATGTGGCATGTATTATAATGATAATTTTATGATGTGATGAGTGCGCCAGGAATTATACTATGCAATATGAATATTTGAATGTGACAGGTGCCCCCGGAATTATAAAGTGCTCCAATGCATTGGGTAAAGTGATTAATCTCATGAGTTAATGTGAAATGATGTTTGTGAAAGATGAATGATATTTTCACAAGTATTTGTGGTATTTAACCACTAAGACATGATGTTTCATTTTTTATGCATTTCCACATTTCATGTATTTTATTAATGATTACTCTCATGTTCATTATCCTTTGTATATGATATGATTATGCTCACCCATTTTTATTTTGTTCTTATCTACCATATTACTAGGCTTTTATCTCACCCCTTTATTATTTATATTCTAATGTGAATATGTGTGCTAAGGATATTACAAGGTACAATAAAAGGATGTAGAAGAATGAATTAAATTAATATTTATGCTTGATGATGTAAATGTTATGTTTGGTCCTAGTTTTCCCAAGACACTAAAAACATGGATCCTTGTGCTGTAATACTATTATGTTTTTTATATTTATAATGATGTAATATTAATGTAAGAAAAGTAAATTTCACTATATCATGAATCCAATCTAGTACCTCATATATCATATCGCTCATATAGGGGATCACCTCTCGTGTAATTTTTGTCATGAAGATTCTGCCAACCCCATCTTAAACAACCCACTATGTTTGGGATTGTATAGCCGATGATACCAAAAGCACTACTGAAACTTATTGATAAGTAGGGGATCATGTACCCAGTGATTCCACAAAAGCTACTAGGAAAAATTCTACAAAGTGTATTGATGCTTGTGTAGTTTTGGTTATGGCCAAACCATGAACCATATATAGGGAAGTCGATATGCTAGAGGATCTTGCCCCGGCCTCCAAGAGGGATACACCAACTCTATCTGAGATCATTCTGTGTAGGGGGTCACAATAAATGTTGAGAACATAATTTCACGATTTACTCTAATATGGATAGGCCAAGGGAACCCACTCAATCAATACATGCCTACATCGCAAACAGATGTGACCCACATACCTCATATCATGTCACATCTCTAATTCCAAAAACATGACCACCAACATGTCCAATGTAGAATTACAGTAAGATAGGATACTCACAATATTATTTCTATCTCTTGAAGATGGATATGTCTGAGGGACAAGTCTCTAATGGTAGTATACAAAATGTACCAATAGTATAAAATTTGTCTCTAACAGCCAACCCATTTCATGTCCCCTCTCATACTAGACATGTATTTGGAAATATACAGGGTATGAACCTCATGTAACATGTCATGAGACCCCATAAATTCTCATGGGCATGTCATCACTAAGAAATTGTCATCTTTCCATGTCATACCACACAACATGTACCCTTGGTATATGAAATGTATTGGCTACCGAGCTACTTCACCATGTCCTCATCCCAATCTTTTGAATGGAACCCCATATCAGTGTACCTGGTCGTGTACTTCCACATGTAAATGTCTTTTAACAAAGAAAAAAAGAGCATGTCCAGAGACACATGACCTAGGTTCACTATATAGAATGTACCCCTAGTATATGGAATGTTTTTACCAAAGACCATCTTCCTTGAACAAGAATAACACACAGTGTGCTCCTTTATACTACTTGTCGTGTGATCTAGAATTTTAAATTTTAACCCCTTATGAGCCACCCAAAACTCTTTTATTTTAATAGAAACCCATATATCAACCCCTAGGTGGTCCATATCTATTATAATAGGTATAAAAACATAAAACAACCTATAATGTTGATTTGGAGGTAAATGTCATAAATCCACCTAACTCGCAGAGAAACGCCAAAGCTTCAGGTCCAAAATGACACCCAGAACCTGATTAACATTGATCGGGTGATGATCGACATAAAAAATGTAGATCATCCGAACCTCCCCACCCTGGTTAGGACTCGAGTCATCATTAACACATTGGGGGTGTCGTCCCTATCTGATGTGTTTGAGAACCAAATGGGGATGTTTGTTTTTAATTTAATTTTTTAAATTAATAAACCTTCATTTAACACCGCTCCAATGGTCACCTACGACCGGCCACCTGACACCCAAAAACATTGTGTTGTGCCTAGGGTAAACCCCATATTATGAATGAAATTACGGTCGCATATTTATGATCAGGGACTATAATTTGTATTTATTCCTCTTTTACTAAAAATTAATTCCCACATGATAAAAAAATTTAATATTTTTAATATCACCAAAACAATGATCCCAATGTCCCAGAATCCCACACTAACATAGTTCATAACATTGGATATATTCCATGAAATATTCAAATGACTTACATGCAAAATCCAAAGTCACTACACTCTCAATACCTTCAGTATTTTCATCATGAAAATCAAAAATCCATGACACAAGGGAAAGAATGAGCAATCGACATGATCTTCCACACCAGTGTGCTCACCATAGGGTTACCATGTTGTCTATAGACACACACTCTTGGGGACCACAAGCTTATGAAGGGTCCTCTCTTTTCAGAATCCAATCAACATTGGGTACCTGAAAAGGCCTCTCAACACCTACCATCTATCTCATATTGTATTTAAATCATGAAAGAAATTAGGCACATGTTTCCTCAATGGTGATAGGTGTCATAAAAATAATAACCATAACCATATGAGGTAGAAGAATGTAGAGCCACACCATCTCACTAACCTGACATAGATATCATCATTAATTAGTAGCCCTAATCCACCTCTAAATAAAATAAACCCCCAAAATCCTTTTTTATTACCAACTCTAGGCCAAAAAAAACATTCCCACTGGCTCTGACTAGTATAGCGGTGGACTACAGGGCCTCCCAAACATGGCCTCAAATGGTCATACACCAATGGTGGAGTTAAACAAATATCACACCAACACAAAAATCCAAATAATGTTCTCCAAAACTGAAATAGTTCTCTCTTATTTTAATAATCACACCACTACTGGGTGGACTATGATGGAAAGAAAACCTCATCATCACCTCATCTCATTGCATGACTCGTGTCATCATCAATACTCAGAATGTTTATGTACTCCCCAACATCATAAAATCCCTAAAGAAAATGTCTAGTGGATTTTTATTAATACAATACCTCATTAAAAAAATTATCCAAGATATACCTTTGTACCACACTGAATAATTTTATGGGTAGCCACCACAAACTCAAGACATGTCGCATCATCCTTAATCATTTCATGTGAATATCTAATTATGACTACATGTTGGTACCAGCAAACAAAAAATATGCTTCCCAAGTGTACACACTAGTCCTTACCAGACCATCAATCTGAAAACCTCAAACTTTATCATAGATCATGAAGTGTCGATAGAGTAAACCAATATACTAACACAAGTATCGAGGTAGTCTCTTGGGTTCCAGTCTATGTGGAAGACAACTCCTAGAGGGGAGGTAAACCCAACATGTCCTCAAGTATACATCTATGACTCTACTACTACTATAGGAAACTGAAATCTTATAGCACCACCGCTCTAATGGTAGTACTAACCATCTAATAAAAACTGATTGTATCTACACCCACAGGATATCATCCTTCTATTCCTCGGATCACTCTAAATCAAAAGAAGAAATCTTTTACAAAATCCAAAAAACACATCCACATCGACTGGAAGAAAAATCAATGAATGGATAGTAGGAAATGAATCTTTATTTAGTAAACACCATTGGTCTTCTCTCTGTTTCTACTATAAGTTTATATGTAAGTCTATCCCTCCACCAGAGTCAGGTAACACTACATATAAGAGTGAATGACCTCTAATACTCTCTATTAGTTCCTCAAATCATAAGGGTTGAGAAAAAAGACTCTACTTGTATTACTAGGCCTGAAATAATGGCTACACATAGGGAATTCTATGACACCTGCACAAAAAATTACTGAAACACACAAGTCAATGGAACTCATCCATCACAACTTAAAACTATCTTCATTGTGAGGCATTGATTCATCTGTATAGTTTTTTATCGCACCACAAGAACACATATCTATGGGACGTATCATCCTTCTTTCTTATGATCCCAAGGCTACATTATACTTCAATATCACAGGTCTCTATTGACACCCTACTTCACCCAATATAAGTACTGAGAAATAAGTGATTCACACTTGTTTCTAAAAAAATACTAAAAATTATTAAGGATATATATCATACTATTAATCATCCTTGAAACTATAGAGTCATAGGCTTATACATATTGTATTTATCCTCACCCCCATCCTCTAGATCCTTGAGCCTTTTGTGGATCAACTAGGGGTACTGGTGGAAACACAATGAAGAATATACCACATCATAATCCTCTATATGCACATATTCCATGTCTTCTGTCATGAAGAAATCCATGATCCCATCACTAACATTTCAAAGGTGGTCCATCGATCATATCCCTCTAATCATTACGGTGTGTTGGAAAATCTCACATGATATTTCCCCATCCATCACAAGTGAATCATTGCCTCTCTAATAGAATATTGGATCCATCCTGAGATGCTTGATTCGTAGACCCTTCATCCTACTAATATCAAACTATATGTATCAATTACCACATTAAAGGATAATGACTACAAAACCGAAATTATAATTGAATATGAGAGGAAACCTCCTTTTTTAACCATTGCAGGATCATTGGTCATAGAATCTACAACTTTATGGTGATTATAAAATAATGAATTTAACAAATGGAAAATGATTTGAAGTAAATAACAAGAAATATGAAATATAAATACCCCTTTATGGATATACCTAAACCCCCAAAAAATCTGAAAATTGGGTAAAGAAATAAAACAATTTGACACACATATGTTAAAATTAATGTAATAATTGGGCTGATATTGATGAACATGATGATAACTCCATTAATGATCAGGGCCTCTGGGATGAAATTGAAATTATGGTCTTATACACTATTAGGTTATCCATGAAACAAGAACCTAATACATGTCTAGATGATAATACATTACGTTCTATTCTCATACATAATTTTAATCTTACCTTGGGTAGGAGGGATAATCTTATTACGTGCACTGCATGTTATTCATGCACTACATCCCCATACATTTTTGATTTCCATGTGGACAATTCTAATAAAATTGTGGATGTGAACACTCTAATATGGAGTAATATAAATTCCCAGGACCCCTCACTCTTAAATGAAAATGATACTTTATGAGCTAAGAATCAAATATGTAGAAAAAAAATTACTTTGAATCTTTCCCACATTTTAACAATACTTCTATCAATGGTTCTAAAACACTGGATTCAACTTGACATGCTATAAAGTCTCAAAATTCACTATCTAACCCAAAAAATATGAAGGACATCACATAATCTATTAATACTATGGTGACTACAACTATTTACAAGGAATTAGAAACTGTCAAACCATTGAGTACACACTTGGTAATGGATCCTAAATTAAATATCTCAGTGGCTCCACTAAACAGCTTCAACCTATGGATTATTATGGGGTAGAGAAACTGGACCCATCAATTAATGTTCCATTAACTCAACCTACTATGAAATATTTTTTCGATAAGAACAATACAAATACCATAGAAAACAATGATTTTACATTAGAAATGAAGAATAAAACCAAAAAAATAGAGAATGAAATAGTTTTTTCTCCCAATACTCTCATCAATTCTCTTAGTAGTACTGTCTACCCTCAACCAAAGGTTTTACAAACCGTGACACAAAAAAAAATCTATTAATCATGGTATTATACCCTCGGTTCTGGACCCTAATATTATGCAGGAAATAATTGACACCTTATTGTAGATGTAGTGCCAGCCTTCAAATCTAGACACTATCCAACAGTAGGCCACAGCTCCTTCAAAAGCTCTAGGTACTCATATTTCTCCACTTATAGTTAGTGATGACTACTCTATGAAGTCTAGAATCATGATTTCTAAACAAATTATCAATCCTTTGTTATTGTGTCCAAATATTTATACAAACTAAACTATGAATAATCCAATAAAGGAACTTACAATGAAGAATCCTATAACATCTAGAAATGAACGAGAACAGGCCACTAACACTCCAGAGGTAAAAAGGTCTACAAGAAACAAATTTTCCAGAAAAAAGAAAAAGGGATGTTCTAACTCCAAATTTACGTTTAAATGAAGATAGTCTATTGGAATTTCCAGGTTATTTCCAACTATGACATGTTCATTATTTTAAAATTAATTGTTAATACCCATCTCCCTATGTTATTTTTTGTTGTTGAGCCTAAAATTACTTTTTCCTCTAAATACTCATATTTCTATCAACATAATTATGTGTTTACTTGTGCTATAAATAATACTCTCAATACTGATTTTTTATGGATTTTTTTCACTCTTCTTTACAGAATATTATTGTTTTCAATATCTCTAATGAAATTCTTACTTGCACTTTCAATATTGAAGGCACAAACTCTTTCTTCTCCTTTGAATATGTTGAAAATAGATAGAAAGAATGAAGAACTCTTTTGAATTATCTCTCATATATAGGAACTAAAATTAATTCCCCTAGTTTGTTATTGGTTATTTAAATTTCATTATTAATTCAAGCAAGAAAATTGGACCATCTCATGCTTCTATATCCATGATAGAATTTAAATCCTCGATCGAAGAAAATTATCTCATTAAAATTAACCTCACTGGTGTGAAATACATATGGTAATGGAAAAATTATAACAAAGTGGTTTCCTCCAAATTTTTCTAGAGCCTTCATGAATATCCCTACTTTAGATAACTGGGTCACTATCTCTTGCACCACTCTTCACTGGCTTAACAATGATCATCATTCCATCCTAGTCAATGTCTTCTCCAAAGGCATGAAACATGTGCTCCCTTTCATATTTAGAAATGTATGTTTCTTATGATGATGATTTCACTCATAACATCCAAAAATTTTGTTCCTCAAAGTCTCATTACAATGATGCCTATATATGTAACCTCAAATTAAAAAATCTCAAAATGACCTCTAAAATCTTGGTGTAGCTCTAATGCCAAACAAGTTAACAATGATATTGTGATACATCAGAATGAACTCAATGATATTAAATACAATAACACCACCTTGGACCTCAAAACATATCCTACTAAAAAAATAAATATTTCAGTCAAACTAAACTCCTTTATCACGTTTAAATAAAACATGAGAAAATAATATTTTAAATTTAAATGGTTAACTCTTGGTGACTGAAATACCAAATTCTCTAACTCTCTTCAAATAATCAAGACGATATGCAGGTCTGTAACCTTTCTAAAAGATGTGAAAACTTTCTTGGCAATGAAGAAAACATCTCTCATCATATTTTCTTTTACTATGAATCCATGTTTAATGGTCCTGATATTAAAAAATACCTCCTTCAAGAGGTCATTCCTTTAGTGATCACAGATGAGTGAAACACCTTCCTCCTCAACACTTTGATTGAGTATAAAACCAAAGACACTATTTTTATTCTTAATCCTGATAATTCACTGGGTCTGGATAGACCCAATAATTGTTTCTTTCAAAATTATTAGGATGTGATTCATATCGATGTTCCTAAAGTGTTAAAATCATTTTTTTCAAATGGGGTGCTTCCTCACACTCTCAATGCATAGTTTATCACTCAATTCCCAAGGTGGTTAATTCCACTAAGATTCACCAGTTTAAAACTATTTATCTTGTCAATACTTTTTAGAAAATCATCACAAAAATCATTCATAATAGATTTTCTACAATCATGGAAAAAATTGCTTCATGGAACAGATTTGGTTTTATAAAGGGTAAAACCATTCAATATTGTATCTATCTTTCCAATGAGTGTGTCAATAACTTGAACAAAAAATATAGGTAGAAACGTAGCTATTAAAGATTACATATGAAAATCCTTTGACACTATGTACTAGAGCTTTATCTATATAGTCAGGCATGGTTTTGGTTTCAGTGCCTCTTTTATCCCTGCAATCAGAACTCTATTCAACTCGGCGTCTATCTCTATTTTGATAAATGGTTCTCCCAAGGGATATATTAAATTCACCAATGGTGTCAAAGAATGTGATCCCCTTTCTGCCATCCACTTATCGATTGTGGAGGACTATATTAGTCTTATTATCAACCATCTAGTGGTCCAGAATAAGCTGAAACCCATCCATGTCTCTAGGAATGTGAATTCTTCTACTCACATTCTTTATGCTGATGAAATTATTCATTTCCTTCAAGTTGATGAATGAAAATTTCTTAATCTCTAAATTGCACTCTCATACTATGAAGGGGTTTCTAGACAAAAAATTAGTTGGAAAAAATCCTACATTTTAATTGGGAAGAAATTTGATCCCAACAAAAAATGTAACATCAACAGTGACCACAATCTGAAAGAAGGTACGTTACCTTTCACATATCTTGGTGTTCCTATTTATTTTGGTAGGCCCAAGTCCTTTCACTCTGCACCTATTATTGACAAAATTATAATTCATCATTCTTATTGGAAAGATAATGCTATCTCCATGGTAGGTACGACAAGACTTGTTAAATCTACTATTGTCTCCAAGGTGGTTTACTCCATGATGGTCTACAAATGGCATGTTGGTGTTATTAAAAAGATTAACATCGCAATTGATAATTTCATCTGGGCTTGTGGTACATTGGAAAGAAAACTTGTCACTCTTCCATGGTCAAACTAATGAAATTCCATTGAGAATGGTGGTATTGGTAAAAAAATTAAATTTCATTACTGAAGCCCTTCTGGTAAATCTCACTTTGAACCTTCTTTATAATACCTTAGATGCTATAAAATTTCTCAAAAATAGATTTTTTGACAATCATAAGGTGGAAAATTCGAACTACGTTAGCACTTCCATTTGGAATTCCATCAAAAACTACTTCACCAATTTTATGAATAATTCTTGAACGATGGTCTCCAGAAAATCTTCTATGAAATTATGGTTGGGTAACTGGATTGGAACACCTAAACTTCTATGATATATTCTGATCAAACTCTTGAAAATATCAATAGCAATATTTGAGATATTTTAAACTCTCATCATGGACACCTCCCTAGTACTATTCTAAATGTCATTGAAAACTACTCTATCACTTACACTAATGATTACTTAATTTTGGAACCAGCTCACATCGGTAAGCTTAACTCAAAAAAATTATAAAATAATTATTTCTGTAACCCAAAGAATGATTACATTTGGATAAATCATTTAAACCAACATTGGATTAAACCTTATATATTTACTCTCATCTAGAGTCTCTCTCACAATAGAATCCCAACTAATATTTAAGTTCAATCTTTTGGAATCCATCTTTTCTCTAAGTGTAAAATTTGTAACCAACACAGAAAATATTCTTACCACCTCTTTTATTCTTGTTCTACTAGTTCTACTTTTTGGAACTATATGATTTACATTTTTAATTATAGATTATTGATTCTTGACTCTATCAAAATTCAACTAAAGAAATTTACAGAAATGGAAGTATCTCAACAAATTAGTAACCTTTTCCTTGGTATAGTTTCTAAACTCCACCAAGTGATCTGGTATGATCAAAATGCTATTATTCCAAAAAATTCCTCACTCAATCTAAATTCAGGTCGAATGCAGATCCTTATTTCCATACATGACACTGCTTTATTACAAAAGGTAAATTTACACAACACCATGAATGACTTTGGAATCTTGAAGCGTCTATGGATTAACGGCAATTTATATCAACTACATCAAACTTTGGAGGTGTTCTAGAGATCCCCTCTCCATGGATGAATCAAAATCAACATTGATGTCACCTCCAAAGGGTAACTTGGGCCCTGAATGGTGGGGTGTTATCACAAGAAACACCTTGGTTAGATTCTTGGATGTTTCATGGGTAATTATTGTATTTCCACTACCCTCGAAATTGAGATGTAGAGTTTTATACATGCCATTTCATTTTCCAAGCTCTTTGTTTGGAACAACCTCTGGATTCAAAGTGACTCGACAACCATCGTTCAAGAGATTTGGAATGTCATAACTAATATTTCATGGTTGATTACTACATGATGTATGGAATGCAATTGTTCTCTTATCGATATTAACTATATCATCACACATTTTTATAGAGAATAAAACACAGTTGTAGATGGCATGGCCATCATGGGAGTAGATCAATACATTTACTGGTTTGCAGACCTCCCCGCTGATCTCATTTCCTCTCATAAAAAATATTTTAATACGACCACATATTTTCCAATCCTATAAACATGATTTTAATATTATTTTTTATTTGTTCATTTTGTTCTAACACATCACCTTTGAAAAAAAATATGAATAAAGTGGAAGATCTTGGGACCATTTTTTTCTAAGAAACTATGAAACCCCATGGAATGGCTTGTATTGTTGTTTTTAACAGAGATCCACATTTTAAATCTCAATTTGAGAGTTTTTTACAAGAGGAAACGGCCACCGAGTTTATGTTAAGCATAAAATATCATCTTGGGATGGATAAAATGACTTAGTAAGCCATTCAAATTCCTAAGGATATGCTTCAATCATGATTTCTTTATTTCATTGTTTCATAGAAAAAGAATTTTCCCTTTCTTGAGTTATCCAAAAATAAAATTTTTCAACCTTCAATTAAAATGGTTTCATTTTAAGAATAGTATGAGAACCCATATATATCTTTTAATGTATAGACTCAAGGGAAACCAAAATAGTGACCCAAAATGGTTGGCCATATAGACTCAAGTGAGACTCCCCATATTCTTAATGATGATTACATGAATTGAGGTTCTATAGTGTTATATGGGGATACTTTTCCCTCATATAAGAGTGGAACAATGGAAGTAATAGATATAATCAATTCAATAATCATAAAATATAACAAACATCACAGTGGAATAGGAAAAATCCAAGAATCAATATTAATTAAAATCCATTGGATGATTCATATACAAAAATGAATTTATGCCCTTATGATATAAAAAAGGTGATATATATATAAGAAACAGAGCACAATCATTTACAAAATGCTATAAAAATTAAAAAATACTAAAAGACATCTTTACTAGCTTCGTGAGCATATTCTCGGTCCTCTTCCCTTGTGATCCATGCTATAAGAAAAATTGATCAATCAACCATGATATAATAAATTCTATTATACCTATAAAAATTCATAAGTTATGTTTGAGTACCAATCAAACTCCAAAGAAATTTTTGAAATAAACTTAGTATGCCACCACAAATGGTGTTTATAATAATAAAGTATTTGTATATAGAAAAGAAATGTAAAGGTATAACAAATAATAAAAGATGCTGAAAATTAAATACTACTCGACTCTGGTTCTTATAAGAAACCTAGAGAACTCTACATGATTTCATATAGGATGGGATAAGTCTGATATTAGATAAAATTTAAATCCATTTATAAGTAATTATTCATAATTTGTATATATGTATATACACTTTATACGTGAGGATATATAGAAATATACATAGATACTAGGTTTTTGTTTGATCTGGGGCATAACTCATGCATTCATGCATAGACAAATGATTTAATGTCTTCAATAGGGGTACTAGACTTGATTCTCCTGATAATGAGAGGTTTCATTGTCATAAATTGGGATAGTGTGGTGATTCTTCATGACCAACACCCATAGTAAATAAACATAGAACATCATGCCAATCATCCAAGTAAAATACTACGATACGTCATGACCAACACCCAATATAAGGGTGTGTGAAACAACATTCTCAAGAAGTCACATAGCATTTTCCAATGTCCAATATCAATGGAATAATTATAAAAACCAAATTAAATTTCATTTATAACAAATTATATTCAAAAACCCAATATATTAATGGGTTTCCAAAATATTAAGTAATTCATTATATGTTTTCAATATGTGATGTGGCATTTCCAGTCACTTACCTTTAATCAAAAAAAACCATTTAAATTAGATGAATTAAAACCTCTTTAAAGTCAATCCAAACATAGGATGTAGTTTTGATAGATAAAAAATTATAATAATGATGAATTTGATTTGACACACCCAAAAGGTTGGTAACCATTAAGGTATATATCCTCTAACAATTTAAGAACCCTCTATGAAAGTATTATAACATTGTTTAATTATTTTAAAAAGAAGAGTGACATTTTAAAGAAACAAGAAAAAATGTCTCTAGTGTGGAATAATGGAATGTGATATAATATATGTAATATTTAAGTGAAATCTAATAGATTATATAAATTTGGTTTGTGGATGACCACTCATCTTGTATCAACCTTTGAATCAAAAAAGAGTGGACTAAAAAGTAAAAGAAAAAACACCCTAAAATAAGGAATATCAACTTTCACCAAAATGGCATTATTAACGTGAGATAAATGAAATAAATAAAAAATAGGAATGATAAGCTTACCATTTCCAATCTAATGTGACCAATAGGGAAGGAAACAGAGCTCGGACAGAGTAAAGACAGAAGAACCAAGGTTAAGGAATAGAGGATCTCCCTCTCTCTCTCATGTATCTCCTTCTGGGGAGAAAAAATTAGGGATTTTTTAAAATGATCCTTGGTCCCATTTTTTAAAAAAATGACCAAAGGTATTCACATTTATTGATAATTTTACACATTTGGTAGATCTTGGGTTTTCCACTCCTAGGAAACACATGTTCATGTTGTTCAAGGGTCTTGGACATCCATATACAAATCATTTATTATAAATAAATGTCATGTATTTATAATAAATTTCATGTATTTTAACTGTAACCCTCATCCATCACCCTACTACTTCCTTCCCGAAGAAAATAAACTGGCTTAAGGGCCTAGTTGCTAGGGTCGAAGACAAAAAACATTAGTTAGGGTTTGATTGAATTTAAAATAATTTGTACCTCTCTAAAAATATAGTTCATTACAACTAACACAACATAATATAAATCAACCTCAATTTTCACTTCTGACTATGGTAGATCATTGTTTGAGAATGCTTTTATCCACTGAGCATGTACATAAACCTCTCATTTATATGTCCCACCCTACACTCAGTCATACTTCCATAACACCCACAATAGAGGAACCAAACTTCCTCATAGAGTATTCGTGATCTAATCTATAGTATGTGTTAGGAAATCCTCAAAATAATAACCATCATCCAACTCAGCCTTTTCTGGTTGTAGAACATGTGTTCGTTCAATATAATATTGAATATGTTGAGAGACATGAAAGATATTTTACATAGACCAGTATCTCTAAGGACGTTCTATCTTGTAAGTCATTATTCTGATCCTCTCCAAATCCTCAAAGGGTCTAGAAAATTTAGGATAAGTCTTACCTTGTCCCTAAATTTTTAGATGTCCCATCCTGGGTGAAACACGTAAGAAAACATTATTCCCAACCTAAGACTCAATAGGTCATCAAAAACGATTTTCATTTGAATACATCCTAGACTGAGCTATCTTAAGGTTCTTATTTTTTAGTTGTACTTATCCTAAAGTATCTTGAAAAATATTTGTCCCATATTGAGCTACCTACCATTAAACTAACTATCATAGAGGTTCTCAAGAAGAACTACAATATAAAACCTCATATAGATTGATCTGGATGGTATCTTGAAAACTGTTATTGTAAGAGAACTAAAAATGGGGTATGGTTTTCTCTTTATAACACCCAAATTCATTGACACACACATAGAGCAGGGCATCTAACACCTGAATTGTATGCTCTCTCTAACCATTAGTTATATGGTGATTGTTCAGGCTTAGAATCACATATGTACCCACGGCCTTCAACAACACCTATCAGAACTATAATGTAAAACATCCATTCCTTTATGATATGAGAGAATACAGATCTCCATGAAATTGTATGATCACACTTATGTATAGACTCCATAGATCTTCCACTTATATGGTCTCTCCAATGTTTGATAAATGGGTGACATTTTTCAATCATTTAATGATGAACTAAGTTGTATCATTTGTTTTATGTGATCTGAGAAAACCTATCAAAAACTCTAGGGTAACATAATCCCACATTCCCTAGGGAATTGACAATATCTAAAAAAGTCCATCTGGTTGCTGATGTTCCAACATCACCTACTAATAGGCGAAACATGGAGTAAATAATTTGGATTTCTACATTTTCATAGTAGAACACCAATACTAGTGACATAGTTATCGATATATATTGGTAATACGAGGATTTACTTACCAAGATATGGATTTATATTCACATTGCATCTCCTCGCAGATTCCATATAGGACCCATAAAAGCCCATGTGAGATTAAGATCTCATCCTCACCCATAGTCCGACCATAAAATAAACCCTCATATGAGATAATTTCCATCGAGACTAGGCCC
Source organism: Viscum album (assembly GCA_963277665.1). Classification (NCBI taxonomy): domain Eukaryota; kingdom Viridiplantae; phylum Streptophyta; class Magnoliopsida; order Santalales; family Viscaceae; genus Viscum; species Viscum album. The sequence goes on from OY728156.1 coordinate 2,085,736,613, forward strand.
TATGGATTGTAAATTTTTCTCATTTTTACCCACTCTTAAATGGTATAGGTCACTACTAATGATGTCAGGAATGTCTTCTCATGACTCTCCTGATACTAAACATGCATCTCTAAAAAACATTCTATAAGATGCCACTCGCCACTGGCTTCCTAAACTACATGTGTTTGAGTCATCCAACTCATAGTATCAAATATTACATTGTCTTTTCCATATTTATAGGTAATCCCAAATTCAGTGGATTGTAGGTATTCAACCCGTCTACACTCTCTAAGATTTAATTCACACTTTGTAAAGATATATGTGAGGAATTTTGTGGTTTGTGGACACCTAAAATCACTATCTAAAAATGTAATCTCTCCAATAGTTTAAAGCATTCACAACTACTACCAACTCAAGTTCATGTTTCTAGTAATTCCTCTCATGACCCGTCAACCAACGAGACTTGTACACTATGAATCACTTATCCTGTATCAGAATTGATCCCAACCTGAATCCTAATGCATCAAAATAAATTATATATATCCTTTTAGTCTCCATAATAAATAGTATAAATACTAAATAAAACATTCCTTTTAATTCATGAATACATATTTTTTAATATTTTAGCCTGAATAATTTCACAACCTTATTAGTCAAGACCGTAAGAGGCCACGTTAGGACTGAAAATCCTTAATAAAGCATCTGCAATAATTTTCTAGCCCCAAAAAACATTATATATTAATTATATTCTTGGGTTTTCCCATGAAACTACATATCTCACCTTATTCGTGTCTACTGATACTGCTGATATTGAGATTATGTGACCCAAGAAGTGGAATTTTCAATCCAAAAGTGACATTTGGTGAGATTTTTTTAAATATGGTGCACTCTCAGTATATTCTTTGTGATATCAAGATGTTTCCCATGGTATTACTAAGTGAAAGAATACACTGAGTTGTAATCCAAAAATACTAACATTGATAAATCCAAATTCATGTTGAAAACTTGATTCATTAGGTCCATGAAAACAGTTGGTGCATTCATTAGATCAAATGGCATTACTTGGTATTCATAAAGACCATACATTCTTCAGAAAGTTGGATGAGGTATGTTGGAAGACCTGACACACACCTAATGGAATATCATCTTAAAATAAAACATTTAAATCACCCTATACCCTTTGATATGATAAAATAGTTCATCTATTCAAGGCATCTGATACTAATTTTTAAATAAGATTTGGTTCATCTATTAGTAATACTTAAAAACATAAGAGTATAATCCTCCTTATTGGAATAAGGGACTATTAAACACCATGGAGGGGGTACTATGATACATGAAACTCATAGTTTCCAAGTATTCCAACTACTTCCTATACTGTAAAAGCTCTGTAGGTGTCATACTATATTGAGGAATGGACATCATTTCCGCTCTTGGATATCTCAAGGTAAAAATCTAGTCCCCTCATTCGAGTTAGCCTTTATATTTTTTCAAAAAATACATTAATAAAAAATCCAACACTAGGAGAAATTAATAGGCCACATACCCTAATCATCCAAATAGAGACTTTTAATATGAGTTGTCACTACACTCAACCCCATTTGCTCTAGTCCAACTCAAGTCGCATGAAAATATCATTCTCCTAGATAAATATATATACCTCCCTCTAGTGATGTAAACTTCACCCTCAAGAGATTACAATCAATATGGTCTTGAGAAATAATCAACCAATCCTTCCCTATAATTAGAGAAAACAGTTTAATGTCGAGGATGAATATATTCCAGACAAATAGATAACCTCCCACCTCTAAGGGACATTCGATGCATCAGTGAACACTCTATGTTAGGATACCCAATAGGGTATTGAGTGTCATCATGTCATATAATTACTCTATCTTGGGGTCTAAACTATTTATAATTACTATAGATTTAAAATAATGTGATTAACCAATGTCAAATAAAGAATACACTAAGGTAGAGGCTACTGAAATTGTACCTCAAATGGTAGAGGATCAAGCATTATTCTCCTCCGATATAGGTTTCACTACACATAACCGGCCCATACCATAACCCTCGGATTCATAATGACTTCCTTTATTAGGATCGCTCGAATGGCATTGTGAATCTTTTGTCTAGTTCCCTCTACCTCAACCATTTCCTCGACCTAAATGGTCGGTCATATTCCAGCAACCTTCTTGGTGAGGTACTATACCCCCACTCTAGAACATAGAATATGTCTAGAACATATATAACAAGGAACTAATGGAATGGTTATGCAAAAACACTTTATAAGTCCCATACTATGTATTAACTTCATTCAACTGGATCTTTCATGCACTGGGATTTCATATGCCTCAGCTTTCCATGCTGGTGACATATAACAAAACTGTTAGTATGATCTGTCTGACTACCAAAACCCCTATGAGAAACCACAAAGTGAAACTTCCTCCTTCTATAAGAACTACTTATTGGTATGGATGCCAAATCAACCTAACTCACGCCTTTCGATTCCCTCAAATTCGGCATTATAGTGAGGCATTGGTTTACTATCTCAGAAATAGAAGTCAACTAAAAAATATTAACCTGGAATCATTTGATGTATACCATATCATCCATATATATCCGCACTGTCATTAGATCCTTTCCAGATAAAATCTATTCGAATAACTAAACTGTATTAAATCGAAAACAATACTCAATCCCAGACATATCACCCCACTCTATGTTCATGAACCATCAAGACAAATCACCCCTCAATGTCTTTAGAAAGAAGTAATCATGGGAGACCATCTATAAATCCATCCAAACCATATCCTGATTTTGATCTATTTGGGTAGTGACATGCCACCATCAGTTGGATGGACCAAATAACATATAAGAATATAGCTTAACCCTCCTCTATGGAGGCATCTCTGAATCCTATAATATAAAAATAATATCCTTCAACCATGTCTAATAATCCAAATGGCCTCTGTCACCTAGAAATATAGGAGAATTATATTGTTTTAAATCATGTGTCAACTATTTCATAATTAGGGTGGGTCTATCAACTCCTTCTATAGACTATATCATAATAATAAATACCTATCATGATTGGGAATCCATTCCTAAGTTAGTGATAGTAAGTGATGCCATAGGTGGAAATATAGTTGGAAACACTGGTGGATCATTACCCACCACCATCATAGAATTATCGTCACCTAGCTCCTAGCAAACGACTCAAGTCCATTATAGTAAAAAAATTCCACAATTCCAAATTATTGATTCAGAAAATAATTTTGTATAAAAAAGGAACAAAGATTCATAATAGGATTGGTACATAGACTACCTATAAAAAGGGAAAACCTCTCTTCTGGCTCTAAAATCCAGGTCTAAGTGATAACAAGATCATAAGGAAGCATGAAATTCAATCCTTATACCCACAAATCAGGTCAGGTCAATCTCAAGATATCACATTACATATAAGTTCACCTAGAAGAAATGAATTCCAATTTAACATTCATCGTTTTAATTGAAATTTAAACTTATTAAAGTTCAAACATATTTGTATAGAAAGAAGTTGATATGGTTAAATTATATGGTTCACCATTTCAAATTTATAAAGGAAAATTTATATTTTCCAAACTCATAAATTGTTGAACTATATGGATCACCATTTCCAATTTATATAGGTCCATACATGTTATGAGATTTAATGTAGTGTCCATTTAATTTGAAACCACAAACACATTCCTGCCCATGGGAGAAATGGCCCATGACTGAATGTTCCATAATTTACTACTTAAGGTTTCCCCATCAATATATGAAGGAAAATGTTATTAGGATAATAAAGGCATGTCAAGTTTCTAATATTGTTTCTCATTCCCCAATAAGATTAATTATCACACTTATATATATATAAATGAACTACTCGTGGAAACCAAATGCTATTCAAGATAATAAATGCACCTATATGTCATGGTAGATTTTAGGACATGTGAGTCTGGAAATTCCTAAAATATACGATATAATACTTAACCTAATTAGTAATGGTCAAGATATTCACAGATTTAAACACATACTTAAACTCCTAGAAATATATCTCATAACTATTAAACAACTCAAAATACACCCCCTTCTTAGTTAGGGTGGTTAAAATATGTTTTATATTTTATAATTCCTAAATAAACCTCTCATAGTAACCTTATAATGCCAAGAAAAAAAATATCTCAGAAACATTGACTAGTTTATCCCAAGAAATCATGGAATCAACATTCTATGGGTCCTCAAATATTCTTGTTTTAAATATTACTTCTCCTACGTATCATACATCACTGGTCTTGTAGTGAATGTTTAGAAGTTTGGTCTATAGTCGATGATCCCTTAGCGTATTCAATAAAATCTATAAATGATGATAATGGTCCGTTATTGACTAGAATTATTCAATAATTTCATTAAAAACAACCATGAATGATTCTAAATAAAAATATATTCCCAACTTCAATAGACCCATAAACACATTCAGTGTGTTCTTCAATCCAAAAAACATCAAAATTTTATCATGTAGATCATACCTAATTATAATAGTATTTTAGGGAATATCATAAGGGCTCACCAACATTTTATGATAACCAAATCTCATATCAGCATTGGAGATCCTATTATATCCCCATAGCTGGTTAAAGAGGTTTTTTATATGATGAAGATGATATCAGTTTTTGACTGCCACCTTATTCAACGTATAGAAATCCATGCATAACAATTTGCCTTCTTGGAAATCATTGTAGGAGAAATCCAAGGGGTTTTGTTATAGTGAATGAATCTATTCACCTCAACACCATAAATATGATCATTTAACTCTCTATTATCTATAGGATTCATCATATATGGTGAGATGTATATGAATATATTGCTTGCATAAGCTCAATAATAAACACATCATCTCTCTTGGGTATAAACCCTGATAATTCATTAGTAATGATGTCCTATACCTCGTTAATAAAGAGAGGAAATATTATACAATTCATATTCACATAATCTATAAAAACATCGGCTTACTTTCCAGAAATCATCCCTAACTGTCGATGGCCAATTCATGAAAGGATTGCCTATAAATACAACTCCCACACTATAGATAATTTTCACTCTATGTATATGTGAAGGATACATTATGGTGATATCAATAAATGTTAGCTTAATAATGAGTAACATAATCCATCCAAGGGATCTTATTGAAGATAATATTATCAAAATAATTAAATATAAGAGAATATTATAACCAATGATAATGATGGTGAACTATGAAGATCTTTAAGTATAGTTTGACCACACCTTTACGGTTGTATTAATAGAAATAACCCCATAAAGTAATCTATGATAAACCCCAAACCATCCAAAAACTGATAAAATATTAATAGTAGTGATTTACATATAATTAAAAAGATAAATAAAGGCCATATTCCAATAAAACCATACCTTGAACTGGTGAAGGCCCAATGTCAAGATTAATCAGAGTTGGATCTAATGTATTTAACAAGACAATAACCTGGTCTAGAGGTCTAGTATCAAGAAACCATTGAGGGGTCTCACCATGTTGACACTATTACCCACACCCTAAGACACCAGATACACCTCTATAACACAAACAACTGTTAGAACCTCATCCACCACTCTGTTGAGTTACTCCTATACTTACTCTAGAGCCATGTGTCTGACTAAAATCTTGTCCACTACCGGATTGTGGAATTATCCTATAAAATTATAATAGATATCCCATCCTCCCATATAATAGTCACTCTATCAACTATTAATGGAATTTATAAAATTCATGACTTGTTATTTTTCACAAAAATAAATCCAAAGAATCTATTCACCTTTGAGGAGCAGATGAACAACCACTCAAGAAACTCATCCCATCGTCACTATAACATGAACCATTGAATTTTTTCTTTCTGATGACCCACTGTTGACCCCATAATAGAATCCAACTTCCCAAATCCCCTTCCCTAATTCAAATCCTTACAACAATGAGGGTCTAAATCATAACATTAGAAGATGATGTCAGGTGAGAAATGTCCAACTAAACATGAAACTCATACCAAATCCTATACTCAATGTGAATAGACTTGGTTTTCAAATCCACATTGAATATTAGTGATAAAAATTGAAACTTCATAAAATGTGTTGTGTAATCCATGATGGAATTCACCCTCTAGGTGAGATGCATGAACTATCAGGACTTATCCTCTCTCAATGTCTATTGGAATAAATTTTCATCAAAATAAATATGAAAAATCAATCTAGGATTAATCCACAAGATGGTCTAATTTCATTTGGAAGTCCCACTAGTGTTTATTTGGTCAACAAAATATATATTTCTCTGGTTTTACCCTCCTTTTAGGGGTATCTCAAAGATGGTCAAAGATATTCAACACCAACTACACTGATAGCACAATATCTTGCGGTCCATCCTCACCAATATTTATGGTAGTATGCTATATCAAAAACTCCAACATAATCTAAAACATGGAAGACCTAGTACATGGAATCTACTTATCCATATATTTTACAATACCTCGGAAATATTATTTTTGATAATCATTAAAATTGATACCAGTTAAGTACGGGTTTTCATTTCAATTGTTAGCGGGGCGCACCTGTCCTTTCCAACTTGTATCTGTATTTCCGCACATCAAGGTGGAATGTCACTAAAATTTCGAAAAAAACCTATAACACATCTCTATGTCAAGTCAAGATATCATGGATTAAGGTAAGTAGTAATAGGTATAATGTCCCACTTCTTAATATACACTCCTCACTGCCTATAGAGACTCACCAAAAAATAACTCTCACTATCCCAATCCACCCACTATGAGGGTCAACAACACATATAGTATCCAGAATATTGATCATCAGATAATAGTAACAAAATAGAATATAATATAAATTAAGAATAATTCCACCATCAATTTATATAGGTAAACATTATATAATTTGTTTTTTGAAACATTAAATAATTTATCATTGTATCACATCCAATGTAGAATATCAAAAACAATTACATGAATGAAATATATATCCTACATGTTGAAGATGATGCATGAATACATGCCTATTTCTACCCTATCCCAAGAGTAAAACAATAAAAAATACATCAATATTTAAATGCATAATATTTTAAAAAAAAATATCTGAAATATAAAAGAGATAAGAAAAACATTAATATTTTCCCCGATAAACTCAATTTTCCGTATACATTCGCCAGTCACTCTAAGGAACATGGACCATAACAAGCTCTTACAACATCTTATATTTTGTTTATCCTATCCCAAATACTAATAGAAAATAAAAACATTTTTAATACAACTTTTTAATGTCGCTAATCTAGTTCACTTTCATCGTACCTTAACTAGGTCACTACATATTGAAGTATATATTCCCTAAAGCCCGTCCACTGGGTTATATCATAGTATATACTATTTTCATGTTGTACAGTATGACATGCTTCATTATAAGGTACAACAGATTCCTTATATTTGGGATATTGTAATAATATTAAAAGATAAAAATACATTTATTTTATATAAAAGTAAAAGAAAATTTATATATTCCATAATTTTCTTCTGATAACCATGGATTTATTGACATTTTTAAAAAAAAAATATTAATTAATTAGTTTAATCAGTTTTAATTTTTTAGTTTAATTTTATAGTTTAGTATTCTTTTAGTTGATTTTATAAATTTTAGTTAAATTACATATTAATATTATATATTAATATTATTTTTAGTATATATTTGTTTTATATATTAATATCATATATTATTTAATAATATATATCATTATTATTATTATTATTTTATATTAACTTGTATTAGATACACTATTATTATTATATGTATAATTATATCTGTTTTACAACTAATTTTTTATTTATTATTTTTAATGTTCTTGGTATTATCCATAGAATATCTTCTTGGATATATGTAATTCTAATAAAAAATATTTAACTATAATAATAATTATTATTATCACCTAATTTTTTTTTATCTAAAAATTTAAAATTTAGCTATACCTCTATTTTCAAGGATCGCATAGGGGGTATAACATCATCTTCAAAGGCCCTATAATCATTCCTTTTGTTCTTTAGCAAACCCCATTAGTGCAACACCAAGCTATTGGGGTTAGATCATCCTTCATCAATTACACCCCCTATGTCTCATTAGATCATCCTTTACCTTCATACAACCATCAACCACCAGAACAAGCCTCTTCCCCCCTCTCTTTATCTTTATCCACTAAACTAGATCATAAAAGGGGAAATATCATCACACATCACTTATATCCTTATGTAGTTAAATTACCATTGAACCAGCTGATGCCTCCTCATAGAATGATGTCACCTCATCACTAGAATCATCTTTTTTCAACAAACCTGTAACATAGCATCGCAATAGCCTTCATCTAATTTGATATAGTAGGCGAATTACCTATTATCCTATGAAACTCTTATTTTTAATGTTGGAGTGATTGATCCTTATAGATTCCAAACACCAACCCACAATTTTATCCTTGATCCAACCCAGTTTGTATGGCCTCCTTCAAATATGTATTCAATAACGAACTTGACTCATGGGGTTACTTCTATGCACGCTTTAGTGTTCCTAGATTATTCTAAACCATAATGTTAACACTATGTAGATGGGTAACCAATTTATTTTTCCCATATACAGTTAATTTTAATTGGTAAAACATGTATTTGGGAGAACCATATGAGTCTTTGTGGAATCTATGAAACTTATATTTCTTTGATGATTGACTAGAACATGTCTTGTTCAGGGTTAGAAAAACTATGTGAAAAGAATTTTAAGGTGTTACAAATGGTTGCATATTCCTTTTTATGGTTACTGAATGATTTAGAAGGCATTTAAAAAGATATGTGAGTTTGAAGTGGGTATCTAGTGGATTATTTATGGTTAGTTCATAATTTTCTAACTCATAATATTAAACAGTATTGTCCTCTTAGATTCACCGAAAAATTTAAATTAACTATTATCCCTCTTGAGTATTAACATATTTTCTTCTCTCCACCTTCATAACTCATTTCATTAACTTTGATGTATCCATATAGAGATTTTTTCCCCTCTTCTATTATTTTGTCTCCATTTTGTTTTATTTTCATTTTTTCCTCAAGGTAAACACCTATCTTTTTCTTCTACTCTCTTCTTCTATCTTTTTTTTCAAATTTTCATAGGTTATCCCTTTCTCCCAGAACCCTAAATCATCGTGAATGATATGTTTTTGGTTTGATATTATTTTAACCTATGAATTTAACTATTTAATACCCATATATATTTTTTCCTAGATTCTTCATGTGTTCACCATGGAAGGTGATAAACCATAACTTATTTCGGATTAATTCAAGGTATGTTTTTCTCTATTCATCCTTTATTTTTCAATTAATGTAAATATTATTCGTTGGATGTTTTATTAATTAATGTATAACCTTTTATTGAATCCATTTTTAATTTAGAAATTATTTATATGAAAAAAATAACTTAATATATGGGTTTTATTATGGTTTTTGTAGATTTATTTGAAATTATATGGTTTTGATATTCTATATTTTTATAAAATTTCCCTTGAGGATCCATTAAATGAATTGATGGAAATTATAATACTTCATCCTTTTTTTATAATAAAATAAATTTTTAATATTTTTAAATAATTTCGGTGGATTTTTATATGGTTTCATATTTTAGTGGATCCCAAAGTGTTTTAATGATCGCAATTTGAATGGTAAGAAAGGACACAATATTATAAGAATGTTTTCATATAAAAGAACATTTGGAACATTATAAAATAATTTCTTCAATTCTCATGAGAACCTAAATGATTTCAATTGTTCTTTTTCCCCTATTTTGGGTTATTAATTGATAGATTTACAATGTCTAATGGGTTTTCTCTATGTGAGGGTGTTGGGGTGAGGTGTGAGACATTGTTTGTGTTTTATTTTAGAAATTATCTTGTTTTATTTATCACCTCCATAATTATTTGGTCAACAGAATAATGGTATCTAGGTAAGAGGTCTTGATGCATCCTACCCTAGTCGGTACACATGTTGTTAGGTTCACCTAATTGTAATTATGATTGGAAGAGTGGGGAGGTTCTATTCTGATGAGGTTGTGTGGGATAATCAGATGTCTAATGTTATTATTAGATGTAATATATGTAATTTTTCATCCAATGTTGTTATCTAACCTTTAATATCACCACACACTAATACATAGAGGGTATCTTATGAAATTTTTTTCTTGATCAGTGGTTCTATGTTGGAAATTTTCATTTCATGATTAATTTACCCTCTTATGATTGTAGTTGTTGGTAATATTATTATTTATTTTATTTTCATATTTATCCTTGATCTTTTGGTTACAATTTACGTTTTTATTATTTTCTTTATGGATGAGAGTGATTTAAATGTGTTTTTTTAATTTTTTTTGAAATAATGGAATGTTAATTAATTTAATGATAAGTACTCATGCTAGGCTTAAAAATGTTTTTGAAATATGTTTTTATTGGTTCTTTTTTAAAATCAACGCTTCATGATTGGGGTTTCAAGATTCTTTTTATTTTTTTTACCGTTACATATAATGGTTTTATTATTTATAACATATAAAATATGGGTTTTCCCCCATTTATTGTTAAAAATGGATATGGTAATCCTTATATTCTAATAATTTCAAACTAGAATTTATGACTTGTTTAATTAAAGGAATTTCAAATACTCATTTATAAGATTCTAATGGTCATGTAAGATCACACCCAACATACACACTCTAGTGTGTGTGCATGGATCCCATGTTTTATATATGTTCTAGGTTCCCTTTACATTGGTTATCTTCTTATTGGGAAAATTTTTGTGAGTTTTGATGTGAATAAAACTATGTTTTTTATAGAGGAACTCAGGAATCTTAGTTTGGGTTTTTGTTTCATTTTGGTAATTTATGTATCATCGAAGATGTCCTTTTTATTTTTATTTAGTTCTTCTAATTAATATTATTAATTGTGTATTTTTTATGGATGATATTTCATGACAATATAAATTAATTTCATTGGTTTTATTGATTGTGCCTTATTGGTGTGTTTGTTTACCAATTTCTTATTTTTTGATATTACGTCAGAATCCAATGTTATAATGTTCTATATTATGTCCATAGTAAATGATATAATATCAATTTACTGTAATTTAAGGTTAAAATTGAAATTGTTCATTGGTGTTCTTTCTTGATATTCATCAACATTTTCCAAACTCTTGGTTATCAAGAACAACCTTCAATCCCAGTAGTGAGTTGAGTTGGATTACATGTCAGGTAAACCTTAGATGGTACACCAGAAATTGTTTCATAATATTGGTTTATGGAAATATGCTAGGTTATTGATGAATCCCTCTTGTTATTTGGGGTGTGTAATGGTTTTTTATAGGGATGTCAGAAGTTGAGAGACAGTCCTTTGAAGAGTCTCATGAGCCCTTTCTCATTCAGAACCTCGATTTTCCCTTGGTAGTTGGTATTGAGACATTTATTTAGATTTAGTTTATGATTTTTTGATGTATTTTGGTATGATAAGATGTTATTTGGATCCCAAATGAGTTAAATGGGTGATTTTCCTATTCCCTATCATTTTGGGCTGAAAATAGACCTGGAATTGAGGGTACAATGTTAGCTCGTATGGTCTACCAAACCATGAAGAGCCCATGTAGATGGTTTTGTGAGCATCCTGGAGTCTTCCACAGAATTGGATCATGGATTGAAAAACTATGAGGCCAATCCATGAAAAAATATAAATCCATATTAAATTGAATATTTTGACCTCTCTTATTATATAATTTCCCCTAAAGTGGTTTCTACTTATTGGTGATGAATTGAATAGGGTTTTTATTATGTTTGGATTTTATTTAATGGGATTTTGTTTTCATTTTGGTATATTATTTTTCTATTCCATAAATATTTCTATTATTTTCTAGTTTTTTTATTAAAGTAGAAAATTTTATAATGGTTTGATTAAAAAATTGATTTCAAATCCATTGTTTTGGTAAAAGTTCTTAATTTTATTATAGTAAATTTTCTAGAATAATTTATTTCATTATAGTATTACAAAAAAAAATTAAAATAAAATTGGTCCATTAAGGTTATTTATTTGATATTTTTTCTACAACAATTTAAATTTTAATTTTAGTGAAGTTAAAAAATGGTTTCTTTTTTTTAATAAAGAGTATTGTGGTTTTATTTGATTTTGAAAATGGAATGGGAATGTTACAAGGGTTGGGTGGTTTTAAAAGAAGGGTGGTTTTATTTTCAATGGCACACCTTGATAAAATTATTTTAAAATTATTTTCCACTGTATGATTGTTATTTTAAAGAAGAGATGTTTTCAGATGTGTGATTAATGTATTTTTTTTCAGGTTCTTGTGTTTTTTTTCATTCCATAAGTTGTAATGGGACTATTTAGATTTTATTATCGAGTCATGATTTGGATTGATTTGACTCTTTTGTTACATTGAAATTCCTCCTTGTATTGTTATGAAACAAAGTATATGTCTTTAATTCTAAGGATAAACCCCTAGGTGAATCCTTTCAATATTTTAATAAAATACCTTGACATTTATACTCCACCATGGCTTTGAATATAGTGGTAGACTCAAAAAAATTTATTCTTGTGGACCTCCTCTTGGGAGTTCCTCAATATGATTTTTATTTTTTTGCTCTAATTTAGGATTAGTGGGGAAGTGTTTTATTGTTCCTTGGTGTTGGTATATTTTTATTGGAGTGATTCATTAATGACCTATTTAATTCTAATTAATAGTAAGAGTCCTTTATTTAGATTTCATTTTCATGTTTTGGAGTTTTCCATCATATTTTATATTAAATGTTTGTGGGAACAACTAATAATTTGTGTGATTGTGTGTGTGTTTTATTGGGATTCTTGTCATTTGTGGTTTTTTATTATACTGGTTACTTTTTTGTGGTTAGATTATCCACAGATATTTGGATCTCATTATTATTTCAGTACGGTTCAATCATTTTTTTGTAATATTAAACATATGGGGTTATATTTATAATGGATTTTTGGAAGTCATGTTTTTTGAGGTTTTTGGGGATATCGATGATAAGTCTTTGGGTTTTAAGATCTTTTGGGTAATAATGGGAGACCTTAAGTCTTATATTAGTAGATATTATTGGAGTTTCTTCTCTATACGCACCAGTGGGTGATAGTTAATTTATGGGATCGATGTGATATGGAATTAAAAGGTTAAAATCCACGTTAACCCATATAAATTGGGGTGACTCCGGTCAAGAACCAGTATTTTTTGGGTGTGGTGTGTTGAGTATTTCAATTCCATTTCTTTTTTGGTTGTATTTTTTCTTTATGTATGTTGATTTTTATTTATTTTCTATCCCATGGTAGTTTCAATATATTTTCATGGAATGGAATGTTATGGTTAGTGGACGAGGGTTATCTCTTGTGGTGGATACTTCTTATAAGTGTTTTCCTTAATTCCACTAGTATAGAAGAATTCTAAATTGTGGGGAGATCTACAATAGGTTTATGTTTCTTTAGGGTTTCAGGTTATTTGGGTCCGATTTGACCGATATTTAGAATCTTTAGTGTTATTTGAGGAATTGGGATTTATATATCTAGGATTTTAGGTGGTTGGTTTTCCATTAAGTTGTAATGATCTTAGTATTAATTACATTTAACTTTTGATAGGGGACTTTATAGGGTTATAAATTACCATTTTGGAAAGATTATAACATCTAATGTTATTGTTGTAGTGTTTTTATTATTTTATATTTTTGTTAGTTTTATCTTTTATACTTTTGGGACTTATTTTTTGAATTTTAGAAAATTTTCATATATAAATGATTTTCATACAGACATTTTAATGTTTAGTAAACCATGAAATTGAACATAATCCATGAGTTCCTTTTGTACATGGTTTAGTGCACTTGGTTTAGTATAAGGTGTGTGGGTACCTTTACATAAAAGTTTCTATAATTAATTTTTCTACATTTATGGTTAGTAGAAATGGGTTACACATGTACCATGAAGAACCATGTGAGTCTTATTATAAAAAATGTGTTCAACCATTATTTGAAGGTTTTCTAGTGCATGACCAGTGGATATTTAGGAAAACCATGTGACAATCATATAAAGGTATTTTGGATGGGTTTAGAGTCATTTTTATGCTTATTTCATGGTTCCTAATCCATGAATTAACAAGTATGAGTGTGTAAGGGGACTATGGTGGATCTCACATGATTAGTTCACATATTTCCAAACTGTTCAAACTTTCAATGTTTACTTAATTATAGAAATCATATATATTTTTCTTCCCAATTTGTAACATATTATTTTTTTTCCTTCTCCCAAACTTTGTTTAACCACACCCTTTAGATCCCCAAGGAGAGTTTACTTTCCCTCTCTTTATATTTTTATTCTATTACTGAATATTTTAAAGTGTTCTTCATGGTGAAACCCACTCTTTCCATTCCTTTATATTCTACCCTTTTTTTGTTTTCCTAGGTTATTTTATTCTCGTTAAACCTTAAATATTTATAAAATCTGGGTTTGGGGTTCAATATGGTGATAAACAAGGTCTTTTATTATTTCATCCTAGAAAAGCGTGATTCCAATATCATTTCAATGTTCTCCAAGGAAATTTCCACATTGTGACCTTTTTTTAATTGTTTAGAGGTAGTTTTCTTTTAATACTAGTTTATTTTAAAATTCATGATATTATTTCACTTGAGAATTTTTTTTATTTAACTTATATCCATATATGGAATCCATAATGAATTTAGAAATTAATTTCATAGATGTAGGAACCTAGAATAAGGTGTTTCTTATTATTTTTGTAGGTTTAATTAAAATTTAGTGTTTTTGATCTTCCATGTGTTTATAGAATTTTATAATGGGCTATAATTAATGACTTTGAGGTAAAATGTGTTAGCTGAAATTTTTTTATATTTAAAAAAATAACAATTTTCCAATATAGTTTATTAGTTTCGTGCTTCCAAAATGTTTTTAATGATGGTATTTTCAATAATAATAAATGACTCAAAATTCTATGTTAGTTTTCATATATAATCTCATCTGTAACTTTAAAATGTAAATATTTAGTCACTCATGAGACCCTCCCTAATTTTCCATATTCTTATTTCACTAGTTATTTATTGTGCTTCTATGATTTATAGTTGGGTGATATTTAAAAAAAATTAATTATTGTTTTCAAATACAGGAAATATGTTTCATTTAAGGTTCACTTATTATGTAAGTAATTGAATTTTCTTATTTTTCTTGGTTTTTTATAAAATCAAATATTCTTTTTTTTTGTTTCAAAATTGATTTCATTTATTTTTCCGTGAATAGACTGATTTTATTTTTTATAACATTAAAAAAATTGGTTTCTTTCCACTTATTTTATTTACAATGAAAATGGGAAACCTTACAATATAATATATTTTAAACTAGAATTTATGACTTGTTTAATTATAGAAAATGTATAGATTTTTTGGTGGGATACTACTAGACCTATTATTTCACTCCATGAATACACACTCATGTTCTTGTATAGTTGGATCAGGTTTTATATATCTTACCCATTCCCTTAAAATTGTTTTCATATTCCTAAGATAGTAGTTGTGTGTTTGGATATGGTGAGATATCATGGGTTTCATGGGGTTACTCAGAAATTTTGGTCTGAGTTTTTGTTTCATTTTTTTTATTAATTTATCATCCAAGAAAACATTTCTTTTCTTTTTATTCAGTTATTTTTATTGTTCTTTATTGGGAATTTATTTATGTATTGTTTTTATTGATAATATAAATTATTTGGATTAGTTTCATTGATTATGACTTGTTTTTTTATTTGTTTTTAATTATTAAATATTGTCTCAATGTTCAATTTCTGTAACATCCATTTTGGATTCATAGTAAATGACTGATTTTCTATTAACTCTGGTGTAAGGGTGAAATCATTTCCAATTGTTATTACTTGATTGGTAGGAACTAGTTTTCAACCCATAAAGATCAAAAATGATCTTCGGGCCTAGGGATGATCCGATTCAGGTGACGTGACCAGTTAACCTGGGCTTATTTGTATAGCCCTAGAGGTCCCTTATTTTTATATGGTGTTTATAATAGTTGATATTTTCATTCATAGTGGGAATCATAGGGTTTCATAGTGGGATTTTTTGTTTCTTAATTTTTCTTTGATTTTTCAAGTTCACAGGGAGAAATGGAACTATCCTTATACATAAATTCTTATTATGGTACATATTTAGATGTTTGTTCATATAATTTGTTAGTGTTATTACCAATAATTCAAATAGTGATTTTAATTAGGGGTCCAGTGATTAGTGAATAATTTTTTTTCTTATGGAAATCATCATTGGTAGGCTGTGATGACATTTGTTTTGACACAAGAATTGTGATTTATATCTGTTATTCTTTATTTCATGTTTTTGTGATGGTTGGATAATTTCATTATGTCATAGTTGTGATGAATTTGAAGGTAATATTATACCTTTATTTAATTTTCTTGTTTGATTTCTTGTAAATTATTGTTAATTTTATTCTTATTTATTAGATTATATTATTATATAATTTAATTTTTATAGAGTCTCCACACATTATGTAGAGACCCAAAGCTTAACGTACATGGAAATTAAATTACTTTTGCAGAATACTTAATACATAACAAAAACAGACACCAAAGGACCGTAATAGTTTAGTACCTTTGGAAACATGGAACATAATCTTCTAATCTTGGTGGAGGATCCTCAACATCTCCTATAAAGATATTCACTTTTTTTACCTAAAACCATTCCTTATATCCTTGGGAAAATAAAACATAAAAAGGGTGAGCTCAAATGCTCAGTAAGGGAAAACATAGTGAACATAAAACAATCCATAATCATTTGAAAGAAAAAAACTTGAACATGAAATTTAAACATCAAAATCATGAGAAAGGACATAAATCATGGAACTACGTAAGGAATATATCATAATGGATCATTAATCATGATAAAATATAATGGGAATAAAACATGTAATTGTGAAAACCATTCATCACATGTCATGATTTCCATAGTAGTCCAGGAATTGCTTCCAAGACCATCTTAGTGGAAAAAGCCCCTTTCGGAATCGAGTTCACTCCTCGTTTTAGTCCTGTAACACTGAACCAGATTAACATACCATTCGAATAATGTCTATCTCATGAGATATAAATCTTTACCCAATGCATTGGAGGGATATATAGGTACCTCCCATCTCATAATTAAATCATTCGTACTCGTGCCACAACATAAACAATCATCATTTATAATAACCCAATAAATAAAATGGTTTTTATAAACATCATCACATCATCACATAATCCATAGGAAAGAAATAGATATCATTTCATAATAAGAAAAATGAAACCATGTAAATTACAGATACATTATACTTGCAACATACACATATGAAATACTGTCATCTTAGATGAAAAATGGTTTTGATTAATCAATTGAAATTAATTCTTGAGGAAAATATCCTTTCTTCTTCAAAATCATTTTATTTTCACAAAATGTCATGAAGATTTTAAAAGAAAAGGATTTTGTTGAAAATAGTTATGAAATATTTTGGAGGAAGCTTCATGAAAATAAGGCTTTATAAAAACGTAAAAATCCTTTCATGTCGTATAAGTTAAAAATAACATTCTTCTCGTAGTTTTGTTGGAAAAGTCAAAAAGTACCTCATAACGTAAACAAAAGAAAGATTCCTAACATACCATGTAGTAAAAGACAAAATGGGTAAAAATTACATTAAATATACATAAAAACAATTTTATAAAACATGGACTTAGATGATAACAATAACCCCAGAAAATACTTACGAATAAACAATCTCAGATAAGAACGAGATTGGAAAGGTTATCCCTTACCTTAGGTCTGATATGCTTCGTACGTATCCAAAACTCCTGTATAATGATATAAAATAATATCATTGACTTATTAAAGAATCATATTCTTTTTTATGATATCATATATGGTTCACTTATGACTTTATATTTCCCGTTCTTTCTAAATTCCATGTTAAAGAGCGTTTTGGGTAAAATCGTTTCATTTGTCGTCCGTGTTTTGACTTGTAATTATTGATATGATTACGTAGAACATTATTACTTAATTACAGAATATAAAACATGAATTATATATAATATATATTCAGAATATACATATATATAATAGATCGATAAATGGAAAGAAATACACCGTTCATGGAGACAGTAGGTCGTATATACGCATGAACGTTGTTTTCGTTTCCTCATTGAATTGAATGGAATTAATTGGATGACATACATATATATATACATAAATACAGTATCATTATTATGTCATATATTTCATGATTAATTATTATATATACTTTATAATCATTCATTAATGGTTAATCACTGAGAATGAATATCATCGCGTCGTGGAGACGGTGGACCATACGTATGCACGAGCGATGATATCGTTCCCATAATTATTGAATTGAATTGGAGGGGATGATACAATATATCATAATCATTATTTTGTTATAATAACTATGTATAGTTATTCTTTACACCATTACACCCATCCCAGTAAGGTGGTGTTGGAAAAATAGATTACACCACGGCGTGGAGACGGTATTCTGTACGTACGCACACGCGGTGATTTCGTTTTCCGTAGGATGGATAGAAGGTGAAATGGGTTTGTTTCATATCTATAATAACATATCAGTATATTAGTGATACTTATGTAATTATGATATAATGAAACAACTAATGAAGAGGAAGTTGAAGAATAAATAAGCTTTAAATAATCGGTAGAAGTGATTACCTCTTCTTCGACGCACCTCCTTTAAACTTCTTCTCATTGCACTAGGGTTGGTCTTTTGAGAAGACCAGTAACTCTATAAGGTTTATAGGGAAGTGGGGATGTGAAATGGGCCAAGGTGGGTCGAGCTTCAAGGCTCAAAATGGTGTGAGGAAGAGAGGGAGGAGGTTCCCTTTTATAAGGGAGGAGAGGGGCACCTTTGGAATCCTCAAAATATTAGTTTAATATAAATTCAAAACCCACATAAAAACCTCCAAAAATGACTCAATTAGAATATTAAATGAGTTAGGGTTGTAATATCATCAAAAAATAAAATTAAGACATGTTTTGATCTTATTTTAAACCTTATCATTTTGATTTATCGTTATTTAATCTATTTAAGTTTATTTGTGGTAATAAAATTCTAAATTTTAAATGGTTATAAATAATCACTTATGTGTTGTTAATTTTCCATAATTGGATACATTATTATATTTTCAACTATATAAATTTCAATTTATAATTTTTTAATATTTTTGTGATTTTAAAACAATTTAATAATGTGTTATTTTTATAAAATCACAATAATGTCAATTTTGACACTATTCATTTATTTGAATTTAAATAAAATCTACATAGAGGATATATTAGAACTAAAATATTTAATAGACTCCTAACATGTCAAATGTGTCTGGAAAATTCGTGGATCACATTAAATAGTTTATATAATATATATTTTAATATTTTTAAAACCATTTATTTGGTATATCTCTTAATAAAATAATTAGTAATACATTTTTGTATAATTATTTAATATACTTATTTTTTGCATAAAAATTATATTTAAATCCATTGATGAATATAAATATCAAAGATTTTATAATAATAATTTTACTCGAATTTATCATCTTAAAATAACAATATAAAAATTTTTATCGTTATTAAATTATGAAGGTGACAACTTTGGAATCATTTAAAATAAAATATTATAAGTGTCATAATAGCCATAATAAGGATCCAAATGGTCAAAAATTCGGCCAGTGGATTATTAGGGTTTATATATACACTACTAATAAGTTTTGTGCAGATTTTTCGGTCTTTTGATATGTATTACTATTTCAATAAAAACTATATTATTGATTTTTCACTAAATAAATAATTTCTGCATCATTAATGTATAAGATAATAGGGTAATTAAATAACTTTTAAAAATTATAAATAAATTACCATGATAAATATAAACATTTTATCTTTCAAATGAGTATTTATAACTGAATTTATATTCTGTATAAAGTTATATTAAAATACATTAATTATTAAAGTTGAGTGAGACATATTTCACTTTCCTTTAAATTAAATAAACTAAAGGTCTTAATCACCTTCAAGTGGGTTCTAATGGATTCCATTTCGACCCAAATATGACATAGGATGAATTATAATCATCCAATTGTATTAAGACAAGTATTAGGATAATTTTATAATATTATATTTACCCTCAATTACCCAAATTACCTTTTACTACGGTAAATAAAATTTACCGTTGTTACTATTCATAAAGCCCAAAAATAAAAAGTAGTCTATTAATATATTTTGGACCCACTGATTCCAAATATGGAATACATTTTTCTAAATTCAACACACAGAAGTTGCAGAAATTAAATTAAAATTAATCCTGTTGTCGAAAGAAAACGGGTTTTTGTTTAAAACATTGCAAAAGATTGAATTTATTTAACCTACGAATTCAATGCAAAATCAAGGCTAATGACATAAATTATATTAAATGGTAAAAATATATTCTATTTATACTTTAAAACCATTCAATATTATAATTTAACAACATAAGTTATTATGATGAAAAAAAGTTGTTTTTAATTAAAATATAGCGTGTTTTTACTATTCATTAAAATATGAAAGTTATCAGAATAATATGAAAAATTTATCCAGGGTAAAATTTTATATCCTGATTCCAAAGAATAATTTTATTTTGTAAAATAGAACTTATAAACATGTCAAAAACTAGATTTTAAGTGGGTGTGCCATCAAAAGGTGGCAAAACTGCATTTTTTTAAAAATACTTATTTTACCTAAAAATTTTATTTTGTTCTTATACCATGTTCTAGAAAATGTGTAAGATGAATAATAATGTTATAAAATTTAAAATTTAGTTTATACTATTCATAACGGCTAGTTCTTAATAATATTATAATAATATATCATTATTTAGTAAAACCCGGTATTGCGTACAACACATGCTATTGAGGAGGGATGTGATTACGTGTAATGCAAGCCAAGTCAGGGTTGCATGTAGTGCACGACTCCTTTGTTGTTGCATATAAAAAAATACATTGAATATATATATATACTCAATGTTTCATAGAATAACTACTATCAAACAAACATGAAATTGTGTGTAACACGATCCATGATTAGTGTTGCGTATACTGCATGCTAATACGGTGTTGTGTATAGTGCAAGATAATCATGGTGTAGAATACAACAAAATATATGAAAGAAATTAAAATTAATATATCGTATAAAATCTGGGGTTGTTACATTCTACCCCCCTTAAAAATAATTTCTCCCTCGAAATTCGTTGGGGTTATAAATCGTTTATTATTCATAGAAACCCACATCGTAAAAAGAAATACTAAAATATAATTTTAAAAACTAAAGTATGAAACTTAACAATTACCCAAAGTAACTCATCATTGGGTTTCCAAATAGGATACCATAGGTGAAAATATAGATATGGAAGAGAAATCTAAACATCAAGTTCCGATGGAGAGTGGTAGAGAACATGGCTATGAAAAAGCCAACAATCACAAAGCCATAAATATGTGATGATCTAAGGTACCATCTGATTCATCAGATATAAGGTCACTATGACAACATTTTTTTGTATTCATGATCATTTCCCTAATGTTGAAGAAATTGGAATTAGAAGAAATATGTTCTTGATTTTGGTACAATCTCACCGTTGGTCATTCCTTGGACAATTTCAACTTCATCTCTAAAAGAAATTAAGTTGATTTTTTCATTCGCGAAGTGTTACCAGATCAGAAGATAGAATGAAAGGTCATTCCATCTCTCTCAAACAAAAAGTTTTCAAAATTTATCAAATATACATAAGTCCATCTATAGTGAGATTAATCATATATGATTCCAGAAATGGACTTATACTTCATCTATCATACCGCTTAATAAAATAAAAATAGTTTCTACTAACTAGGGACTTCCTATAGGCCAGTGGTAGGTGATAAAGACATGTCGCACTTCAGTTGTGGGTTCGATACCCATAGCCTTGTCCGACGTGATGGGTTGTCGCTCATCCTTCAGGTTGTCCTTTTTTTTCTAAAAATACATTATTATAACTTTCCATCAATAATATTGAAAAAGTTCAAGCCTTAAACAATACTATCTTTTGTTCAACATAATCCATTCCAATCTTTAGTCTTATCCAGAATACATATGTCCAATCTCATATTATATTGAAAAAGATTACCAAAGAGTTCATATAACAAGCACGTTAATACCATCCTTGATCCCCTTATATCATAAGATATGTCTTGTTGGTCACATTCCAAACATTCGAAGGCCTTAATCATGTATTCTCTTGAAAAAAAAGAATACCCATTGAACCTTAGTGAAAACATGAATGCAGTTAAAAGTTAACACTTTCCACATACCAAAATCCTCAAAATTCTATATACTCAAACCATGATACCACTTAGTCCTTATATCAATCATAAGCTCATGAATACTGTCAAATATTTCATTTTCTCCTTATCCCTTAATTATGTGCATATCATCTCCTTTCTAAAATATTTGAATCACTTTTCATGGTTACTGGTACCATAAAATTATTGAAAACCACAATAGACTAATACAAATATATTCTAATACACCATAAAAGTACCTCAACAACATTATTCTTCAATACCAATACATAAACACATCAATCAATCCTCTTCAATGATTGTCCTTGAATAAGTCCTTCCTTGATTTAGAAGTAACATTTTAGGTCAGGGCATTGAGTTGGGTAATTACCATGTTCTCCAAAAATAAGACATTGAAGTCCATAACAGTCTGTCACTTTATGGCCCTTTTCCCCACAAAGATAACATATGTCCCTCCATTTGAGTTATTCCTCAAGGTTCATCTTCCCTTCATTAGAAGTCTCAATCTTCCTTTCTTTATGCTCCTCAACATGCGAACATGCATAAAAGTCTATCTTCCTATTATTTGATTAATTAGGCATAACACTAAATTTCACCATGTTAATCATATATCGTGATAACTGATTTGGAATACTCACAATATCTTTCTATCTAGGCATTACACAATTTTTTTGCTCATAGTCACCATTTTGTCCATTGGATTCAATGTTAACCGAATTCCTTCTGGTTCCCTCCATTGACTAAAACAAAAAAAGAATTCTGTGAGAGGAAAAAATCACACAAGTAAAATAACATAATCAAGGGGGAGTACCTTCGACATCTAACATCTTAGGTTTAATTCTAATATCATTACCGTAATTCTAGGAATATAACCTATACTTATACTTAACCTTAGGGACATCCCTAGACATAACTTAGAAATATCTTTAGGGATCTCACAATAGTTTTGGCATCCTAGTTTCCAAAGGTTGACTAATCCTTTCCTCTAATACCAAATGTAGAGACCCAAATCTTGACATACATGGAAATTACATTACTTTTTCGGAATACTTAATACATAACAAAAATAGACACCAAAGGATCGTAATAGTTTAGTTCCTTTGGAAACATCGAACATAATCTTCTAATCTTGGTTAAATATTCTCAACAAATCCCATAAAGATCTTCCCTTTTTTTACCTAAAACCATTCCTTATATCCTGGGGAAAAGAAAACATAAAAATGGTGATCTCAAATGCTCAGTAAGGTCAAACATAGTGAACATAAAACAATCCATAAACATTTGAAAGCAAAAACTTGAACGTGAAATTTAAACATCAAAATCATGAGCAAAGCCATAAATCATGGAAGTACGTAAGGAATATATCATAATGGAACATCAATCATGATAAAATATAATGGGAATAAAACATGTAATTGTGGAAACCATTCAGCACAGGTCATGATTTCCATAGTAGCAAAGGCATTGTTGTCAAGACCATCTTAGTGGACAAATCCCCTTTCTGAATCAAGTTCACTCTCCGTTTCAGTCATGTAACACTGAACCAGATTAACTTACCATTGTAGTCATGTATATATAATCAGATATAAATATTTACCCAATTCATTTGAGGGAGATATAGGTCCCACCCATCTCATAATGAAATCATTTTTACTTGTGCCACAAAATAAACATACATCATTTATAATAACCCAATAAATAAAATGGGTTTCATAAACATCATCCCATCATCACATAATCCATAGGAAATAAATGGATATCATTTCATAATAAGAAAATTGAAGCCATGTAAATTATATAGACATTATACTTGAAAAATACACATATGAAATAATTTCATCTTATATGACAAATGGTTTTGATAAAACACTTGAAATTAATTCTTGAGGGAAATATACTTTCTTCTTCAAAATAATTTTCTTTTCACAAAATGTCATGAAATTTTAAAAGAAAATGATTTTTTTGAAAATAGATATGAAATATTTTGGAGGAAGCTTCATGAAAATAAGGCTTTATAAAACCATAAAAATCCTTTCTTGCCGTATAAGTTAAAAATAACATTTTTCTCGTACTTTTGTCGGAAAATTCAAAAAGTACCTCGTAACGTAAACAAAAGAAAGATTCCTTACATACCATGTAGTAAAAGACAAAATGGGTAAAAATTACATTAAACATAAATAAATAAAATTTTAGAAAACATGGACTTCAATGATAACAATAACCCCAGCAAATACTTACGAATAAACAATCTCAGATAAGAACGATATTGGAAATGTTATCCCTTACCTTAGGTATGATATGCTTCGTACGTATCCGAACCTCCTATATAATGATTTAAATAATGTCATTGACTTATTATAGAATCATATTCTTTGTTATGATATAATATATGGTTCACTTATGACATTATATTACCCGTTATTTTGTAAATTCCATGTTAAAGAGCGTTTTGGGTAAAATCGTTTTATTTATCGTCCGTGTTTTGACTTGTAATTATTCATATGATTACATAGATCATTATTACTTAATTCCAGAATATAAAACATTATTTAAATATAATATATATTCAGAATATACATATATATAATAGATCGATAAATGGGAAGAAATACACTGTTCATGGAGAAGGTAGGTCGTACGTACGCATGAACGTTGTTTTCGTTTCCTCATTGAATTGAATGGAATTAATTGGATGACATACATATATATATACATAAATCCATTATCATTATTATGTCATATATTTCATGATTACTTATTAAATATACTTTATAATCATTCATGAATGGTTAATCATTGAGAATGAATCTCATCGCATCGTGGAGACGGTAGTCCGTACGTACGCATGAGCGATGATATCGTTCCCATAATTATTGAATTGAATTGGAGTGGATGATACAATATATCAGAATCAGTATGATGTTATAATAACTATGTATTGTTACTATTTACACCATTATACCACTCCAAGTAAGGTGGTGTTGGAAAATCAGATTACACCACAGCCTGGAGACAGTATTCCGTACGTACGCACGCGCGGTGATTTCATTTTCCGTAGGATGGATTGAAAGTGAAATGGGGTTGTTTAATATTTATAATAAAATATCAGTATATTAGTGATTCTAATTTTATTACTTTATAATGAAACAACTAAATAAGAAGATGTTGAAGAAGAAATAAGCTTGAAATAATCGGTAGAAGAGATTACTGCTTCTTCGACGTACCACCTTTGAACTTCTTCTTAGGGCACTAGGGTTGGTCTTTTGAGAAGACTAGTACCTCTATAAGGTTTCTAGGGAAATGGGGGAAGTGAAATGGGTAGAGGTTGGCCGAGCATCGAGGCTCAAAATTGTGTGAGGAATAGATGGAGGAGGTGCCCTTTTATAAGGGAGGAGAGGGGCACCTTTGGAATCCTAAAAAATATTGGTTTAATATAAATTCAAACCCCATATAAAAACCTCCAAAAATGAATCAATTCAAAGATTAGATGAGATAGGGTTGTAATCTCATCAACCAATCTAATTTAGATATGTTTTGATCTTATTTTAAACCTTATCATTTTGATTTATCCTTATTTAATCTATTTAAGTTTATTTGTGGTAATAAAATTCTAAATTTTCAATGGTTATAAATAATCACTTATGTGTTGTTAATTTTCCATAATTGGAAACATTATGACAGTTTCGACTATATAAATTCCAATTTATAATTTTTAAATATTTTTTTGATTTTTAACCAATTTAATAATATGTCATTTCTATAAAATAACAATAGTGTCAATTTTGACACTATTCATTTATTTGAATTTAAATAAAATCTACACAGAGGATATATTCGAACTAAACAATTTAATAGATTTATAACATGTCAAATTTGTCTAGAAAATTAGTGGAGCACATTAAATAGTTCATATATTATTTATTTTAATATTTTTAAACCATTTATTTGGTATATCTCTTAATAAAATAATTAGTACCACATTTTTGTATAATTATTTAATATACTTATTTGTTGCATAAAAATTAAAATTAAATCCTTTGATGAAGATAAATATCAAATATTTTATAATAATAATTTTACACGAATTTATCATCTTAAAATAACAATATGTAAATTGTTATCTTTATTAAATTATGAAGGTGGCAAATTTGGAATCATATAAAATAAAATATTATAAGTGTTATAATCTCTAAAATAATGATACAAATGGTCAAAAATTTGGCCAGTGGATTATTAGGGTTTATATATACACTACTAATATGTTTTGTTCAGATTTTTGTGCCTTTTGCTATGTATTATTATTTCAATAAAAACTATATTATTGATTTTTCACTAAATAAATAATTTCTCCATCATTAATGTATAAGATAATAAGGTAATAAAATAACTCTTAAAATTTACAAATAAATTACCATGATAAAAAAAAACATTTTATCTTTAAAATGAGTATTAATAACCGAATTTATATTCTGTATAAACTTATATTAAAAATACTTTAATTATTAAAGTTGAGTGAGACATATTTCACTATCTTTTAAATAAAATAAACTAAAGGTCTTAATCACCTCCAAGTGGGTCTTAATGGAAACCATTTCGACCCAAATAAGACTTAGGACGAATTATAATAATACAATTGTATTAATACATGTATTAGGATAATTTTATAATATTATATTTACACGGAATGGCCCAATTTACCTTTTACTATGGTAAATAAAATTTACCATTGTTACTATTCATAAAGCCCAAAAATAAAAAGTAGTCCATTAATATAATTTGGAACCACTAATTCCAAATATGGAATCCATTTATCTAAATTCAATACATAGAAGTTGCAGAAATTAAATTAAAATTAATCTCGTTGTCGAATGAAAACGGGTTTTTGTTTAAAACATTGCAAAAGATTGAATTTATTTAACCTAAGAATTCAATGTTAAATCAATGAAAATGAAATAAATTATATTAAATGGTAAAAATATATTATATTTATACTTTAAAACCATTAAATATTATAAAATAACCACATAAGTTATTACGATGAAAAAAGTTGTTTTTAATTAAAATGTAGCGTGTTTTTACTATTCATTAAATTATGAAAGTTATCAGAATAATATGAAAAATTTATTCAAGGTACAATTTTATATCCTGATTCCAAATAATAATTTTATTTTTTAAAATTGAACTTCTAAACATGTCAAAGACTAGATTTAAAGTGGGTGCGCCATCAAAAGGTGGCAAAACTGCATTTTTTGAAAAATACTTATTTTACCCGAAAAATTTATTTTGTTCTTATACCATGTTCTAGAAAATGTGTAACATGAATAATAATGTTATAAAATTCAAAATTTAGTGTATATTATTCATAACGGCTAGTTCATAATAATATTATAATAATATATCGTTGTTTAGTAAAACCTGGTATTGTGTACAACACACGCTATCGAGGAAGGTCGTGATTGCGTGTAATGCAAGTCAATTCAGGGTTGGGTGTAGTGAACGACTCCTTTGTTGTTGCGTATAACAAAATACATTGAATATATATATATATATACTCAATTTTTCTTAGAATAATTTCTATCAAAAAAACATGAAATTGTGTGTAACAGGATCCAAGATTAGGGTTGCGTATACTGCAAGCTAATACGGTGTTGTGTATAGCGCAAGATAATCTTGGTGTAGCGTAAAACAGAAGATATGAAAGAAATTAAAATGAATATATCTTATAAATTCTTGGGTTATTACACATTATTAGGAATACGTTCATGTGATACCTTATATGTAATCAAAATTAGGAGTATATAAGTGAATTTATTTATCTAAAAGTAAATCATTTCTGAGAGAGAATTATATGTCACGCATAAATAAATATCCAGTAACCATCCCTACCTATTTCTTAAATATTTTCATGATGATTACTAATATCTCTGTGGGGAGACAGTTGTTCATATTAATTATTATTTAAGGAATGGTGATTAATTTAATGGATATGGATAGAAATTCTATAATTATATTATATATGTTGGTTTTTTGTAGTAGATCCATTCATTGCACATATTTTTATATGGTAATATAGATTTTTTTTTGTTTCCACAGTTTGTATATTTCTAGTTATTACGATATAAACTCTAGCATTGGGGATACCTAAAAAAGTGATAACACTTTACTCATAGAGTTAGAGAGTTATTTATAAATAACTTTCACTGATTTAATATAGAGTATCAGGTACTTGTGAAATTTTATTTGGGATATTTTCATAAATTTATATCATTAGGTTTTGTTGTTAATACTCAATTATTTATCATCCAACTTGTATAGAGATTTATATCTGATATTAATATAAACCACTTTGATATTATAATTTTACTTGGGATAAAAAGTGTTTTAGGTGTAGGGGGATAAGATTTCAAGGTGATATTTAGATTAATATGTTTCATGCATTTATTTAAATATTTTAGCCCCCCATTATTATTCAAAAATATCCAATGAAAATAACCACCATCCCCTAGAATCATATACCATTTGAACCTAATGTTAAGATCTCAATATTGATGTATTATTTTGATTTCCACTTGTGGATATGTGAAATTAATTAGAATATTATTGTAATAAATCATGTTTATGAGAATATGGAATAGCTTTGATCATAAATTTATTTGACCAATGCGAGTTATGGAGATATTTGTCACATATAATATAAGTATTAATGCTTGTTTCGGAAAGATGTTGATCATGAGAGAATTTTTTTTTATGAATTTGGATTCTAAATAAGCTTGGTATTTTAGGTATAAAATGATTGAAATTTTTTAAACTTGTGATTATGTTGTTTTGATTGGTCTAACGGTTATTTTGGGTGTCTATTCTAAATTTTTTCCCAGTAGTAGAAAATGGTATCTATCATAAATAAATTATTTCATAAGATTTAACACATGAGATATGTGTTATGGTTGAATGGTTATAATGGATTTAAAATTTTCTATTTACCCATGTGTTTATCAAGCACATGAGTGATTTAATACAACAACAAAGGAGTTTTTTCGAGTCCTATATAAGGGAAGAATGAATTTGGTGGGCATCTGATACACACATGCATAAAGAAATCTGATAATATCTCGATCTCATAACTCAATTACCCTTCTTTACATAGTTTTCACAAGGTATTATCATGTTGTGGTTATGTAAGGGTCTCACTCATTTCATGATTGAATAATTATGGCCTATAGATACACCACCAAGGTAGGACATCCTAAGGCTACCTATAGATATCTTTATTAAGCAAATAGGATGAAAATTATTTTTTATTCTTTATTGTGAAAGGTACGAATACTAGTTTCTTCATTCTATATATTATAAATTTTCTTATCAGAAATTTTATATCCTTGTTTTTTATATTCCTATTTTTTATAATTATTTTAATCATCAAACTACCCTAAACAAACACTTTAGTGGTATCGATGTATTTCCATGTATTTGAATCATGAAGTATTTCTTAAAAGGAATTTTTTGTGTTACTAAAAATAAATAAGGAACTATATCCTATCATATGATATGTTTCATGTCATAAAAAATAATCTATAATGGAAGGGTGGTATCATTAATTTCAATGGGAACTATGGGTTTTTTATACTATGGGTCATGTTGAATTAATATTATGTGAGTTGATTATACATAGACCTTCCCTATAAGAGATTAATCATACATGGTGCAATCGTTTAATATTACATTATCCCTGTATGTTTCAGTTACTCATTTTGTATCAACTACATTATAAGTCATGCACCCTAAAAAACTATGCAGTGCTTGGGGTATTCTAATGTGGGAGTTGAGGTATTCTTACACATCACATAGTTTAATCCCACATGGGGGTTGGGTTTCTTCCAATGAAAGGACTTATCATAAGCCATTACTTTCTTTCATTGGGTGTGTCTCTGATTAATTTTATATTTGAATTTATGCATTGATTTATTTCTACATAGATCATCTTAAACATGTTATTCTGAAATGTAGTTATTCTTTTCCCAAGAGAAAATATTTTTTCCTAGATATGAAGAGAATGTTCTTAAATATAACTTAGATGAAACAATGTGATTTTTCAAAATTTAACAACAAATATAATTGTATTATTTATAATGTTTTTATCAATTATATAAAGAAATAAAATTGGATATTTACTTATTTATGTTTCTTAAATTTAATTAATTAAAAAATAATTATAATTAATTATTTAAATTGTTTTGAATCATTTATTAAATAACACATAAATATTAAAAGGTAATGGTAAAAAAATTCCAAACTACCTTGAATTCAAAATAATTATTAAATAAATGTTCTTATTTAGAAATTATAAGCATTTTTTTATAAAATGTGTATAAATTTTAATAAACACATATATATATAAGAGTTTTTGTTTAAATATGAATTCTTAATATGAACATGTTCAAATTAATAATCCTTATTTGATAACTTGTTTAAACCACCTAAAAATGATTTTTGTTGTTTTCAATGATCAAGGTTAAAATAAGTTTAATATTTGATATTTTTATTTTGTAAATTGATACATAATAGAATTGAAGTGTAGATTTTTAGTATTTCATAGAATATCAAATATTTAAATTAGATTTTATATAATTAATAATTTGAAAGAGTTGATATTATTAAATTAATATAAAGTCTTTTTATTCACAATTATTGAATGTCAATAAGTATAGATAAAATTATAAAGTTTTTATAATTAGCTTTAGTTTATGAATTTTTCAAATATTGGTTATCTCATGTTTAAATATCTGAATTATTTATTTATTTAAATATTATTAACTATTTATTATTCATAAATATAGTTGTTATTTTTTTTGTATGAATTATTTTAAATTTCATAAAAATATTCTTGATATTATAATACTTTTATAAAAATACTCCCATTCTAATTATTATAAAAGATTTAGTTTTCCTCTACCTAGACAGTGGCTTGTTTTTAGTTGTGATCTTAATTATATAGTTAATTAGAATTTAAAAATATTAATTATTATAATTGTGATGGAATTCAGATCTCTCTAGAATAAATTATTCCTAGGTTGAGGGAATATGGGTCAAACTTATCACTACTCTTGAGGATTATGGAATGTCTAAAAAATTGAGGGTGGACAATCTGTGGCTCCAAGATTACTCATGTCATGATTTTTGATTTCAAATAATTTTAATACATTACATAAAAAGGATTAATATACCTAATGAATATGAAATATTTGGATATGTGTGACATAGTTAGAATTTAATGTGGTTTAATATCACATGTTGTGAGTTATGTAAAGAGTTTCAGATCAATATGGTTTTCAAATATTGCTTTGGTGGAAAGAATAAGATTACAAACTAAGCATCTAAAATAAATCATACATAAAGGGGATAACATGAGATAGGATGGTCAAAATTAAATCCCATTGAAAATAATATGTGGTAAATTCCTTCCAAAGTTACACTTTTTAAGAATTTTATCTTTAAACTAAGTAGTTTCTTGACATAGATGGATTCCCTTGGATTATCTTGTGTAATGAAATCATGTAATAAGTGGCCCTAATGGTTGGTTCACATTATTGTAATTTTCATTGAGTTAAAATTATTCTGGAGACCCTAATAAAATTAGGGTATCATAGGAATAGAGTTAGTTTTATCCATATGATGAATTAAACAAAGTTGTGTCTTCTCTATTATCCAACAATCATACAATATTTTATTAGGATGATTCCTTAACAAAAAAAAATTATTGGTGAGATGAATTTTATAGTGTACTCATTTCATGGTGATATATATATCATATCCCAACAATGGATATTATGAGTTTAAAAAGAGTCATCATTTTAGTAGGATTGCATATAATCAATTTTATTATTAAATTTTTTTAAAACCTAATACTCATCTGATAAAATTTAATGTTGTATAAAAATGAAAACAATCATCATCAAACTTAACTTTTATAGTAATATTTAAAAATAATATTCTTAATTAAAGAATATTATATGACTAATAACGTAATAAATTTTATTAATTAAGATAAATTATATATTTCAATCCAATACCTACCTAAATAAACAAACTATTGATGTTGTTTAATAGGTGAATCTATATTCTTATGAGAATCATATAACGGTCCTATTATGGTTTCAAAGGCATTATATACATGAAAACCTATGTATTTTATTTTATAATCATATAATCAATATGATGGGGTATTTTGATGACATGGTGAGACTGTAATTTTATTATAAGTCAATTTTTGGATAATAAATTCATTATATTATCATCATTAGAAATGTTTTCATAATATTTATTTATTCAAGAAATTTTAACTCACCTTTCTAATAGTTTTGAGAAAACATGAACAAGATCATAAGTTGTCCAGGTTTTTTGTTGTGTAGATAGTAGATGTACTACACAAAAATTAGGTTTTAGCGGTGTTTTTGTGGCGGCGGTTCACAAATCTGCCGCTAAACCTTTCGCTAAAATGGCTTCGCAGTAGTTTATTATAAACCGCCGCGAAACCCTTCATATGTTTTTACGCTACCGACCCTTCCCCTTACCCCAACCCCCCTTGTTCCCCCGAACCCCCATGACCCCGCATCCTCGGCGACCCCCCGCGACCCCCGGCGACCCCGTGCGACACCCATCGAACTCGATATGGGTTTCTTTTTCAGGTTTTTTTTTACATAGTGCGAGTTAGGCTTGGTTCATAGTCTTCAAAACTATGCTGGTAAGAATTTTTATTTGAATTTGTTGTAAATCTCAGTTATGTGCATCATTTCCATCCTTGCCGAACTCTCTATCTCTTATTCGTCTTTTTGTGGACCATTCGTTTCGGATGATGATTTTTCAAATAGAAAATTCCATCTGATTATTGATTGTTTTCCATTACTGATTTGATTGTTTTTTTGGTCTCTATATGTAGGTTCAGATGTGGCTATTATAAATAGTTTAAAAATTTTTCTTTGTTTTTTGGTTTTCGTTTGGACTATAAATAAATTTCTAGTTTAGTCTGCATATATCTTAATCATTGTCCCTGTTAATGTTGTTTAATTTTGAATCCATCCAACATTTTTTTCTCCTTTAGATGAATCTACTTCGACGATTGTTATAATATAAAATTTATCTTGTTGTTGTGCTGTCTATTAAAGCCAATGGATAAATTTATATGAATTCCTTTTATTGGGTCGTCCACTTCAACCTTTAGCATTCTTTTCAATCTTGTTTCTCTATTTAAATAATTTTTTTTCTAGCTATAAAATCCTATATCATTCTGTACATTAAAATGGGTAATCCATTATTCAGTCTTGATAGTAACAATTGGGGGTCCGAAGCTAAATCTTATATACTCTATGATATTCAGGTAATGGAATTTGTATTTTTTAGGGTTAAACTTATTACGTAAGTGTTATTTTTAATTCACTCCAAAATTATGGATTTAATTTTATAGTTTCGTGTTTGGGATATCATTTATTTAATATATGTTTTATTTTTCAAGTGAAAAGGGTTTAATTTCCCCTAAAAAATTCATTTTCTTAAAATTATATTTTATATTAAGTTAATCCTTAGTAAGGGTTGTCTTAAATTTATTTTAGAATTGTGATTTTGTTAGGTATTTGTTATAGGGAATCATCGATTTCCCACTCTTCTTGTTCATTATTTCCATATACATATATTTTTTTATATAAACATGATGATTTCAAATTTCTTATCCTTGTAGATTTATCATGGAATCATTGGGAGACATAAAATTAGTGACTAACTGAAAGTTGCATTTTTGTTAAAATAACATGCCCAGTAAAAAGAATCCCATATCAAGGGGGTTGAAAATGAAAAATACCTAGAGCATCAATTATAGAAATAAGATTACAATAATTGGTTAAGGAACCCTTACTAGTGTATGAAATCAATATCTCATATTGCATTCCATTATTTGCTAGAGAATTATTTTTGTCATTTCCGTCCATCAATGTATGATGAATAGAAATGTATTATCTAAGGAATTTCTTTCAGTTCCTAATGAAATATATTAATAACGATGGAATAGAACCCTCTATTTATAATAAACCAACCAAGACAGTTGAATCCAACTCAACTTCAGTAATCTGAATATTTAAATTCCTTCAAAGGATAATCCTTGTGTCCATGGATCTTTCCTTGACTTCTATTGATGTGAAATCACCACAAAAGATGCTAAATCTTAAAATAAAAGATCCCATGATGTCTCTAATTAGTCTAACCCCTCCTCACTCTATCCATAAAAGACTAATCTACATTAAAATTAAACCCAATGTCGGGGGTCTTCTAGCAGACCTACCATCCTTGAAGACCAGCTGCGATTTCCCTATGCATGAAAGTCACTGGTATTATCCTTCTAGAAGTTATTGAGTCCATCCCCCCTAATGAACCTTACTAGATCCACTAAAAGTGACATAACACACACCTTAATGAATGTATAATAGGTTTGATAACTTCAATAGCCTTGTTCTTCACCTCCTAAAGGTTCCAGCATACAACCATGAGGACCATGCCACGACCCTTGAACTTTATCCTGTCCTAACCAACATCCAGGAACCCATATTCAGGAATATCCTAGATAGAATACATCCCTATATTTATATTCACACTATCTCTCAGGAAAACCAAGATAACTCTCTCCCAATTCACCCAGAAAAAACATGCTCATCTGATTCTCTCGGCGAATTTACACAGCACTGAGAACGTGATGCCACTGAAACCCCATTCAGTTGAATATTGTTCTGCATAGATAGGGGTTGATTCCTCGACCTGCAATGAGAAAACTCATTTTCATGGTATCATCTTACACAAAAGTCTGTTTTCCCACTAACCACTATTGTCACAAGCATGGATCAGACTCATGAAGTCTCGGCCACAAATCCGTCCAAATATTGATCCCACAAACTCACACTAATTTGGTTCCTCAAAAAACATGATGGATTTCTAAAAACGTTTCTACTCAGGGATAATAATATAATAAAATAATTAGGGGTGCCTACTAGCCTCTCTGAAGGAGATTTTCAAAGACAAACATCCATGAACGAACTACAATTTTCTTGCCTAGTTGTGCATCTAGAGATTAATATTACCACATCCAAAAATCCATTGCACATGATCTTATAGAGAATCCAGATGGTCTTTTATGCATCAATATAGATTATAAAACCTATCATTATTCATAGCCTATATCGTTCAGTCCTCCCCATACCTATTTTTATAAACATGTCCCATAATGTGTTTCTTTATACCACTTCCCAGGCTAATCTAGATTTCATGGACTGCATGGTTTCAACCACAATCTACAACTTGATACTGCCTTCCTCTATTGGATTGGAAATTCATTTCCAAGATGCCCAATGGCAACATCCATCCAGATTAACATACCATAGAAATGAAATTGGGATTCTTTCCAGTTATGTGATTGTGCCTTGGTGGGGTTTGATTATAGAAAGCATGTTAATTGTGATAGATGTAAGAACAATATTTAAAAGTGTTATTTTCCCTCCAAAGGAAAGAAATTTACCCTTCCAATTTCATATTCCCCCCTTGATCCAATTTAAGATGACTTAGAAAAGGACATTTTGGACACTGTCATTGGAAATTAGAGAACCAAGGTAAATCATTAGTAGTTCTCATTGATGTATTCTTAATCCAGGTACCCAAGCTGGCCTGCGATAAGTCTCAAAGGGTGTCTTATAAGAGATAAATATTTCTAGTAATGTCGTTGTACTAATGGTATGAAAATTGTGAATCTTTGGTGTGTTCAATGACATCACATTCAATGGGGTGTTGTTTGGGGAAACATAAATGTGTGATCTACAATGTTATGATAAGTGTGTAACCCGATATTCATATTGCTCCTCAATGAGGTGTTGATGCTATCTCTTAGGGACCAGACTTGTTCGGTTTGTTTGGGCATGCTAAGTAAATGGTAAAAGTGATCAATGTATCATCTTTATTATATTATGAATACTTTATAATCAAGGGGTCATCTTTATTATGTTATATTTCTATAATCTTACACTATCGTATATATGAATCTCTTTCTCTATTTAGTAGTAACTATGTGTTTTAATTTTTTTTATTATTGTGTAGGCACATTGTGATATATATGGATAAAAGCTGGATCACATTACCGAGGAACACACCTCAGTATGTTAAGGGTTTGAATGAGTTTTTAGATCTTGAAATTTCTAATTGATCAGTTGAAGGGAGAATAAAATGTCCATGTCCTAAATGTAAATTTAGAACATGGTTGAAGAGAGATGAGGTTTATGAACATTTAATACTGAAGAAATTCCCAGGTCAATATTTTTGTTGGATTTGGCATGGAGAATCGAACATTACAGAAAGATTGAGCACTGATGTTAATCCGCAGAATGAGGTCCCAAGTTCGTCGATAATGGAAAATGGAATGAAAAACCTAATAAATGATGCATTCGGCACTACAAGACACCACTATCAACATCAAAACATATCAGAACATCCAGAAGAGGGTGCTACAAATTGCAATGTGACAAGTGATGTTTTTGAGACTATAACACAGGAAGATCAAGATTGTCACATATCATTGGATCCTCCTCTTGATTTTGTGCATCCAAATGTAAGAGAAAACTTCACTGAGGAAAATGTGTTTCATGATTTAGTTGATGATGGAAATCAAGAGTTATATAGTGGGTTTTTGAAATATTCAATGCTTTCATTTCTTCTGAAGTTGTACCATATCAAATGTCTATGTGGAATTACAAATAAGGCAATGTCCATGATATTGGAATTGATTCGTGATGCATTTCCTGAAGCAAAAATCTTAGAATCTTTATATGATATGAAAAAAGTTGTTAACAAGCTTGGTCTGAATTATACAAAAATACAGGCGTGTCCCAATGATTGTATGCTTTATTGGGGAGAGGATTCAAGTTGATAGAATTTCAAGAAATATCCTTCTTCTAGATGGTAGGCAAAGTGTGATGTTGGAAGTCTGAATGAACATAATTTCATGGAGAAGAATAAAAGGAGCACACCTGCAAAGGTTTTGTGTTACTTTCCTTTGAATCCTCGATTGCATAGATTATTCATGTCATCGAAAACCGCCGAACACATGAAGTGGAATTCTGTAGATAATAACAATGATGGGTTAATGAGACATCCACGAGATTCCCAATCATGGAAAACATTTGATTCCTTACATCTCGATTTCTCAGCTGATCCTAGGAATTTTTTATTGGGATTGGCTGCTGATGGATTCAACCCATTTGGGACTTTGAGTATCAATTATAGCATTTTTCCAGTTGTTTTGATCCCTTATAATCTGCCTCCGTGGATGTGTATACAAAAAAAATCTTTTTTACTTTCGATGATTATTCCTGGAAATGATATTGATGTATACTTGCAGCCTTTGATTGAAGAATTGCAGGATTTGTGGAGCAACGGTGTTGAGACATTTGATTCTTGTTCTAAAACAATGTTCAAAATTCATGATGCTTTAATGTGGACCATTAGTTACTTCCCCGGGCTTGGGAATTTATCTTGTTGGAACACTTACACGGGTTTGGATTTTCTTGTTTTTAAATTTCATTTTGAGCCCAAATGGCTACCTCACAGTAGAAAATGGTGCTTCTTGTTTCATCGAATATTTTTCTATGCATCTCATAGATTTTGGCTAAACATATCAAAATTTAATGGTTCCATTGATCGTAGACCACCTCCAATGTTGTTAAATGGTTTTTAAATATTGGCACAGCTTGAAAATGTTGAAACAGAATTTGGGAAGGTTCATCATTTCAATGATAGAGGAAAAAGGGTCTGAAGTGCATCGTCAAGCGAAACCGGAACACAATAATGGATGAAAAAAATTATATTCTTCAAACATCCGTATTGGGAATTTAATTTGTTGCGGCATAATCGTGATGTGATGCATATTGAGAAGAATTTCTATGAAAATTTGATTTTCACATTGCTTAATGAGCATGGAAAGTCAAAGGATCGTCTCAATTCTTGCAAAGACTTACAAGAAATGAACATTAAACACAATCTATGGCCAGATGAGAATGAAAAGTATCCTCCAACAGTTTTTGCAATAAAAAATAGGGATAAAGATACCTTCCTTAAAATGTTAAAGAATGTTAAGGTATCTGATGGGTATTCAAGTAACATCTCGTGGTGTGTTGACTTGAAGAATTGTAAGTTACATGGATTGAAAATCCACGATTTACATATTTGGTTACAATAGTTACTACCATTGGCATTGCGTACATTATTACCTGAAAAAATTAATACTGTTGTACTCCAGTTCTGCACATTTTTCAGAAAACTATGTGAGAAATCTCTACATCCAGTTCAGCTTGACAACCTCCAAGAGAGGTTTGTATTGACCCTTTGCGCAATGGAGATGGTCTTTCTCTGTCCTTTTTTATTGTAATGATGCATTTAACTATGCATTTGGTTGAGGAAGCTAAATTATGAGGCCTCGTTCAGTATAGATGGATGTATCGATTTGAGAGGTACCTTATTTATATGTTTTTCAGTTAGGTAAACAATTTTTGGTACTTAATTAAATGCATAATTATGTTTATTTTATTTCACAGATATCTTGGGCATTTGAAATCATACATGAGAAATAAATCTAAACCAGAAGGCTCAATTGCTAAAGGCTATGTGGATGAGGAAAGTCTTACCTTTTGTTCTCGATACTTGGATGATATTGAGACAAGATTTAATCGAGTTGGACATGTTGACGACACATTGACTCAATCTAAAATACATTAGAAATCCAAAATATTTCTTGTTATTGGCCGATCAGTTGGGAGGACCTCAAATGTGACACTGACTGAATTGGATTTTTTACAGGCACATAGATATGTGCTGCTGAATAGTGAAATTGCAGATCCATTTATTGAAGAGTTTAGGATACAAACAAAGAGACGAATGAGAGGCCAAACACGAAATGAGAAAGATATAACAAAAGATGTTAATAAAGAGCTTGTAGAATGGTTTTCACGACGTGTAAATTCATAAATATTGCAATAAATATGAATATTAGTTTGAAACAAACATTTTGTAAATCTAATAAAGTATATTTCTTTTTTTTAGATCATGAATACTGATACTCAAGAAGAGGTGTCAGAATATTTGATGTTTCTTTCTAGAGGTCCTCTAAAAGAAGTTAGAATGTTCGACGCCTATAATGTGAATGGCTTTAGATTTCGTACAGTCGATCGAGAAGTGGGTTCAAGAACATAGAATAGTGGTATATTTACATTTTCTGAAGTGGAATACTATGCAAAGATGCATGATATTATTGAATTAAACTACCACGGACATTTTTCGGTTGTCTTATTCAATTGAAAATGGGTTGATATTATTAGAGGTGTTAAAAGAGATTACTTTCAATTTACTAATGTGAACTTCTCTCGCTTGATGGATGTTGGTGATCATGAACTGCATGATCTATATATCATAGCATCATAAGAAAAAATGGTATATTATGTGAATGATGTTTCTAATGAAGGGTGGAGTGTAGTTTCTCATGTAATACAAAAATATTTGTATGATATGGGGGATGAAGTGGAAAATTTGACCTTTGAAATTGAATTTAATCACCAACAAAAAGCAGAATTATTTTTCCATCATGATATTGAAAATATTATTCTAGCAAGGATGAATGAAGTGTATGAAGTAATGGAGTTGGAAACTAACATGATTGAAGGGGAAAATGATTG
Source organism: Viscum album (assembly GCA_963277665.1). Classification (NCBI taxonomy): domain Eukaryota; kingdom Viridiplantae; phylum Streptophyta; class Magnoliopsida; order Santalales; family Viscaceae; genus Viscum; species Viscum album. The sequence continues at coordinate 2,085,776,877 of OY728156.1, forward strand.
TATGTACAATTATTTATTTATTCAAAAACCACTTGTTTAATTTCTACAGTCATTCATTATCATTGTTATATATATTTTGTCTGTTAGTACTCCATCTGTTATCATTTTTAATTTTTCTTTCTGCATAATTTTTTTGAAATATATATTCTGAACTTAATTTTATTTAATTAAATGACAGGAATGCCAAGGAAGAAGCGGTACATTATTTCATTGAGTTCTTTGATAGATGACTATCCATCTGGCTCCCTCTCCACGACATCTGAGGCACCAGCTGCCTACACCCATCCACCATATCCCCCTACACCATGTCTCACACCATCTATGGATGCCCCAGTAGAGGCTGAGTTGTCGACTCCACCTTCAGGAGCCTCAATAGTGGGGCAGCGACGCGCCCCTTCAAGTTCATACCGGACATACTAGAGTTTCTCTATCATAGGTACAAATTTAATTAAATTAATTTATTTCATTTTGTTTACACTAATTGTTTGCTCATTGAAGATGACAAAAATGAAACCGTGGAGAAAAACATAAAAATTCAGATGTTTGGAATCTTAATGGGGAGAAGATTTTTGTTCCATTTGTTTCTTACGGGGTCCCTACGGATGATACCGCGGGGTAACTTGGCCAAATTCTAGGCCAGCTGGAAATGGAGCCCATTTCCCTTCCCATTTCATATGACGATTGGAGACTTATGCCTCCAAGATGGAAAAATGAAGTGTTTGATTCTCAAATAAAGGTATATTTATTACATTATGGTTTAATTTAATGTCATGTTACTAATATGTTCAAAATGAATTTCTGTATACAGATGTTCTTCCACTTTACCGATGCTGATGTGATAGCACGGAAGTGGACGTTGAAAAATATAGGTAAGAAGTGGAAAGATTTTAAATGGTGATTGTGGTGTGATGTCAACGATGATTCGTTGACCGCGCTGCAAATGTATGAGAAGGTACCCAATGGGGTACCTAAAGAGCAGTGGAAAGTGTTTGTTGACAGGCATCGGGATCAAAAGCAGATGGTATTGAAATATATTTATTATTATATTATCCTCATTTTACATTTGTACATGTATATGAAAAGGACATCACAATAAATACATCAGTATTAAATTACATTTTATTTATTTTAGGATCTCTCAAGAAAGAATATGTCAAACTGAGCGAAGCAAGTCATCCCGCACACTGCGGGCTCAAAAAGTTTTTCTAGAAGTCGAAAGACATCGGTAATCTTTTAATTAGTCTAAATATTTATAAGACAATATTATATATTTAATATATTTAATTGTTGATTTATCTTTGATTAATACAGTCACAGAGTTTAGGCCATGAAGCATCCAGAACTGAACTGTGGTTGGATGTTCACAAGAAATCAAATGGATGTTTTGTTAATGAGCCTGCTAAAGAAGTTGGGGTATGATGTCAATTTTTTATCATAATAACTTATTAGCAGTTTTTACTATGTTAATATATATTGATATTTTATTTATAGGTAAAAATTAAAGAACTATGGGATGCCAATCCTGTATATTCCTACTCTGTCTCCCAGGATGACCCGGTTGCTAAAGTCCTTTGGAAGGATCATCCTGGGAGGGTGCATGGGATGGGTTTGGGACTCGTGTCATCTAAGGTTTTTAGTAGGCCACCAGGGATAGCTATTGCATCTACTCCTGACTTTTGTCATCCCATACCCGGAGATGCTAATAAATGGATTGCTTCTTTACGAAACACAGTTCACCAGCAGGGGGATCAGATATCTGCATTGCAGAAAGAGCTGACTGAAATACGTCAGCAGATGAGCAGATATTCCCCCAGTGGGAGTGAATCGATTGGTGGTATGCAGGTAAATCACAGAAAATCAAAATCATTTAGTTTGCTAACTTTCATTGGTTTTATGTTCTAATATAAATATGTAACCGTATTTAATTTTCAATATAATGTTCTTACATGTGACAGCACAAAGTGGAAATGAAGGTGGAGAGGGTGACGATGCATCATTGGACCCTGAGTAGTTGTATTGTTGATGTGTTGAACAAAAATGGAAATAGTTGGTTTTATATGTAAGGATAAAGTGATCTATTGAGAATGATGCAATGTTCATTGAAAAACTGTTAATAATCGAGGATCGTAAGGATAAGGTGCTCTGTGGAAGGATGATTCATTTGGATCACGTGTTGTGGAGGAATGTTTTCCAAGAGGAGAGTACTAGGGAGTGAGAAGAGAATATGCATTCCCAGTACACTAATCTATAAAGAGTTGATGTTATGAGAATTACTTTGATGGTTTAATTTTTTAATTTTCATTGAAGTGATATTTGATGTTGTTTTGCAATAAGATATATTATATCTTGAAATGGAGGAAGGATCTCTCTAATCCATGTGTCTAGATGGTGTGAACATTTGTGATTACATGGTTGTTATTTGTAGTGTGGGTCTTTGGGGATTACACAATTGTATTGGAGAATGATAACTATTGGGGAGGGGTTCTGGGATGTCAAGGTTTTCATTCCAGCTTTAGAACAAATCATGGTGGTTTATACCTGATAGTTATGTTACAGGGTGGTTGTTCAGACCCCCTCTCTTGTTGGGTAGTTTTTCATTCTATAGGGTGAGGCTGTTTTGAGAGATATATGATGTAATGGAGTAAACCTCTTAGATTAATTACATTGTAAAACTTCAGTGATTAGGGTGTTCTAGGGGATGTTTTTCACTCATTCCCGGAGTTTTTCAAAAATACAGTTTTTAACAATCCATGAGTCAGCCTGTCAATGAGTCAGGTTTTCAGTGAATCATCCTATTAGTGACTCAGGGATTTGGTGTCGGTGAGTCAAGGGTGTCAGTTTTGATAAGTCATGGGCATCAGTGTCAGTGCCATTGTGTCGGTTCCAGGGCATCAGTACAATGGTGTTTCTCACATGGAATCAGTTCTAGGGCATCGATTCTAGGGTGTTGGTTCCAGGGTGACAATGTCATGGCATCGGTGATAGGGTATCAATGAGCCACCCATCAGTGAATCATTCCATGTTTTCCCCAGACATCCCAATCTATCCCTTATGATTTTCTTTTAACAAAAAATATGTTACCTATTGAGTTTGACTTTGCTTAAATCTTTTTCCACTATATTCAAGGAGAATTATTGTTTCTCCAAACTGTAATCACCCTTAAATTTAGAAAACCCAAATTACCGATATGTGGTGTTTACCACAACATGTATTTCATGTATTTTAAAGTCATATCTCTAATATTATTGTTATATGTTTTCAAAAAACCGAGTTTGATGCTATATTTGGGTGTTTTTAAGAGTTTTTTGAAGGATATTTTTTATATATTTAATTTACTAATTTCCTCGGGGATTTGAGATATTCAAATTGAATGTTCAATCCATGATCTGTTTTATCTAGAACCTTGAAATTATATACCTTGTTTTTAGGATCTCACTCATTCTTAATACAAGATCCTCTAATTTCCATTGGATTATTTTCCTTCTCCCAAGGAGTGGAAAGAGTCTTTCCTCCTTAGAAGAGACATTCCCCCACCCTGTTCTACTTTCATGTAGTTCCTTGGAGTTATTCCTTACTCCTCACGTGATATCATGCTCTTTATTCAAGGAGGAACTTCGATCCTTTGATCATCCAAGTAAATATTTTCTTCATTTCAGTTCCTATGAGCATCTTGCATGGTAGGTTTAGTATTGCTCTATGTGAATATGACTGAAATATATTATTTAACATAAGGAATAATATATTGATCATGATGGTAAAAATTCATTGAAGGGGTTATATTAAATTTACTATTTCTACTTGTTATATTTTTTTATTGTTCTGACTTGTTATGGATGTGTTCCATATAAAAATCATGGCAATTGGTGGTATTTTCTTACACACTATTAATAATTTTATTGGTTATAATGTTGGGGAAAATGGTGTAATGTGGAAAATGATTAATCATGTACACATGGTTAATTAAATGGATGCTCGAGGAATAAGAACCATTATGTGATACCCCAGTAAAAAAATGTAATTCAAGAACAGTGTTGGCTAAATCTGAATTTACCCCTGTTTGATGGGTGTGGTCATGTAATTTGTGTTGTGGTTGGGTTTTATGGTTTATGTGGAATGTTTGTGAATTGAAGTGATAGTGATATCTATGTTTGTGGGATTGATTTTTGAATGGAAGAACTTGTAGGCAGTTGAACTACCTTTGGTTGTATTGTTTCCATCAGACAGGCTTCTGTATGGGGACTGCAATGTGGCATTGGTGGTGTTGTGCAGTGGGACTACAAGAATGGTTTTCATTCATTTTTGAGTTGGTTTGGGATTTTATTTTTTGGTAGTAATGGAATATATAATGTGAATCCCTTGAATAAATGAATAGAACGTGGTTAAATAAAAATTTGCTAGATTATTCTTTGGAAGTATCTGTTGTGTGGGTTTGCATATAGCAGTAGAAACAAAAGTGTTACTCTTGGGTTTTTCATTGTTTGATTGAAACCTAAAGGTTGGGATACTGTTTGATTATCTATATTTATATGAACATATTGTTTTTATTTGTTTTTTAGGGAAGTGGTGCAGCAGAAGAAAAGAATGGTTTTTTTTCTAGGAAGCTTTTCACGGCAGTTTTAACCGCCGCTACATGCATATTCGCGGTGGTTTTGCGGCGGTTTACACCGCCGCTAAATAGTGAAAACCACCCCTAAATAAGAGCATCATGGTTGTCTCATTCCGCTCTGGTTACCATGACTTTAGCGGTGGTTTTACGACAAATTAAATTCGTGTATATTCGCGATGGTTATAACCATCGTGAATAAAATAGTATCCAGGGCTCGTAAAACCGCCGCAAAATGATGCAGCTACGACGCTTTCCTAAAACCACCGCTAAACGCAAATAACCACCGCTAATAGATTGGCGATGCCCGATTTCATAGAGGTTTCTGTAAACCTCCGCCAAACAATATAGCGGCGGTTTAAAGCGCCGCTAAACGGCGATTCTGTTGTAGTGATGTGGGTAAAAGTTTATAATAGAAGAAAAGTTACTTTGAGGGCCCAAGAATATTTTTTTTTTCAATTTTCTAGTTGAGTTTATTAAAACGTATAGCTATCGAGAAGGATTTATGATTCTATGGTATTAAATTATCAAGACACATTAAGTGGTTTGTTAAACTCTAAGGAATTTCTATGTTAGGTGCCCATGTTATAGAAATTAATTATTTTGTATCGATGGGAATTTGATACCTACTGTATACTATAAAAATGTGGTCATTATATTAGATTTAAAAATAAAGGGAATAATTTATTGTGTTTTTCGTTTTCATTCAAGTGATGAAGTAGATAGTTTTTGTATCAAATATTTTAATGTAAATGGAAATTTCAATATTATATGGAATTAAGTAAAGAATGTGTATATTTATCTCATTTATATTATATGATAATATAAGTTATTTATTAACAAAGTGTTATTATTTACAATATGATATAATAGATTCAATACATGTAGTTTATGATTCATCATATTCTATAACATGTCATGAGAATAAGATTAGGATAAACAAATTATCAATAATAAGGGGATTATTAAGATGTTTTTTAAAATATGATGAATTGAAATTCCACCATCATCATTGGACTATTCAAATGAATAATATTATTTTTCGAGAAATTTTTTTAAATACATATAATACCATATATGATATGGGTATAACATATTTTTTAATATATTCCCACTTAAAAAAATGTGTGTTATTTCCTTTCTCAAATAAATTTCGGAATCTTGGAATGATATTTTGAAAATTATATAGTTACTAAGGGGTTTGTGGTAGTATTTTTTAATATAAACAAGTATAAAGTTAACAAATAAAAGACTTCTCTAGTCATAATTAAAAGTAAATTTCACTTAATATCCAAAAATATTTTAGGTTGTGGTATTAAAGAGAAATATAAAGAGTCACATATAGTTAATATAATAATGTGAATGTAACTTTATCCTAAAGTATTTTGTGATGTGTTGGTAAGTTATAATGTATATTTTCACAATAAATACCAAAAAAAGCAATGTAAAAATTTTTGGAAAGTGTTACAAGGATAATTATATTGAACATAGAATTATTTTTTAGTAGACAATAGATGTTATTAAAGTCATAAAATTTAATTTCATGGAGATAAGGAGCGTGAATATTTTTAAGGTGATAAAAATTTGGAATATGATTCCTAAGACTCACTATTATTTAAATTGGATTAATTTAAAGATGTTACTTAATAGAGATTTTAGTAGGAGGGTTTTATTAGGTGGAAACAAAGTAATATGGGTGGAATTATAAAGATATGTAATGATTTTCATAAAACCCCTATAAGTATAGAAAATATAAGGTTGATATGGTAATATGTTAAATATTATATGTTAGAAAGAAACTCATATATGGTTTATTTAAGTATTATTAAAGAGTTTATATAGTGAGAAATGATTCTTACCCATATATCTACATGATTTTTAACATAAATATCAAATAAAATAATTGAAAGATCATGAGGCCTAGTGTCTTTGGGAAACTATTTACAAAAAATATCAAAGTTCAACTGAACATAAAAAATTCAGTATTTTAAACTCCATAGTGATATATTAAATCCTTTTGATCTTCCCAGACGATAGAGTATATCCTTGGGAATACATATACAAATGGGTTGATCTATAAATCCAATTAATGTAATGAGAATGATAATGAATCCTAACTTCTGAGCCAAATAATATAACATGATATAATAAATGGAAAGGCTCATGAATAATCATATTGAATCACGACATAATGAATATGAAATCATAAGATCAAGGAATCATAAGATTTTTTATGTAACATAAAACATTACATAACCATAAGTAAATTTTCCCAACTAAGACAACATAACATTGTGAATAGATTCTCTCCAAAGATTATATTTTCTCCATATTCCCATAAATATCATCTCATGAGATATACACATTACCTAATGCATTGGATTTATATCTAGAAACACCCACCAAAAAATTTATTTTCAAATGTGTTACATATAATGGAATCAAACAAAGTGTATAATCATAAGATATATTCACGGAAAGTAATGGGTTACATAATCATTCCTCAATGAATATTCAGATGATATTTCATAAAGATTCAAAAAAGAGTAAGGGATTAAATAAATTATGAATTTATATTTAAAACAATAATAATGGGAATCAATTTTGGATTTTATATTAATAATTTTTTTGATAAATGGAATAGAATATTTTATAGAGATTATCCTTTTAAAATGTCGTTTTCAATTAATCTATAAAAAACAATTAAATAAGAAATGAATATGGAATTTACATTTAAAACAAAGGTAAACCAAAATGGTTAACCCAAAAATGATTCATATTTTATGAAATAACGAATGGTTAAAATACTGCAAGATATTTTTCATGAATATATGAAGGAATAAAAAAGTTCCCCTTAATTGGGTCTAATTTTTAATATATTACTAAGAAATGAATGTAACGTATGTATAAAAACTAACAATAAAATGAATAATAATATAAGTATATATGTAAGAGACATATATAAACATATTAAAAGTATTCCACAACATTAAATAGACACAAAATTTAAGATTTATATAAAAAACATAATCTGAAGAGAGTAGGGTGGTACAGAGAGTTTCCTTACCTCATGTGTGGATTCATTCTTCACATCCACTTAACTTCCAGAATAATGAAATTAAATTTATTAAATACATTATTACAAAAAAATCAATATAAATTTGGTTAGTTATCAATATTTTATGTCAGTTTAGATTCATTTAATTGAGAGAGTTAATTTCTATTAATTATACTACTATAACTGGCCAAAACCCACCATTAGGGATCTGGTGCAAAAATTGTAAGCTTTATATTTCTGGCATTGGGACTGATAATTGTGATCCAATTTTTCCCCTAAAAACTTAAAACATAATAATTAAGAACAAGATAACTTATATTATCAATTAAATTTTAGGTTTAGTGATTTATAGAATTCGGAAATTTTCCAACATAAAAAATAAGCATGTCCTTAAATGGGAATTTCTCCCACTTAACCCATATTTTCTTATTTGACATTATGGTGTAATCATCATCCATATGAAATCAATTATAGTAATAATTAATTAAAACTATTTATTTATAACCTGGTGGGAAGGAAACATAATATGGGTGATCCCAAATAATCAGTGAGGGTAAATATAAGAATTAAAAATTGAATTTCATCAATGAGGGAAAAAAAGTTCATGGCCAAATCATAAAATAAATCATTCCCATAAATAACTAAATCATCAACCAGGAAACATGGAATAAGGCATTAGAAATGGAAATATTCATAAGAATCAATAATTATGAACCATGTGATATTAATCAAGTTCAAAAGAAACGTTATAAACCCTTAGTACGAACTAATAAAACATGTTGTAATCTTAGAACATTACCATCATATCACTCTTAAAAAACATTAAAAGTAGAATAAACAAATGGATGAATTCAAATATAATTATTTATAAAACATAATAATTACCCAATCCATTAGATTTCTATATGGACACACAAATCATATAATCTATAACAAGATCCCCCAGTGATATCTAGTCGCACCCATCATATAATCTATAATGGGCTCACATGATTCTACATAGAAACACTCATCATATATAATGTACCAAAACCACAAAAAAAATATACATAGAGCTTACAATTCATCATAAAATTCATAAAAAATAACCATTATTCCTTTGATAAATCGATTAAAAGATTTAATGTAAATGGGTCCTATAAAAATCTCTTTCAAACATGATTAACCCATAGAAGAGAACTGGGTTACATAACAATATCTTTGAAACCTGATTGACTTGTGGAAGATAAATCAGTTCTATAACAATATCTCTGAAACATGATTAACTAATGGAAAAGAAATAGGTTCCATAACAATCTCTTTGAAATAATCTTAATCCAACTAAAGAAATAATTAGGATTGTATTAATATAAAATAACACCATTAAATAAAAAGTAACAACTAGGGTTATTGAATTTGATGAATATTAAAAACATTAAAATTAAATTAAATATATTTTTGAGGAAAATAAATTTTTTTATTTTGAAACCATTTTTTAACTAATTATTCAAAAGATATTTCAAAAATACTTAATATGAAATAAAATGGAAACAAATAATGTAACCTTTAAAAATCATTTAAATATTTTTTTAAGAAAAATATACCACCCATTTTGAAATACATTTTTAAAAAAAATTAAAGTCATTTTCATTTAAAAAACCATGAAAACTTATAATAGATGATTAAAAAAATTAATGGTCATGATGGAAGAAAATTGTGTTCATGTCATACACATTAAAATTAATATTCCTTTAAATGTTTTTGGTAGAATCCAAAGCGTAATTATGTGAAAAAATGGCATGAATAATCATTTAAAACATTTTATAAAAAATTAAAACATAGGTAAATTTGAATATTATAAATAATTTGAAGAATGTAAAAAACAATAATTGAATGTATTTTTAGAAAACAAGGTTTTTGAAAAAAAGGGTTTCCAACTGAAGAGAGAAATAATGATGATTTTTCATAAAAACATTATTCTGAACTATTGAGTACATAAAGATAGAAAAATGAAAAAATAATTATCATAATGACATAAATATTGGATAATAAAATTCATGAGAAATATTTATAGTTTGGTCATAGTATTTCCACAATGGAGACTAAACACAAGCAATCTCAATAAATGGTGACATTATAACATAAAACGCTTAGAATTTTGGTAATTTTGAATCATAAGCCCCATGAAAGTATTTCCTTAAATTAGTATTAAAATTACATGAGAATAAATAAATTCATGCTATTAAATTTCAAAGGTTTAGTATATAAGCCTCCTAAATTAAGATAGATTCAAAACACAACATTAGTCTCAAAGAAAGAAAATTGTGACAAAAATCCATTACATCTTGGTAATATTTTGAATCAGAAGCCCAATTGAAACATTAAATATCATGAAATGAAGTTTATTAATGATATAAAATGTTAATGGGGTATTATATACACAATATAAAATACATTATTTATATAAAATTTAAAAATGCCTCAATAAAATAAAATTGAGATGAAATCCCTTACATCATGCTTTGTTTTTTATGAAAATTGATTATACTTCTAGGTAGTAGTTTAAAAAATGTTATTAACTTATTAAATAAACATATTAATATTTATAATAACATATATTATCTTTTTATGACATCTTTTCACCCATTTATTAATAATAATTAATTGTTTTCATTATGTTGGGTGTTAACAGCCATGTTTTCTCATTCGTGATTTTCTATGAAATTTCAAGTTCTTGTGCATATAATATAGTTATACAGTCTCCAAAATAATAAATATTACGTATCTATTATATTTATAAATAAATTATTCTTTTAAATCTAATCATGAATGATTTTAATGAAAATAATGTATGTTATGATCATGGAGATGGTAGGTCGTACTTACGCATGAGTAACGTTTCCATTTTTCAATGATCATTCTGGAAAAGAGTAAGAAATATTGTTTTTCTTATGTGAATGATAATAATATCATATATAATATATTATTTAATTAAATATACTTCTATATCATCCATGTGGTGTGGTTTTGAAAATAGATTCACATCACTTCATGAAGGCAGTATTCCACACGTACACGAATGATGTTATCGTCTTTTTACTGTAAAAAATTAAATGATATATTAACATTAATAAAGGATAAATATTCCATGTATATAATAATTATTTAATTTATATCACAAATAATAATTGACATTATACTTCTTACTTACCATGTAAATCATTAGTGAGAAATAATCACATTGCTTCTTTAGGTTGTAGTCTACTGTACAAATAGAAAATATTATCACTCCCCTACAGAATGGAAAGTAAAAAACATTTATATGATATAATGACTATAAATATATAATTATTTTATAAATATAATATATATATACATTATATCCATCGTAATAACTGACCGTTAAATGTGGTAATGGAAGAATGAAAGGCATCATTTCACGTGGTGGTAGTCCGTCGTACACATGCATGATGGTTTCGAAGCCCATTTGACGGAAGTGGATATTGTTGTAGGTAATCCCATAACTATAAAAACATTAAATTATATAGAATATACTAATTTTATTATATAATCATGTTTTATTGATAATTTAATGGCATGTAGAAATATATAAAATAAATACACTCATTGAATAACATTACCTCTTCTTCGGGTATCCTCCTTAGGTTTGTACTAAAGCCTTATTAGGTAAGATTTCTTCCAAAAATAAGGATTCTAGTATTATTTGAGTGAATTTTATAAGATATTTGGTCTATTATTTTCGGAAATAATGATATTTTAAGGTGTGTATAAGAGAGGAGAGTCATGGGATTTTATAAGTGAGGTGAGTGGCACACATTTAATTTTTTGAATGATTCAACTATACCAATGTTTTTATCATGAAAAAGACTCAAAAAGGGACCATTATATAACTGAAAAATATTTAAGTTCTAAATATTTCAATAAAATGGGGTTTTGACATGTTTTGGGTTATTTTTAACCCTTATAATTTTAGCTTACCCCCCCTTGAAAAACCAATTTTACATTAACCACGGTAAGTAATTCATATTATTTTTATTATTCATTTTAGTCAAAAATTTAGTTCAACTTATTAGATATTATATCTAATTTTAATTCCAACTATGGAATCTATTTTTTCAAATTAAATTTACAAAATTGGAAAATTTTAATTTAAAATTAACTTCATATACATGATGAGAAAGGGGTTTTAAAAAAGAAAAATATTCAAAAATTTACAAAGTTTTTATATCAAAATTTTATATGAAATTAATTAAAATTAACTAAATTAGATTAATGGGTATATAATTGAACTAATTTTACTTGAAAAAAATTTAAAATATTGATTATCATTATAAATAAATTAAACAAAAATACAATTTTTAATTAAAATTTTATACTTTAAACAATTCATCAAAAAATGAATCGTTCTAGAAAATTCTCAAAAAATAACCCTTAAGTAATTTTGAAATAATGATTTCAAAAATGAAGATTCTTTTTTAAAATTCAATTTATAAAATTTTAATAAAGTTATACTCAAAAAAATCCACAGACGTGATAGAAAATCTCATTTTTGATAAGTGTATTTTTTTAAAACAAGATGATTATATATTAAATCCATGTATAATAATAATCGTTACATGAATAAAAATTTCAATTTATTAATAATTAATATATAATATACCTTTAAAACATTACTTATAATTTATTTTTAAATTAATCAAAATTGATAAACATTTTTCATTATAAAACTTTTTATTTAAAAATCCGAGTTTTAAACCCAAAAACAATCTAATACTAAAAATTAATATAAACTTGATTCCAAAATAGATAATTGGATTCAATATAATAAAATAATACTTATTTTAATTGAAAATTTATTAAAAACATCTTATTAATTTTAAATTATTCATTTTTTTAAAATAAATGAAATTGCTACAAAAAACGGTATTTCTCACTATTCAATAAAAATCAATATTTTTTGAAAAGTCCAAAAAGTACAACAAAATTAAATTGTAATATTATTATTAAAAAAAATACAAGATTTTTTGAAAAAAATATATATATTATGAAAATTAATTATAATGTTTTTTCATGAAACCAAATAGATATCATTTTTGATGAAAACATATTTTATAAGAATAAAAATACATTACTAAAATTTGATTGATTGTCTACTCAAAATATGAAAACATATTATATTTAGTGTGAAATTGTTATATTTATATAAATATATATTTCATATATTATTTAATACAATTCATACCCATTAATTTAACAAATAGATTATCATGATTATATATATCGTGCATCGTTTAAGTAAAGTGGTCCATACGGAATATGCTTTCGAACATAAAAATACCAAGGTTTCATATGCCACAATCTATTTAAGGGGTTATATTTATTTAAAAATAAATACATAATAAATTCTCAAGGTGTTATATTCTCATATAATCTTAGTGTTTCATGCTATTAGTGTTATCGAACATAATTTTATTCTTTTAAAATATTAGGGTGTTACACACTCTCCTCCCCCTCCCCCCTTAATAAATTTCATCCTTTCAATTTTGACATTATATTGGTAATAAAATAATGGAAATTTCGAAATACTATTTTTTAAACCCAAAATCCTAAAAGGGTTTAATGAAACATCCTCTTAATAAGATAGAAATAGGTGTAAAAAGATCATATAGAATAATAGATAGCTAGGTTTCCAAGTAGGAGAACATTGGTGGGAATGGAAGAAAATAATAAATAATTACATAGGGTGATTTATGACATTTATCAGAATAAATTCAATGATCAATGGAAACTTTAGGGACTCAAAACTGTGAATATTTAATAATCTTCAAGGCTATCAGATTCAACTGATATGAATGAAATTTCGTAACATTTTTTTTTCAAATAATTTCTCCATAGATGATGTATTATTTTCTATCTAGGCTGATATAAAAAATAATTTAATGTATTTGATGAGTATAATTTTCATTTTTATCAATTTCCATGACAATCTCATATTTTCTACAAATAATGAGTATTCACTATGAATTTTTCAAATCTGAAACACTAAAAATAATCTTTTAGAAGATTATACAACCATAAAAGGTATAACAATCTCTTCCACATGTATTTTGAAACTAACCAAAAAAAGTTTCACAGGGTAAGATAATTCCAAATATGAGTAAACCTTTATATGAAACATAAATCCCCAAAATTCAATAGCAATACCCCAAGTTCAAACTAATCCATTTATAAATAAACTTAAAATCAATGTGTGTTTTATCCTTTAATTTTTTCACATTCCTGTCATCTTTCAATAAAAATAATTTCATGATATATTTTTTATTAAATATTAATCACTTAGTCACCAAATAACTTTTCAATATCATGGTTATCTATATGATAAATCTTTTTTTCCCATAATTAACATGGTATCCAAGATCATATACACCCTAAATACTATCAATACATTAATTCACATTTTCCACAAAATATAAACACATAATTATAAATTGGGATAAATATTTACATATAAATAAACCTAAAAAAATATAACTTAAAATCTCATTAATCACCTATAGAAATCATCCATTAAATACTCAAATGGGTGCATAAAACTTTGAACTTATGATTATATTTAATCTTATTGACCTATGATGGTATCTATAAATCTTAAAAGAAATTCTCATGATAACATCCTAATCTAAAATGTTATCTAAACCTTTCTTCTAATAAGAAATATAAAATCTCATAACCTGCACTCCAAAATCAGTTAATGAAATCATGAATTTTACATTTTTTTTCTTTGAAACCGATAATTGTAACCCAATTTTTTCACATCCAAACTTTACAAGATCAAAAATAAAAACATGATCAATTACATTCTCAAGGTCCTTTTAGGTTTATATTTTTTGTAACACCCCCATATTATATAAGAATTAAATTATATTCGATATCAAAAATGGTAAGCAACACATAATTTGTCTTATGATACATGTAACAATAATTTACCTTAATATCTTATGTTACACGTAATAATTAGTCTTACCGAACAACAATATATTATTAATATAATTATTTAACATGATATTTATCACCTAAATGATGGATTTTTGGTTATGGAAAAAATTATCTAAATAATAAAAATATTATTTACACATGTATATATTATAAATTATTTTGTGATTAAGTAATTATAAATCAAAATAAAACCCTTTTGAAAATAAAATTAAATATTTCCCAAAAAAACTATTTAAATGTACAAAAGTGTTTTTTATAACAATAAGATAAATAAATATCATTTTTTGTATTGTATTTATCAACCTTATATAATTTTTAACATTAATCATAAGTGTTTTCTAGAAAATATACGAAAATAAATTTAATTTTTTTCCTTAAAATCATTTTTTTCAAAAATGTAGTTATGTCGTCGTATTATGGCGCACTTATTTAAAAATTAATTTTTTAATTTTTATAATTTTTATTTAAAAAAATAGACTAAATTTTTGAAATCAAAATTCAAAAATTATCTTAGGGTGACCATTGTGAATTTTTCAAAAAAGTTTCGATTTTTTGATAAATATTGAAAAATAATAACATTTAACTGAAAACTGTCATTTTGCCTAAATTATTTACAAAGTTAATTTATATATTAAATTGATTTTATAGAAAAAAATATCAATAATAAATATTTTAATCCAATATTGGTTAATGGAATAGTTCTCATATAAAATTTTGATATAAAAACATTAAGAACTGTTTCACTTTAAAAACCTGATTTCTCGTCATATCTACAAAAATAATTTTTAATTAAATTTTACCACTATTATGAATTGGATTATTAAACATGGATTACATATTTTTATAGAGAATAATTTATATTATCTAATAATTTAATCTTAATTTTTTACCAATGTGATTAGTGAAAATAAAAATAATTAATTAAAGCGATTAAGGTAATGGAGGGCTTACTTAGTTGTCAAACATAGAATATAACATGTACACATGAACAAAAAATTGTCCAAAACCATTTTATAGAAACAGTTATACCCTCATGTACTTATTATCTTAATTTATGAGTTTTAAAGACATTTTACATGAACTAGAATCATATAATAATTTACGAAAATAAATAGAAAAAAATGTACCTTTCTTTCTTTTAATTTCTATAAAGCATTGGGGATTGGGAAAAACTATATAGTTTTAGTTATAAATATTACATTTAAATATAAATGGATATTTTTATCATAATAATTTTTCTTTATATTTTAGATATGACATAGTTACATTAAATACTTAAGAAACGCCAACACATGGATATTTAGTTAATAACTAAAAAAACAAATGATAACAAAAATAAAAGAAGTGAGATAAATAGAATGAATTTCTTAGTTACATTATTTTTTAATAATAATGTATCATTATAGACATATATTAACTTAATATATTTTAATTAAATTATTTTATTGATATTTTTGGAATTAAAATTAAATAAATAACATCAAAATTCAAAATAATTTTATTTTATAATGAATAAAATTTTATTAAAAGATGTAAATTTAATAAAAATTATATCCTTGGTAAAGTGATTTTTTAATGTAATTAAATATCAAATATGCTCCAGTAGTGGACCAATTTATATTTTCTAATGAACTTATTGACCCCTAAATAGTAAAAACAATGTTGGAAAGTTCAAGGTTAATGTTATGTTTTTGTATGTTACATGCGCTTCTATTAAAATTAATTCTAAACACCCATGGGATTTTAATTTTATATATTAAAGTTCATATTTAATATAATTCTGTTTAATGTTTCTAAAAATTATCATTTTAATTTGTTCATAATGGGTTAATAACATATCTTTGAAAACTAGTTTCCTTAATCTAAAACAAACATGAAAAAATGTGGAAACCTAGGTATAAATGAACTAAACGTTTAAAAAATATATTTTTTTTTGTGTGTCAGATGTGTTTCTTGACCAAATAATCCCTCCCCTCTTTTAGTATTATATTTTCGAGTCACATTAGGTAAGGGATAACTGATAATATAAAATACTTTTGATTATTTAAAATAAGTTACCTCCTCCTCAATAATAAAATGGAACTCACTCTTCAAACTTCTTCCCAAATCTCAAGCCTTTTGGCACTTCAAAACTATAACACCCCAAACTCAAAATCCTGAAGTTATATTCTTACTTTATTACATTTTCATGATTACATGGAATAAAATCCCGAAGGAAAAATTAGTTTATAATTTTTGGAAACTATATAATATATATGATACCCATTTTTTATTAGGAATTAAAAAACATAATACATAACAAAATAAAATGACCACAATCATTGAAACGCATTCCTTTAATTCTTCTCCATACCTTGGGGAAATGAAAAAACTGGGGGTGATATCCGATATTTATTAGGGGTAAGCATACAGAGGAAGTAATCATGAATCAATAATCATAATAAATATGGAATGGTAAATAATTGAACACACTATCAATATTAACAATTGAATAAGGTATAGTGAATATTAAAATGTAAATAATTTAACACAGATACCATTTAATCATTAAACTGAGAACAAAATTCATCCATATATTTTATCATAGTGAAAATACTTTGGAAAATAATAAATGAAATAAAGTAAATTATTAACTATCAATAATTGAGTATATGGAATATGACCCACTATATTTACAAGGTATATCTTCAAGACTATTTAATTTTGTAGGTAGAAACCCTTCTAATTCAACTTGGAAACAAACTTGAAGGGTTTGTCCATAATTTATTTCATCTAATGATATTTCCAAAGCATTGAGGGGATGGTATTAATGAGTCCCCATCCCAGGTAGTGAATTTCAATGGAATTACTCATATATTGATTAATAAATTTAATTGATGAACTATTTTCCTTATAATCAATTATCTTTATCGAATAACATATATAGATTTATCAATATTTACACAATTAGTCAGTCAACTGTAAAAGTGAACACCATATGTAAAAAAGTTATGAAATTTTAGAAATAATAATATCCATCAAATGGGAATATGGATATTTAAGTTAAATGTAATTTACAATTAAAATTATTATAAATAATTGATTTCTTCAATAGAATGTTAAAATTCACAAAATAAAGTGGTATTCCAATGATTACTTTTTCCACATTGTAATTCTCAAGTCAAAGCCCCTTGGATGAGATATTTCAAAGTAAAAAAAATAAAATACCATGAATTATGAGTGAACCATGATAATAAATTACAAAGGGAAAGTATATACACGAAATAAAATTAAATTAGATCATATTAACACGTAATTCATGATGGAATGTAAATTTAGATGAAATATCTTACATGGAACTTCTGTTTGATTGAATATCCTTTAAACTTTTTTATAATGTTTTTAATCACGTTATTAACATATACTTGGACAATATTAATATTTATGATATCATATACTGTAAACCCTCGACCCTGTAAATTCATTAATTTTTTATTTTCCCAGCTTTGGAAAACTTTTTGGGGGTTTAAGATTAGTCCCAATTTAAATTTTTTAGTTTTTATTTTAAAATTTGGGTTTTGGGCTGCTTGGCACTAGGCGCACGAGCATAGCACGGTTTGGAGACCGTGTGGAATTCTCTTCTTTGAAAACTTAAATAAGAATGTAATGACTAATAAAATGAGAGTTAAAATAAAAATAAGAAAAGCTAAAATAGAATTAAAATTATTTTTAATATTATTAATGATCATATTATTATTATTATTGTTATTAATATTAAGAATAATATTATTAAAATTACTGTTATCATTTTTATTATTAATAAAAATGAAATTATTATTATTATTATTGTTGTTTTTGTGGTTATTATTTAGGATACTATGTGGGAATCACACGGTTATCGAAATTTGTGCAGTCAGCCCAGGTACTTTTGTTGTTCTTTCAAGATCGGACAGACACCATCACACGGTCCATGCATGGGTGCTTGACTTGTGCATGGGCTGCGTGGTTGCGGTATTCAAATTAATAAAATTAAAATAATGCATATAATAATATTTTTATTATTAAATAAGTTTTAATTGTGTTTATTATTATATAATCATTATTATAATAATTATTATTGTTATTGTTATAAACATTATTTGTATTATGAAAATAAATTATTGCTATTATAATGATTATTATTATTCTATTATTATTAATGTATTTTTAGGGATAAAAAATAGAAAACCCTAACTCTCCCTCTATCTTCCTCCTCCATTCCATTATACCCTCCCCCATTCTTCTCCTACCTAGCACACACCCCCTTGTCGTGACTCCCTGGTGTGCAGTACCACTCCTCCAGCCACCCTACTCCGGTGATGACCACCTCCAGCACTACTCCCTCCCTCCAAATATTCTCTTCAGTGATTCCCCCTCTCTACCCATTTTTCTCTTGAAACCAGCCCTATTGTGCACTCCCTCTCTTGTATGATCTAGCCGACTGACCTCTTACCCACGTACCCCCATGTCTGGTCGCACCCTCCCCTTGTTGGTGTGACCTTCTACCGGTGCGACTAACAGGCATGACTCCCTTATCTGACTGTCTCCCACTATGTTGTGCACTTATCCATAGACGGTCTCCTCTCTGACAGCTGTGACTTCATCGGTGCACTCCTTTCAAGAATTGGTCTCCCTTATTCCCCCTTGTGTAATCTCTCTCGCTCTCTCTCATTTAACGGTCTTATTTGATATTTTGGGTTTCCAGTGGCTATGATTCTTGTTTTGGGGGTTTGGTTTTGAGTTATTTCATTATATTTCCTTGTTTATGGACCATTCATGACCCTTGAAGCTATGTTTCAGGTGAGATTGAGGTTTTACACTAGTTTCAGAAAACTTTTTTCATTGATCCATGCTTTGGAGGTAGGACCCCGTGCACATTGCCTTTAAAATTAATTTTACATTGATTTCTTGATTTTTACATAATCCTTAATTAATAAAAAGTGATGTATCATTTTTAGAAGTAGTGTATTGTGTGAAATAATTTTATTTTAGGGGTAAACAATGTTTGGTAAAATTAATTTTCTTGTTTAATTGATTCATCTTGTTCCTTTATTTTTATATATAGTGAGAAATTGGTCTATGTTTAAAATTAAAAGTGTGATAATTTTTTACAGATAAGTTTTTGTGAATTTTGGGTTTAAAGCTCTTTTTTTTCTTGAAATGGTTTTTATAAATACTTTTAATGACTTATTGAATTATTTAGGTTATGAAAATTATGTTTTGAAATGGTTTTGGTGTACCTTTGATTTTAAAAAAATGTATTGGGTGTACTTTTGATGTAAAAGGCTTAGGGTGTTTCGGTAAACAAAATTATAAGTTGTTATAAGGGTTTACTAAATTAAAAGGGGGTTTGAAATGTGTTTAGAGGATGTTTGGGGTGGTATTATTTTAAAATAGATTTTGAACATGTCGTTTGTTTTTTACTGTGTTTCTCTCACCAAGTGTTGGTTAAAGTTTCCTAATTTTCTTTTTCTAGTGGTTTAAGATTATTAATATCATGTTTGATTTTTTAAATGTATTGGTTATATATGAAAGGGGGTTCGTGTTTAAAAAATCAGTTTCTAAATTTTTTATTTTTAGAAATGATTTATGTGATATAATTTATATAGAGGTTTTTAATGTGAAAATGTGTTAAATCCTGTTTGGAATTTTGGAATGGTTATTTGGAAAACTCCTATTGGATTGGTCACTTGCCTTGTTTTTTGATCATGAGATGGGAGAGTCTTAAATATGGGACCTCCCTTGTGTAATAATTATTTTTAGGCAAGTGACTACCCTTGAGGCGGTCGGGGTGGTATTGGTTTGTGTGTTATGACTGATGGTGTGTATATGGATTGTTAAATCTTCTTACATGGAACACCCCTTTATAAAATTTTCATGGGAACCTAGCATAGATATGAGGATTTATGAGAATGATTGTTTCATTTTTTGTTGATGTATTGACCAGTGCCCCATAGTAGGAGGATACATTTGGGATTATTGCTATAGGATTTGGCCCTTCAGTTTTTCGGGAGTTAGGTTACTCAAATGTTTGGGAATTTTGATTTCATCATTTGTGGAATGCTACTATGGATGGGGTTTTATAAATTAGTATGTTCTGGTTATCCTCTAAATTTCCTAGGTTTTCATGTGTTCCACAAATACTATTGTGGTTAGAGCCATTTCCCTCGTTTTGTAGGATCACATTCTCTGTATTTGGTTTTGGTATTTATCTGAAAAAATTTAAATTTTTTTTTGTTGAAATGGATTTCAAGGTAGATGTTTTAAATTAGAATCCATTCTTCCCTTTTTAACTTTTACAAAAAATGATCACTTTTTATTTTGTTCCCCTCTCCCTTCTCCTTATGTTCCTTTTTTTAAATCATGCGGGATGTGGATAGTTATTGTTTTTTTAAGGAAAAGTGTGGAAAACACCTATATTTATATACTGTATTTCAAACATGAAAATCACTTTTTTTATATTTAAAGGATGTGAATTGGTAATAGAATTAGTTGGTCCTACCAACTATGTTTTAATACTCATGCCTATTGTGTTTTCTTGTTTTTAGTTTATATTATAGGTTTGGATTAGGTTCGATCACCTCGGGCAATGTTGTTATCCTATAGAAGAGTGACCCCCTGTGGTTACATAGACACATCATGATTTTCAGGTTCTGTTTGGGGTTTCCTTCTGTAGTACATTGCTCAGTCATTGTGTTTCTTTTCAATTGGATATTTTTTATGTAAACACATTAATATCCATGTTTATATATGTTATTATACCTTTATTTGGATTCTTTTTGTTATTTTATTTCGAGAATCATTCCCCTCTATGTCTGTTGATACCCTCAGAACTTGTCTCCAACTCAATTGGATCGATAATGCCTCTTGGGCCTTACTGTAGATCGACTCGGGTGACTGGTTCAGGTTCGACCCAAGTTTGTTTGTGATAAAATAGTATCAGAGGAGGTTTTATCTCTTGAAAACATTACTTTTTATAGTACCCATTATTGTTTGATATTTTTATAGTAGAAAGTGTAGAATTGTAAGTATCGAGGTGTTGGAATAGGATAGACATCATGAACCCTTTCTTATTCCAAACCTCGGGTTACCCTGGGATATTTGGGACTGTTGGTGGCCTTTGATTTTTATGGTTCGATTGGTGTTAGAAAATTAAAATGGAGTTGAGAAGTGTTCCCCATGAGCTCTAAAGTTCAAGAAATTCAGGTGGATCCAGGGACATTTCCCTATAATGATCCTCATATTGGTGGTATGATCAGCATATGGCCGCTAACCATATGTATGAGTCCCCCATTAACACTGGTTTACCCTTGTAATTTGTTTAGGGCCTTCCATAATTCTGAGAAATTACTTTGTAATGTTTTTTTTGAAATATTGAAAATTTAATTTGAATGGTAATTACTTTGTTTTGATCTAGTTACTAGTTCCCTTATCTCTAAGTGTCTTCCCCCATGAAGAGTTGATGGATCCCCAAGGTGCATCTTTGGGTGGTGAATCATTAGAAGACACTCCAGATGAACAACCTACAGATTTCCATTATGTGTTTTAATATTTAATCCACCTCTTTGAAGGATTTTCTATCCCATCTATTCGATTAGTGAGTTGTTTCCGCACTTTCTAGGATTTTTTCTTTTTATGGAATTTTTTTGATTGTGGCTCTAAGTGGAATAGGAAGAAGGGGTTATGGCTAGGGATTAGTAGATCTTAAAGGTCAGGCAGTATATTCTTTAATTCTCCAAGATCCAGCCATAGGTCTCAGAGTGAAGCTGGCATGTTGTCAATAATCCTCGAGGATTATGGATTTTGGATAAGTTTGTGCCTTTACCATTTTAGTGAAGCAATTATAGTGGTTTTTATGGTTTCTCATCACTATGAATTTTCTCTTGTCACAAGGATCATAGTAGACTTACCCTCATGCAATGTTTGTGGTTATGCCTTCTTGGATGTGATTTATAAGTTAGTGTTCTGGTGTGGACTGCCTAGGTGAATTAGGTTCAGCCTTGAATTTTACCAATCCATAGGTTAAGAGTTGTGGGTGGTTGTCGTATATGGTCTCGATGGTCCGATAATTGAGCCCCTTTTCTGTCGTCCTCATGTGGTGGGGGGTCTATACTGAATGATGTGGATGAGTTATTTGCCCCTCCAATTGGGATTGGGTAGTTTAAATTCTCTTTTTGTGCACTTCATAGCTTGGTTAATTCATGGTGGAAGTTTTTTTGGTGGCCTATATGGGAAAGGCCTGGTTCTTATTCACATGGAATTTTCATTTGTTCATTCTTAGTTAGTCTCTATTGGTGGGGATACCCACTGTGGAGCTCATTGATATTTCTATTAAGATTTTGTGGGTTCTATTTTGTTTCCAATGGATGGGAGTCGGTTTGGGCCTCCCCGTGTCAGTATCACGGTTTCATTCCAACTATCATCTTTGTATTGGATGGTCTTATATGCATCCACCTAATTATACCTTTTTTCATTTTAGTAAATATATATAAGGGAGTGCTCTAGTGGTTTCATAAATGTAAATTTAGGGAGGTTTCCCTGAGATGGGCTTTGAATTTAATTCATTTGTTTTGGGTGAGTAGTTGAATCCCATTTTTTGATGTTTAAGGTGTGTGTGTTTTATGGTTGGGGTGGGAAACGTGAAATTTATATGTTCTTTAGACCGATCAACTAGGTGTGTTTAAGATTTTGGGTGTGGGTGGCACTTAGCAGGGAGATAGTCTTGGTATCTTGAGTGCTTCTAATTATCCATTATCTTTCTTATGGTGTTTTTGGGATCATTTTTTCTATCGCTCTTTGGGAACGTCATTGAACTGTAAAGGAGTATCGGTTTATGATTTGGGGTTCAACCTTGGTTGCGGATTTACGGGGGAAAAAAGTGTTATATTAGAGAGAATTGTCACACCCCAACCCTGGTATATTCATTATTATATTATTTTCCAAGATTCAGATAACTTTTCGGGGTTTAGGATAAGTCATGGTTTAAAGTTTTGAGTTTTTATTTAAAAAATGGTGTTTTGGGCTTGTCGGCATGGGGCGCACGGGAAGGGCACATTTTGGAGACCGTGTAGCCTTCCCATCATTGAAAACTAAAGTTATAATATAACAACGAATAAAATGAGAGTTAATATGAAAAAAATAAAATCTAAAATAGATTTAATATTATTGATAATATTATTAATGAGCATATTATTACTATTATCATTATAAATATTAAGAATAATATTATTATGATTATTGGAATAATTATTATTATTATTAAAAAGGAAAACAATATTATTACTATTATTATTATTTAGTTTGGTGTGTGGGCACTGCATGGTTAGTAGAAACCATGCGGTCAGCACTGGTACCTGTGTGGCCACTTCTAGATCTGATAGAAGCCCCTACACGGTCCGTGCAAGGGTGCTTCAGATGTGCGCGTGCTACACGGTTACAGAATTGAAATTATTAAAACTAAAATAAATTGGATAATAATATTAGTATTATTAATGAAATTTTAGTTATTTATAGAGATCTATTATCATTATAGTTAAAATAGTTTTTTGTTGTAAAAATTATAAGTATTTAGAATATAAATTTTTTCTATTATTATGATTATTATTATTATAGTATTATTATTAGTGTATTTATAAGGTTAAAATATATATATAACCCTAACACTCACTCCTCTTCCCCAACCCTTCCATGCTACCCTACCCCCTTCTTCTCATACCCAGCACAAAACCCCTTAGCACAACCCATGGTGCATATAAACTCTCCTCTGGCCACCCTACTCTAGTAAATACCTCCTCTGACACTACTCTTTTACTGCACATTTTCCTTTAGCAACCATCCCTACTGTGTACTCCCTCCCTGGAGTGATCCATCTGGTCGACCTCTTGATGTTGTCCCACCCCTTCGGCCACACCATCCCCTTATCAGCGCAACCTTTAACTGGTATGAGCCATAGGATTGAACCACTTGTCCGTCTGACTCTATAACACCCCAACATTTCATTGTATGTTATTTCTTCAAAGTAATTCAATAACTTTCACTACACGCAACACCGAGTTCATGCGCACAAAAAATTACCAAATTAGGTGTTCAAAAGTGCTTATGAATATTATTAACTGAATTTTGAACATTATAAAATCCTTATAATTTAGTAATTCATATTATGAGTTTCTTAGACATCATGTAAGAATAAATTCATTTTTTTAGACAAAAAAAGTATTTTTCAAAAAAAATGAATTTTACAGCCTTTAATTGAGAACCTTTTTTGAAAACCAATATTTAAAAATGTTATATATATAATTTAATTAAATTTAATTATTTTTTAGAATCGGGACATAAAAATTTAGTTTGGATAAATATTTGGTACTTTTCTGATAACTTTCATATTTTGATGAATAGTGAAAACCACTAAATTTAAATTAAAAACAGCTTTTTTAATTGAAATAATTAATAGTGATAAATTATGAATTTGAATGTTTTTTAAGTATAACTAGATTATATTTTTATCATTTAATACAATTTATGTCATTATACGTAATTTCACATTTAAATTTGACATAAATAAGTGTCAATATTTGGATAGTTATTATTTCATAAAAACATGCTTTTTGTTTTGACAATGGGAGTTTTTTTAAATTAATTTATTCCACTTATGTGTTATGAATTTGGAAAAATGGATTCCATATTTCAAATCAGGAGGTCTAAATTGTGTTGATAGGTATCTTTTATTTTTAGACATTAGGAATAATTACTTCAGTAAATATTTTTTTACCATGGTTAAAGGGGTAAATCTTGTAAATAAGGATAAAAAAATAATATTATAATAATATTAAATTACCCTAACACATGTCCTAACCCTATTGGATGATACATTTCCAACCATTTTCATCCTTGGGTCGATTTTGGGACCCGATGGAGACACATGGGAGTGATTATAACATTTTATATTAAATAAACTAAAGTAAAGACTAAAATAACAAAAGAAAATAGCTTTTAGTAAAAAAACAATTATATGAGGTTATATAATTGATATATTAGACTATAATAAGTAATTATAAAGATAAAAATATTTCCTATCTTAGGATATTTTACTTAAAAAATGTATACATAATATAAATATATTTATATATGACACAATAATGATGCTGTATTTTCCTTATTAATAAAACAATCAAATAAATGATATTATAAATACTAAAATAAATATAATTTGAAATTTTGATTCCATACACAAATTTCATAGGTTATTATGAAATTTTAGGGTTTATTAAATGTATTTATTTAGAATTAATAATTTTTTTAGGACTTTAACAAAAATCCATTATTAAATAATATAAAATTAACATAAATGATTTTTTAAAACAAATACAATACTATTAGATGATATAATAATCCTAAAAATCTAAGGATTATAAAAAAGACTTATATAATGATAGGTGTATCATTTAAGAACCACTTTTTGTTCGCTTGAATGTTTACAGTAAGTTTATTAACCATATAATATAAAAATACAAAGCGACATGGTAAATGTCAAACTATTTAACTAAGAGTTAAATATAATAGATAAGGTTAATATAGTGACCCAAAACTATCTAATACCTATTGGTTGAGTGTTGTTAGACCCATCCCCACCTTATCCTAAAAATAATTCATTTTGGAGGCATTATAAACCGAAAATTAATTTATTATAAAATAATATTTTAAGTTTTTTCTAAGGTGCCCCTCACCCTTCTTATAAAACGGCACTCCCCCTTCTCTCATATTCCCACCTCCAAATCCATTTTTCTCTGCCAAACCCTACCCAAATATCCTCAAAATTATCTTAAATTCACTCTAGAGTCATTCCTTTAGTCTTAAATCCACCCTATAGAGATTTTTTGTTCAAATCAAAGGGAATAACCCGAAGAAGAGGTAAATATTTCATCACCTCTTTCAGGTTCCTTTCTTCTTCCACTTCCTCTTTCTTTGTTATTTCCATTATAAAATAATAACTCTAGTATATTATATATATATTTATTTTAATATAAATATTATATAACCATATTCGTTATTCTATCCATCCTTTAAATTAAATTTCACCATATGTGCGTACTTACGGCTTACCGTCTCCACATCGTGGTGTAGTTGTTATTCAATACATTATTATTTGGATGGGTAAAATAATGATGTATAATTTATTTAATAATAAATATAACATTTTAATGATTATTTATATATGATATACCATCCAATTATATATGATTTTAATATCAAAATAATGATATTGTTTCTCGTGCGTACGTACGGATTACCGTCTAAACGACGCGATGAGATTCATTTCCATGTTCACCTTTCAATAATGATTATAAAAATTTATATTATCAATAAGTTTGTAATATATGACATAAAAATTCTACTATATATATGTATATGTATGTATGTACTTACATATATCTTATTCACTTATTTCCGTTCAATACGATGTGAAAACGGAAACAACCTTTATGAGTACGTACGACCTTCCCTCTCCATAAACGGTGCCTTCAATTTCTTATATACATCAATTATAAATATTTATATTCTAAATATATATGATATATAAATCATTCGTTATATTCTGGAATCATTTAAATCATGATATAAATGATACGATCAAGAATAACCAGTTAAAACACATACGATAAAGAAAGCAATTATTACCCAAAATGTAAATTTAACATGAAAATCATTATTAAATGGGTAGTATAACATCTTAAATGAATCATGTATGATATAATAAATATAAATACAATTCTGGTATAATTTTATATCATACTATGGTCATTATATTGGAGGTTAAACCTACCCTCATCCAAGGAAATGTATAAGGTAAGGGGTTTTCATCTCACTCCTTATTCCCGTGAGATTAATGCTATATTGCCACTATTTATTTTTGTGTGGTGTATATACTACCCATAATTGTATTATTTGTGTAATACACTTTAATTTAAGTGTATTTACATCTTCATTGTATGATAATTCTTTTAGGGAGTGTTTGTTTCGTAATTTACCAAATTGGTAAGGGTTAATTCGACAATCGTTATTTTATCCGAGGTTGTTTATACGTAATTATATATTGGTACTTATTAATCATACAAATCCATGTTTCATAAAAATTTATTTCAAAACATTTTTACTATTTACTATTCTACGGTTTAAATTCATTTATAACATTGTTTGAATTTTTATAAAATGGTTTGAAATGAATCTTTCCGTCGTTTTCTAAACAAGGTACTTTATGACCTTTTCGAAACAATTAAGGTAAGAACGTTTGTTTAACTTATACTGTGGGTTTGTCTATTTTCCGTTATTATATCATCGTTGAAGCTTCTCATACAAGCTTATAAGAATATTTTCAAAATAAATGTTTTCTTTTATAATTATGTGACTTCTAAATTATTTCAAAATAGATAGAGGTATTTATTTCAAATATTTTCCATTTCATCTATGTCAACATCCTTTGATAAATTTTACACTTGTTTGAAGTTGATTTATTATGACACAAATATCCCATATTATATTTAAGGTTTTGTGATATGTTTTACTATGGATATTTTATTTTTACTCCATTCATGGATTATGGATGAAGTATTGACATTTAATATTCTCGTTTTAATACAAATATTTATGTTATATTTCATCCTTTTCTTAAGATGAATGTGTAAGACTAGTATGTTTCAGGTTGGGGACTGGTAAAAGTAAGCCCTCCAAGTTGAGTTCTGCTTATAGTAGACCCTTTGGATTGGAGTCCGGTTATAGAGTCTCTTCGAGTTGGAATACGGTAATAGAGGCTTTCCGAGTTGGAGTGAGGTTACAGAGGCTCTCCGGGATGGGGTCCGATTACAGAGGCTCTCCGGAATAGGGTTAGGTTATATTTATCCCCTAAGTCCTAGCACAAGGCCTTGACACAGAAATTAAATTCTTGTTCTACACATTCCCTCATTATGAAATTTGTAATTAAATTGGATTATTCGACTAGTAGAATATCCATGTGTGTGTTTATATGGTAATGTTTTATTTATTTTTGCCATATTATCTTCAAATTTATGTTTGAATGGATGTTTTTTTTATTAAACAACTTGCCTTAAAAGTTTATAGCTTCCGCTAAATTATTTACCCCTACTGAGCATCTGAGCTCACCCCTTTCTTATGTTTTATTTTCCTAGGATGCAAAGAAGTATATTATGACTGACCTGTAGGCATAGTCTATGGGATCTTAGTGTTGTCTATGGAAATAATATTGTTGTAGTTTTCCATTTTTTATGTAATGTAAAACTTATGAATGTATATAGTACTTCATAGTCCACTAAAATAATTGGTCTTTAAAGACTTGATCTTTTGTGATCATGCCAATGATATGTAATAATGCATCAACTCTTGGTTTTTGGGGTTTAGAAATTACAGTCGGTATTAGAAGAAGTTTAGTACAATCCTAGGAAACTAGATTTAGAAAAACTCTGATTAGATCACATTATCCTAATATATTCATTGGGAATTAGTATAGAAGAACTTCCTAGAATTTTGGTACTACATAGATTTTGTGAGTTTTCCAAGCAATATATCCTTGTCTGGATACGAGCACGTAGAGGTGGCTCTAGCACAGATGTACCTAGCGTTAAAATCTAAAAACACCGCTTTGAGCTAGACTCGAACGGGAATAGGTGCACGACAACGAGCCTTACTGCACTCTTGGCTAAGACACTACTGGGGGATATGCTTAGGATAATTCACATTTTCATTACAATCCATTATTAAGGATTTAAGAGTAAATACTTCCTCAACGAAATCATTTTTATGATTATGGATTATATTCTTAAATAGTTCAATTTACATAAGGTATTTTACAAGTTAGAAATTATTCATTGTGATTCATAAACTGACTTAGTGTATGACATTGTTTAGAAATGGCACCCAGTAGAAGGAATGGGAACTCTAGTAATATGTATGATTCAAATAGTAAGAAGGATCAAATCGTTCATGGTACTAACAAAACATTTAAAAGGGAAATATTCTCCCACATATTCTCAAAATATGAATAAATGGTATCATGTGTTAATAAGATAAGTAAATAATTCTCTAAGTCCTATGGATTTGAAGGGAATCAAGAGACGAAAATGATAGTATAGAGAATGATGGTTAAAAAGAATATGGAAAACAAGGATTTTCCCATATGTGATAACTAAGGAAAGAATCATTGTGGTAAATTCTTAAAGGGAATGGGAGTTTTTAATAAGTGTGGAGAAAAAGGACACCAAGTACGTGATTTCAACGTTAAGAAAAAGGTTTCAAAAGTAAAATAATTCATCTGCAAGGCGTTGGGACATGACGCAAATCAATGTCCCAGTCATCAGAGTATATTGAAAATAATGATATTTGATAATAATCAAGTCATGATACTACCTCAGATGAAGAATAATGTCTAGCCTTTTTATGCTGTTATTATAGAATTATTTCATGTGAGTGTTGTATCAATAATAAACGAGTTATATGAATTATAGAGATAAATAAAGATTGTACTGAAGTAATATTTTATTAAGGATTTGAGATTATATGGCTCAAATAAAAGTGACTTAATAGTAAGATACACTTTTTGTAAAAATACATTGTTGATGGAAAGGTAATCCTTAATATGTTCTTAATAATGAGGTAGTGATTTTGGAATAAGAGATGGTTGATTTGGATAATTTATACTGGATATTCATGACTTCCTTGGAACTGATTAATAGTTTTTTTATTTCACCATTTATGGAATATTCAAAAAAAATAGATATAAGGAATATATCCAATATTATATAAAGGATAAGAGAGCCTGAATGTAATTAATAAGGTTTCATGGTAATTCAGGGTGTTTCCATGTTTTAATATAATACATGATGAAGGTGTTTACATGTTATTACATGGAAAAAAGGATCTTCATTGTGTTTAACTCAATTATAAATCTTAGACTGTGTGTAAGGATAGAAGTATTTTGGTTAAGTCTAAAGGTTAGAATGGATTAAGTTAGAAATTGGATACTATTATTAAGGTTATTTTTGGATTGTTATAAAAAGGACAACATGCAGACCTTGTGACAATCTGTCACGTTAGACAAAGATGCTGGAATCGAACCCACAACCATAATGAGATTGGGATTTACAACCTACCACTTGACTATGTGAAGTCCTGGATTGTATAATGTAGTTTTTATAAAGGGTAAGATAGGTTAATTATAAATTCATTATTTTTGGAACCCTATACGATTAGGATAAATAGAATATTTTTTTGAAATATTTTGGATTAAAAGATGAGTTTGTAGTAGGAATTAGTTAAAAGGTGTGACTTTACTTGTCATGTATATATATATATACTTTCCCTCTTATTCTATGACTAAATTAATTCTTAAACATTAGTTAAGGTACTTCATCTCAATATCCTTCCATTGAGGCATACTTTGATTTCTAAAGGACTTTCTTTTATATGGTGTATAAAACCCTTTGACTTTTCATTTCAAGCGAAATATGTTTCTACGAAGAGTTTTACTAAACGAAAAAAAAAGGAATGTTTATTTACGTAAGTGGTGACAATGAAATTTCCGCCGCCATGATTTTTATTTGATATTTGGCTTCCTTAACAAGCCAAAATGTTTATTTAAAGAAAATAAATACCACCGACTCTTTTTAAGTATTTTAGTATTGAAAGTGGTTTTGATAATGGATTTTTTATGTCAATATATATAAATGATATATTTTGATTGATGACCTCAATCACTACCTATAAATATTTACATTTTTTCCTCCAATTTTGTGTCTCTAATTTCCACCAATGTTCTAATCAAGATCATAATTTGTTGGTGACCCTTTTATTTCCTTTTTCCTCTTATTAAGACAAAATTTTATTAACCTAATTTCTGATGTGGGTTTTTCCACAATGGTATTTTCAATTTTCAACATTTTATTTTTTAAGAAAAATTTAAAATTGCGAGGATGAAAATTATTGAAGACGAAAATATTGTAACACACCAATATTTCATTGTACATAATTTCTTTAGAGTAATTCAATATTTTTCACTACACGCAACACCGATTTCAAGCGCACCACGACTTACCAAACTAGCCATTCAAAAGTGGTTATTAATAGTATTAACTGAATTTTAAACTTTATATAATCCTTATAATTTAGGAATTCATATTATTAGTTTCTTATACATAATGTAAGAATGAATTCATTTTTTTTAAATAAAAGAAGTATTTTACAAAAAAATTACAATTTTCAACCTTTTAATAGAGAACCTTTTTTTAAACTAATATTTAACAATGTTATATTAGAAATCTAATGAAAATAAAAAATTATTTATAATTGGGAAATAAAATTTTAGTTTGGATAATTTTTCGGTACTTTTCGGATAACTTTCATATTTTGATGAATAGTGAAAATTGCAAAACTTTAATTAAAAACAAATATTTTAATCAAAAAAATTAATAGTTATAAATTATGAATTTTAATGGTTTGGAAGTATAATTTGATTATATTTTTATTATTTAATATAATTTAGGTCATTTATTTAATTTCCCTTTTAAATTTGACATAAACAAGTGTCAATCTTGTGATTGTTATTATTTCATAAAAACACACTTTTTGTTTTGACAAACGGGAATTTATTTTAAATTAATTTCTACCACTTCGGTGTAATGAATTTGGAAAAATGGATTCCATATTTGGAATCAATAGGTCCAAATTTTGTAGATATTTATCTTTTATTTTTATACATTAGTAATATTTACTTTAGTAAATATATTTTTAAAATGGTTAAAAGGGTAAATCTTGTTAATAAGGTTAAAAAATAATATTATAATAATATAAAATTATTCTAACACATGTCCTAACCCTATTGTATGATACATATCCGACCATGGGAATCCTTGGGTCAATTTTGGGACCCCATGGAGCCACATGGGAGTGATGATGACATTTTATATTAAAGAATCTAAAGTAAAGACAAAAATAACAAAAGCAAATATATTTTAGTAAAAAAAATTTATGAGTTTATATAATTGATATATTCGAATATAAATATTTTTTAGAAAGATAAAAAATATTTGATACCTCATGATATTTTATTTTAAATTTTTAGACATAAAATAAATATATTTATATATGACACAATAATGACGCAATATTTTCCTTATTAATCGAACAATCAAATAAATGATATTATAAATACTAAAATGAATATAATTTAATGTTTTGATTCCATAAAACAAATTTATAGGTGACTATGACATGTTAGTGTTTATTAAATATATTTATTTAGAATTAATAAAGTTTTTAGTACTTTAACAAAAATAAATTATTAAATAATGTCAAAATTGACATAAATGGGTTTTTAAAACAATTACAATATTATTGGTTGATATAATAATCCTAAAAATATATGGTTTGTCCAAAATACTTATATAATGATATGAGTATCATTAAATAACCACTTGGTGTTCTCTTGGATTTTTATAGTAAGTTTATTAACCATATAATATAAAAATACAAAGAGACATGGTAAATGTCAATCTATTTAACTAAGAGTTAAATCTTAAATATAAGGTAAATATATTGACTCAAACCAATCTAAAATCTATTGGTTGAGTGATTTTTGACCCATCCCCACCTCAGAATTCAAATAATTTATGTTTAATCCTTTTTTAACTGAAAATTAATTTATTGTAAAATAATATATTATCTTTTTTCTAAGGTTCCCCTCACCCCTCTTATAAATAGTCACTCCCCCTTATCTCAAATTCACACCTCTGATGCCATTTGGATCAAACAAAACCTACCCAAATATCCTTTAAACTATCCAAAATTCACCCTATATGCCTTCCTTTAGTCATGAATCCATCTTAAAGATCATTTTTTATCAAATCAAAAGGATGAATTTGAAAAGGAGGTAACTATTTCATCACCTATTTCAAGTTCCTTTCTTCTTCCACTTCCTATTTATTTGTTGTTTCCATTATAAAATAATAACTCCAGTATCTTATATATAATGTGATGTTATTATAAATATGGTACAACAATATTCATTATTCTATCCATCCTTTGAATGACATGTAACCATACATGCATACGTACGGCTTACCGTCTCCACGTCGGGGTGTAGTTTCTATTCAACACATTATTATTTGGATGGGTATAATAATAATGTATAATTGATGTAAATAATAAATATAACATGTTTATTATTTTTTATATATGATATACCATCCAATTATATAATATTTTAATATCAAAATAATGATATTTTCGCTTGTGCGTACGTACAGATTGCCATCTCCACAACGCGATGAGATTCATTTCCATGTTCACCATCCAACGATGATTATAAAAATATATATTATTTATAAGTATGTTATATATGACATAATAATTCTACTGGAGATATATATGTATGTATGTATGTATTTATGTACTTACATATATGTTATTCACTTTCTTCTATTCAATACGATGTGAAAATGGAAACAGTGTTTATGCGTACTTACGGCCTACCGTCTCCATAGACCATGTCTTACATTTCTTATATACATCTATTATAAAAAATTTTATTCTAAATATATATGATATATAAATAAAGTTTTATATTCTGTAATCATTTAAATCATGATCTAAATGATACAATCAAGAATAACATGTTCGAACACATACGATAAAGAAAGCAATTATTACCCAAAATGTTAATTTAACATGGAAATCATTATTAAATGGATAGTATAAAGTCTTAAATGAATCATGTTTGATATAATTAAAATTAATATGGTTATTTTATAATTTAATAACATACTATGGTCATTATACAGGAGGATAAACTTACCCTCGTCCAAGGAAATGTACAAGGTAAAGGGTTTCCATCTCACTCCGTATTCCCATGAGATTCATGCTATATTTCCACTATTTAATTTTGTGTGTTGTATGTACTACCCATAATTGTATTATTTTTGTAATAAAATTCAATTTATGTGTATTAACATCGTCATTTTAAGATAATTCTTTCATTGGGTGTATGTTTTGAATGTTACCAAA
This sequence comes from Viscum album, assembly GCA_963277665.1. Lineage (NCBI taxonomy): Eukaryota > Viridiplantae > Streptophyta > Magnoliopsida > Santalales > Viscaceae > Viscum > Viscum album. Next base: position 2,085,811,616 of record OY728156.1, read on the forward strand.
TTGGTAAGGGTTAATTCTACAATCTCTATATTATCTGAGGTTGTTTATACATAATTATCTACTAGGACCTCTTTATAATCCATATCCATGTTTCATAAAAATGTATTTCAAATAATTTTTACTATTAACTAGACTATGGTTTAAATTCAATTATACCCTTGTTTTACTTTTTATAAAATGTTTTTAAAGGAATCATTTCGTCGTTTTCTAAACAATGTACTTTATGACCTTTTCGACAAAATGAAGGTAAGAATGTTTTTTAAACTTATTCTACGGGTGTGGCTATTTTCAACCGTTATATCATTGTTGAAGTTTCCCATACAATCTTATAATAATATTTTCAAAATAAATATTTTATTTTACAATTCTCTTACATCTAATTTATTTCAAAATAAAAAGTGATATTTATTTCAAATAGTTTCATTTCATCTATGTCAACATCCTTTGATAAATTTTACACTTGTTTGAAGTTGATTTATTATGACACAAATAATGCATATTGTATTTAAGGTTTTGTGATATTTTTTACTATGGATGAGTTAATTTTATTTCATCATGGTTTATGGTAAAAGTTTTGATAATTCGTATGCTAGATTTAATATGAACTTTTATGTTATGTTTCAACCTCTTCATAAGATGAATGTGTTGGACTAGTATGTTCTGGGTTAGGGACTGGAAAAAGTAAGCCCTCTGGGTTGGGGTCCGGTTATAGAAGACCCTCTAGGTTGGAGTCTGGTTATAGAGGCTCTTCTGGTTGGAGTCCGGTTACAGAGGCTCTCTGGGTTGGAGTCCGATTAAAGTGGATCTCCTGGTTCGGGTCCAGTTATAGTTATCCCCTAGGTCCTGGCACGAGGCCTTGACACAAAAATTAAATTCTTGTATCATACATTCCCTCATTATGAAATTAGTTATTACATGTGATTATTAGGCTAGTAGAATATCCATGTGCATGTTTATATGGTAATATTTGATTTATTTTTTCCATATTATGTTAACGTTTATGTTTGAAAGGCTGTTGTTTTTATTACACATCTTGCTTTAAAAGTTTAAATCTTCCGCTAAATTATATACCCTTACTGAGCATCTGAGCTCACCCCTTTCTTATGTTTTATATTACCAGGATGCGGAGAAGTAGATTATGGTTGAACTGCAGGGATAGTCTATGGGATCTTGTTGTTGTCTATGGAAACAATGTTGTTGTAGTTTTCAATTTTATGATGTAATGCTAACAATTATGAAAGTATCAATTACTTACATGTCTACTAAACTAATTGTTCTTTAGAGACTTGATCTTTTTTGATCATGACAATGATACATAATAATGCACCTACTCTGGGTTTCTAGGGTCGGGGCGTTACAGACTCCCATTCTCTGACACACCTATCTCTGGACAGTATTCTATCCAGTGGTTGTGACCTCTCTAGCTCACTCCCTTCCATGTATTTTCTCCATTATTCTTCCCCTGGTATGATCTCTCCCATTTTTAAGGGTCTTGTTTGATATTTTGTGTTTCTAGTGTCTAGAGAGTTTATTTTGGGGGTTTGGATTTGAGTTTTTTTATTCGATCTTCATGATTTGGGTTCATTCCTAACCCTAAAGGTGTGGTTTAGGTGAGATTGAGGTTTCACACTAGTTTTTGGCATGAATTTTTCATTACTCCGTGGTTTTGATGTAGGACCCCTTGTACATAGCCATTAAAATTATTTTGACATTGATTTCTTGATTTTTACACACAGCCCTTAATTGCTAAATAGTGATTTATTTTTCAGAAGTAGTGTATTGTGTGAAATAAGATGGTTTTACGAGTAATCATTGTTTGGTAAAATTAATTTTCTTGATTAATTGATTTAGTTTGTTCCCTGATTTTTCTATATGGTGTGGAATTGATCTATGTTAAAAATTAAATGTGCAATTAAGTTTTACAGAGAATTTTTTGGTGAATTTTGGGTCTAAAATCTCATGGTGTTTCATAAATTGGTTTTTGTAAATAGTTTAAATGACTTATTGAATTATTTAGGTGATGTGAATTATGTTTCGAAATTTGTTCGTGTGAGTTGGGTTTTAACGAGGGTATTGGGTGTATTTTTTATGTAAAAGGCTTGGTGTGTTTATGTAATACGTTTTATAAGTTTTTTTCAGGGTTTATTAAATTAGAAAATGAGTGAGAAACATGTTTGGAGGATGTTTGGGGTGTCTAAGATTTTAAAATTTATTTTTAATTTGTGGTGTGCATTTTCTGGGTTTCGCTTGCAAAGTATTGGTTAATGTTTCCCTATTGGATTTATCTAGTGGTTTTAGATTATTAATTGCAAGTTTGATTTTTTAAATGTATTGGTGATATCTAAAAATGTGTTTGGTGTTTCATAAATGGGTTTATAAATTGAATGGTTTTAGATATTATCTGTGAGTTTTTATTTATAAAGAGGTTTGATATGTGAAAATGTAGTAAATCCCATTTGGCATTTTGGAATGGTTATTTGGAAAACCCCTCCTGGGTCGTTCACTTGCCTTATTGGTTGATCATTAGATGGTAGGGTATTTGGTATGGGACCTCCCTTGTATAATAATTATTTTAAGGCAATTGACTACCCTTGAGGTATCCGAGGTGGTTCCAGTTTGGCTGTTATGTGTGATGGTTTGTATATTGATTTTTACATGATCTTGTTTGTAAAACCCCTTTATGAACATTGGATGAGAACATAGCATAGCTATGATGATTACTAATAATGATTGTTTCATTTTTATTTGGCGTACTAACCATTGTCCCTTAGTAGGTGGATACATTTAGGATTATTTCTCTAGGACTCGGCCCATCGGTCTATCTTGTGTTGGGTTGGTCAGTTTTTTGGGTGTTTTTATTTCATCATGTGTGGCATGATACTAGGGATGGGGTCTTATTTATTAGTATGTTCTGGTTATACTATGAGATCCTAGTTTTTCTCATGTTCAGTATATACTAGTGTGGTGAGATCTATTGTGCTTATTGTATAGGATAAAATTCTTTGGGTTTTGTTTTGGTATTTTTCTAGAAAATTTTAAATGTTTGTTTTGTGGAAGTAGATTTCAATGTTTATGTTTTTAAAGAACAAAAATTCTCCCCTTTCCATGTTTCTGAAAAATAATCACTTTTTTGTTCCATTATTCCTTCTCTCAATGTGATTTATTTTAAATCATGATGGAAATGGATTGAGGTTATTTGTTTTAAAATTAAAAGTGTTGTAAAAACCTATATTTGTATACTATATTTCAAACCCGTAAATCAATTTTTCTTTATTTAAAGTATGTGAATTGGGAATAGAATTATATGCACCTATCAATTGATTTTTAATACTCATACCTATAGTGTTTTCTTCTTTTTAGTTTATGGTGTAGGTTTGACTTAGGTTTGATCACCTTGAGTGATATTGGTATCGGATTGGATAGTGACCCCAGAGGCCACATGGAGACATTGTGGTTGTTAGGTTATATTTGAGGTTTTCCTTTGTAGTACTTTGCTTAGTCATTATGTTTCTATTCATTTGGATATGTATGGTGTGAAAACATTGTAATCCATGTTTATCTTAGCTATTATTCCATTATTTGGATGATTTTAGTTATTTTTTGGTATAAACCAATCCCTTTCTCTTTATTGATTCCCTTGGAAATTGTTACCAGCTTGGAAGGATCTGGAATGCCTATCGGAACTTGCGGTGGATCAGTTCAACTGATCAGTTCGGGTTCGACTTGGGATTTTTTGTGATAATTATGGTCCTTTTATAACATATTATTACTCATTTTTTAATAATCATTCATTATTTTCATCATTTTGGGTTTTAATTTCCTTTATTTTTTAGTATGTTTTGAATTTTTGTTTTTCATTCATATTACTTAGATCATGATTTTATCATCAATAAAATGTAAATAATTATTTAAATATTATATATACTAAATATATATTTTTTATAATAATCCTTTAATTTTTGATATGGAAATGATGTACACCATTCAAGGAGATGGTAGGTCATAAGTACTCATGACCAATGTTTCCATTTTCTTGTCATAATAAAATAATAAAAAATGAAATGATATAAATTTATATTATAAATCCAATATAATATTTATTTCATATATGTCATATATTTTTATTAAACCCATTCTTATAACTTTCTATTTATATCATGAATGAATCACATCGCTTTGAGGAGGCGGTGGTCCACACATCCACATACGATGTTATTGTATCACCATAAAAATGATATCATGATGGTATGTGTTATATAGAAAATACATGAGTATAAATTAATTTTATATATCATATATATCATAAATAAACTATAAATCTGTCATTATTTCCAACACAATAAAGAGGTAATAGAAGAATGAACGACCTAAGATCACGAGGCGGTAGATCATCGTACAGAAGAACGATGATTGTGTATCCCCTTTGACGGAAGTGTGTGTGTGAGTGTAATTCATAAAAATGAAAAAAAATATCATATTTATGATACTTATTTTATTATATAAGATATATATAATATTAATTAAATGTGTGGATAAATAATTAGAACAAAAGTGGTAATGGAAGAAATTTAACTCCATTTCAAGTAACTCCTTTTGTTTTCTAACAAAATTTTACATTGAATGGATTTATCACTAAATTGATGCTTCAAGGATCAGTTAATGGGTGTTTGGGATTCATTCGGGTAGTATTTTGATGATAAAAATATATTTTTAGGTTTGAATAGGGGGTTAAGTGAATGCCTTTTTATAGTGGATGGGGAGTGTCATTCTTGTACATTTAAAAGGAAAAAACTATTGTGAGGTCCCCCTTACCTCATGTGCCTCCAAAATTTTAAAATAATGTATTAAAGTGAATTTCAGTTCTATGAAAACCTATTACACAGAAAAATAAGTTCATTTTTAAAAAAAAAACTTAACATCTTGGTTTCCCCACATTTACGATTTTTGTTTTTATTAAGGTGACTAGTTTTCCAACCAATGTAATTTAACCATTAATACTAAACTGAAGTGAGATTTATTATAAAATAATTTTCAAATTAATTATAAATATTATATCTAATTTACAAGAGAAAAATATCTTGAGTTTTGGAAATTAATTATAAAATAAGCACATGTAAGGCGCAAAAACATCGTTTTAACCCAAACCATGCTAACAATGTTTTTATTATTCGGGGGTCAATATTTTAATTATAAAAGATAAAATTTTCATTAATATACCATATTTTATATTTATTAAAATTTAAAAATATATTTTCAAAGTATATGATTTTTATTACATTTTAAATCTTTAGATAAAATATCATTTGTTATAAAGTATCCTTAATGTCGATTTTGACATAATTTTTTTAATTTGATTTTTAAAATATCAATATAGTGATGGAATTAAAATATATTAAGTTCACATATATGTAAAATAATATATTAAAATACAAAAATAGTTGAATATAATAATTCATTCAATAATCTTCAATTTTAATATTTTTAGTAACATTTTTTTATTTTATTATAAAATAAATAATCACTATGTTGGAGTTTCTTAAGAATTTTAAGTAAGAAAATCTTATATAAAGTTTTAGGATAAATAATTATGATAAAAATAAGTCATTTATCTTTGAAAATGATATTTATAACTAAAAATGTGACGTTTTTTGTATAACTCAACACTTTATAATTTTCGAAGATAAAGAAAGTTCATTAATTTCCTTTTTTCTTACTTAACATATTATATAGTTCACATTCATTGTATAGTTTCCAAATAACTCTTAAAATTCAAAAAAAATATGGGATATGGTATATATATGGTTATTAAATGGCTTTTGGAAATGTTTCTTTTTCATTTTCCCTCATGCACACAAACGATGATTATACATCCCATTTTATGGAAGTGTGTGTGAGTATAGGTAGTATATTTGACATAAAAACATTCTAGTATATTGAGGATAACTATGTTATGTTATATTAATGATATAATAATGATTTATGGGGTGGATAAAGAAATGAAACAAATTTGATCATTGAAAAACATTACCCGTTTTTTGGGTAACTCAATTTTTGGTTTATATAAAAAAGACTTCCTTGGTTTGATTTTTTTCCAAAATTTAGGCTTCAATTAAGAATATAGTGATATTTAGGGGATATTTGGTATGTTTTTTATGAGCCAAATGGATTTTTGTGTGCGAACAAGTGGGAGGAGTGGATATCTTTTTATAGTGGAGGGGAAGTGGAAATCGTGAAAATATATAAAGGAATACATTATAGGGAGGTTTCCCTTACCTAATGTGCCTAAAAAATTGACAAATAATTTATTAAATTGAAATTATGGTCTAAGAAAACCTCCACCTTACAAAAATATTCATTTTTATAATTTTTTTTTACATCTACTTTTCCTGACTATTACTAATTTGGTATTTATTATGGTAAAAAGTTTCTAACCTATGTTATTTAACCATTAATAATAAATTGAAGTAAGATTTAATATAAAATATATAAAAACTTAATTAAAAATATAATATCTAATTTAATAAATAAAAAATCTCATGTGTGTTGGAAATTTATTTTAAAACAAGTACATGTAATGTGAAAAAACATTACCTTAATTTGAACCGTGCTAATAATGTTTTTAATATTCATGGGACAATATTTTCATTATAAAAGATAAATTGGTCCAACAATAGACAATATTTTCTACTTATTAATATCTAAAAATAAATTGTAATAACATAGTGTTTTTATTAAATTTTAAATCTTTAAATAAAAAATCCTTTGTTATAAAATAACATTAATGTCAATTTTGACATTATTTACTTAATTTAAAATTTTTAATATCAAGATAATGTTGTAATTTAAAAATATTAAGTTAAAATCTATGTAACATGACATTTTAAAAATAATAAAAAAATAATTTAACACAATAATTCATTCAATTTTCTTCACTTTTAATATTTTTTGTATCATTTATCTTATTTTATTATTAACTAAATAATCATTGAATTGGTGTTTCTTAATCATTTTAAGTAACTAATTAATCTCTACAAATTAATTATAAATAATAATGATACAAAAAATCATTTATATTTAAAAATGATGTGTATAATCTAAAATATGATGTTTTCCCATTACTCAAGGCTTTATAAATGTTAAAGGTAATGAAGGTTATTTTCCCTTTTACTTACATAACTTATTAAATCAGTATATTTTAGGGAATAATGTCTCACTAAATCATAAAATTATAACCAAGAGGGGATGTTCAAGAAATTTTGGTAGAAAATTAAATTTTTATAAGTTTCAAGGACATTTTTTCTACCTAATATTAATGTTTAACAATTAAGTAAACTAATTTTCTCCTTAATCAATGCAATTAGTTTTAATTATTGTCACTAATATTTTTGGTAAAAAATGAATTTGACATTATTATAAAATAAATATTATACTTATTACAATTATTTATATACATTTTTTCTAATTGTATTCATCGAATTAGAAAATTTATATTTAATGCTAATCCTATAGATGTCACGAGAAAGCGGCTTTTAAAGTGAAATGGTTCAAAAGTTCATTAAGTTAGTATATCTAACTATAAAAATGACTAAAATGACCTAAATTGGATTTATATATATATATAATTGATCTATTAGGACTTTAAACCCAATTTAAAATATAACTTAATATTAATAATTATTCAAACAAAAATGCAGTTTTCAACTAAAATGCAGTTATTTCACTATTCGTTAGAAAATTATGCTTTTAAAAAAAGACCAAAAATTCACTCTAAGATAATTTTTCTTTTACTAATTAAAAATTGACGTTTATTTTGAAAAATAAAGTTTACAAAAGTGTCAAATTTTAGTTTAAAAATATGTGTGTTGTTAAAATGTGGTAAAACTGCCTTCGAAGACTACAACTTTTAATGCATAAACTGAAATTTATATTACCATATATAAATAAAAAATATTGGATTAATTTAAAAATAATATACTATATATATATTCATAATCTATTTAATACTATTCATATCCACTAATTAAATAGCTAAGAGTTTATTGTAAAATTTATAATATTAATTGTAATGCTCAAACTCTCGTGTAATGAAAGCTGACTCAGTGTTTCATATGGCATACACATAACATGGTGTTGTGTGTAAAGAAAAAAATTAACAAAATTATATTTATTTTAAATTGAATATATATTAAATTCATGGGGTGTTACACAACCCCTACCAAAATCATCTCCACAATTCGCTCCTCTCATCCTAGAAGCCCTATTTTGTGAATAAATCATTCCTTTCAATTTTTTAGTGAAATTGTAAGGTCATGGAAGTTCTGAACTCAAATTTTTAATGATGGTTTACAATATTTTTTGGCCAAATACTAAGAACAGGGATATTTGTGATTAAAATAATATTTAATAAACAATTCAATTGGCACATTGGTGCATGCAAAGGCCATAATACGCACATATCAAAATAGGGGATTTATCTACCCAAAAAAATTAATCAAAATATTAATAATCGAAAAATTGATAATTCATTCTTAGAGATTTGATTATTTTTCATCAAAGAACTTGATTTCTAATGACTAAAGGAATGTGTTGTGTTCATTGTGCTGGGATATTCTCTGATCTGGCATTTTTTTCATCATCGGATGTGATTCACCAACAAGTGTGGGGGACGAAGATCTAGATGATCCCATTATTATGACACCATCCCTAGAAGATTCACTATAAAAATTTATTTATAAATAAATTTTGTTTAATGAATTCATTAATTAATTTATCCATTTAACTTACCGCCAATTTGTAAGATTTCTAAATACCCTGAACTGAACTATTTTAGGTCATGCATATGGTAAACAAAATGTTCTAGAATCAACCGTGGTTTCATGAGTTTGATCTAGATTTATTTTAATAGTTATACCATTTTCATTAGTAAATTTCATGCGTACAATATAAAATATATTTAATATCTTTACCAAGTTAATTCCAGGCACAACGAACCTCAGAATCGCATTCCAAATCAATGTATGGATCTTTAAATATTTAGATAAATATTTTAAAGCCTTATAAGTAGAAAACCAGGTCTTTAAAAATTTTCCATTTATAGAAATATTCTTTTCCTCTAAAGGGGAAAATCATTAATACCATGGTAATTTTAAAAAATGGTTAAAACAGGTTAAAACTAAAAGATAATATTATAAATATCACCTATACTTATCAAATTTTTATTTTATAAGATTAGTTTAATTAAAAATCATTATTCATTGAATATTATCAATTTGGGGACATTTAATATGAAATTTAATTTGTAATTATTTAATATTTTATGAAATTCAAAGAGTACCTCTTCCCTATCTTATAGAAGGGAAACTCTTCTTCTCATTTATTCAAACCTCAAGAACCATTTGGATCATAAAATAACTTTTAAAATTTCTTCATTAAAGCCCTACCCTTTTCATAAAGTAGTTATTTTGATCATAATACAAACAGAGTAAATCATTTAGTGAAAACAATAAGAGTTTTTCCAAGGATGTGGTGTATTTCATAACCAAGAATTTTAGATTTTTCTCTTTTTATAAATTCATCAAATATTATTCAACCATAATTAAATAAAAACACCAGATCTTACCATATAATTATATGTTATTATTTTAATTTCCTGACTAATATCATTTACTTTCTTACCTTTAAATTCACTAATGAGTGATAATGTCATTCGTGCTTACATGTGGAATACCATCTCAAGGAAGTGATGTGATTAGTTTTTCATCACCTCATCACATTGATTATATATATAAGTATATTTGAAGAAATTATATTATGTTTATTATATAATTATCATTTTGAAAATATATAATAATACTTATCTTCTTTCTATAATAATCATTAAAAATAGAAATTTTACTGATGTGTCTATATGGTCTTTTGACTCCATGACTATAACATAGTTCATCTTTCATAACCATCTTTCAGATTATATTTTCATAGAAATATTGTTATATAGAAATGATAATAAAATAAGAATAATTATTATTATTATATACGATGGAATAATTCCCTCTTTGACCATAGTCAACTGAATGAATTAATTTTGGACTTATGAACGGAATATCATCAAAATGTCTGACATTGATTAGATAATTAATTATATAATGGTAAGAGATAAAATAAAAGTAAAAATAAACATGAAAAGGGTTATTAATAAATTAAATAATTTACATATTTTTGTTATTAATGAAGATAAATAAACTACATGATGATTTTGACTTAATGTAAGGGACTTTCATTTTAGAAATTTTCTTTTAATGGTTCACTTAAACCTCTTTTTCTTATCTTTATTTTTTAAACTAATTTGTGGATGTATTTATATATACATAAATGAATTATAATGATCATTTTATGTCACTATTTACTTTATTTAAATGGTCTTCAAAAGGAACATTTTTACGTATTTTATATGGAGATATTTGACTTTCTTTACAAAAGAAAAAAAGGAATTTATTATTTTAATTTATATAGAGAAAATGAATTTTCTAATCATCGTAACCATTATTTGACATTCTTTATAAGAATACATGTTTTATTTAAAGAAAAATCGTCCTTATATATGTTTTTGTTATTTTCAAAAGGGTTTTTAAAATGGAATGGATATTTCACTATCACGAAATGTTTTGTTATGGGTGAAATGGACACTTTGAAAAGTGTAATATTTTATGTGTTATGATTATGTTATAATTCATTGGAATTGTTTGTGATTATGGGTAAATATATTGTAAAATAAGGATTATTGGGTCGGTAATATCCCTCAAATTCATTGGGTAATATTTCTTTTTGAGATTGATTGGGAAGATAATTCAATGTAAAACCTTGGTTATTATTCTAAGAATAATCATAAAGGTTATTCTATATGTAATTGTGATGGTTGTTATATTTATAATCGTGAAGGTTACATCCTATTTAAGACTGATATAAATAGGATTATTAAATTTACCTACATTATTGATTTAGTATTTTTATGGTTTTTATATAAATCTGGTGATTTCTCAAGGAAAACAAATACTTTATTTTTAACAAATTGTTGTTTGATACTTATTATGTGTGAAAAGTATAACTTTCTTAAAATTTTCCATGATTTTTTAATGATTTTAACGAAACATTAATGAGTTTTATTTTTTCCTTCATGATTTAATATAAAATAATTTTTTAAAATATTTAGATAGGGAATTTGATTTCATGAGTAAGAAAATGGTTATTTTGAGACAATGTTTATTTGAAAAAGGAAATTTTTTTATGATTTTCTATCGACTAATGGATTTACTTCGTTATATTTAGGTCTCTCACTGATTTTTTTTCTCATCCAAACTTTTTATATGTTTTATATTGGCTTTAAGAATGAGTAGATACAATGATGATGTAAAATTTAAAAATCATAATGATTTATAATGAAGATTAATAGGGTTTCATTTTAAAAGTTTTATATTATAATAAAAATTGGTAATGAGTATAATTCCCCACATGAAATGTATAGGTTTATTATGTATAACTTAGATATAATTATTTTATAATATAAACTGTAAATATCCACATGAATGAAAGAATCTTAATTATTAAATAAAAACTCATTTTTATGTAATGTTTAAGGTAGGTTCCTTATATTTGGTTTAAACCATATATGGTTATCTAATGAAGAGGAAGATAAAAAAAAATAAGTGATGAGTCGGACTCCAAGGTATAAGGATGGTTAAGACCAAATAAGTGTAAAAGTTTAAATTCCAGAAGATAGGACATGACTAGAAAAAATGTTGAATTTTTCAAAGGATTTATATTATGGTAAAACTAGAAACTAAATAGAAGTGTCCGCATTATAATTTATGGGTTTTTTGTGTAATATTTTTGGCTTAATTATTTGGAAATATAAAACTAAAATATATTTTTGAAATTGAGAAAGATAATTATAGTCTAAACATAATGGGTTCTATGATTTTTCGGGACGGGTCCTTATATTTAGTATGAGACAATAGGTTTACATAAATTTTGAGATTAAGGTTAATGGTTTTTTATAACCCATTAGGGATAAGTCTAAGTATAGGATAAAAACCTAAATTTTTAGAAAGTTAAATATTAGAAGTTTTTCTTATAAATAAACCTCTATATGGATAATACAAGATAATATTGTTTTTATAGATGTATCTGGGGTCAATACCCTCAGAAAGAGTTGATCGAGTATTACTCGACCATCATTCTGGTGCACCGTGAATGTGCCCTTAATTTTCACCTAGTTTGACACTACTGAGGGATATTACTAGATTAATTCATATTTTTTTAAATTATAAAAAAATTTCACATAATGGTTTTTAATTTAATGATGACCATTGATAACCTAGGTCAAACCTAAGGTGTTCTATATTAAAAGGAAGAGTGTCATAGAGTATGAGATTTAAAATTTATTATGAAGTTAACTCTGATTTTTCTAATGAAATTATAGGTTAGTGGCTCCAAAATCTATTTCAAAGGGGTAAAATCTCATCTAAAATATAGAAGGATAGAAATAAAACACAAACCTACTTTATCTATTAGATCATTCACTTAAAATGATAAATAAAAAAATTATCTCATGTAACCTAGAATCATTTTTTAACATTAAACATGCAAGAAAAATACATTATAATATATCCCAATACTATTTTGTTATTCAATATAATGATGGATCAAGGGATAAATTTGAATATATTATTTAAAATCAACATTATAATCATACTTGTTTTGTAAAATTTCATATGGTAATTTATTGAGTTTTTATATTGGATGATCAAAATTCATGAATGCAGGTCCTCTATTAAGCTACAAAATAGTGTGATATTAAATCAGTGTATATCTTTATTTTATTATCTGAATTTATTTATTATCATTGGTTTCAAAACTTTTGTAAAAAACTAATGATAAACCATACCCTAATTTATTATGTAAAAGTAGTTAGAGAGGATGTTTCACAATACTATGTGCAGAACCTAGTTTTATTTACAAATTTTTATCTTTGTCAACATCAATTTCCATTTATATGTAATAATTATGCATTTATAAAAGATGCACAATAACATGGAATGATTTTGAGGAATTCTGATAACATAGGTACTCCACCTAGAATATCTTGTGACGTCATACTTTGAAATTGGTTTTATAATTAATTATGATCAATATTTCAAAGGTATTAATTATTTTAACATTTTTCCTAAATTTTAATTATAGATCATGATTGAAATGATATTTTTGAATCATATACCATGCATCATATTTCATATTTTGGAAAGGGTGTCCAAGGGACTAATGTAACAAATCATTTTTAAAATTTTATGATGAAATTTTAATAACGGTTGTGTTCATGTAAGAAGTTTTTATAATAATGTTTTAATGGTATTTTTTCAATCATATTCTAATATATTCTAAATATTATGAGAATTATGAAATATTCTATATTAGATTTTGTTATCAAAATTTGGAAACATATGTTATATGGGGCCAATACCTTTTAAAATTGGTGTACTGAATAAGTGATAATTTTTCAAGACACTCATTTAAGGGCATATGACAAAGGGATGAATAAACATTTGAGATAATATACGATTGATGGTAGTTAATTAAGATTATTCTGTTTTGTGGAAAATTTAAATGTATAGAAATACTTTGAGTTCATAAAGTGATTTTATGATTATTTATATTTTTAGGATGTTTATTATATTTTTATATAACACAATAATAATTATATTCATATAGTTTTAGTAAAAAAGGACAACCTATCACTTTCAAAGAGGCAGTGGGGCTTAAACCAACAACTGAAGGGTGAAAAGGGTGCAGTGCCTACCAATTACCTATGTGATGTATTTGTTTTTATTCCATGATATAAATGACTTCATAGATAATGGTTAATTTGATATTCGTAAAATATATATAAACATGGGGATTAAATGTGATAAGGTGATTAATATTATTTATGGAGAACCTCACTATTTTTAAAATCTTATTTTATTATGATAAAAAAAATTATGGGATTCTATTTTGAGGATTAAAGATTGAATTATCTTTCATAAGAAATTTTTTTTCATAAATCTATTTTGTAATTCAGTTCATTTATAGAAATTAGAAACTTATTTTGGAGATTATATCATTAGGGAAAACACATTTCTTGCTATATAACTTTGTGAGTGATTAATAATGATTAGATATCAATTTTAAGTTAATCTAGAATGAAGAAGAGATAAATTCCTTCATAGTTTTTGTGTTTTGAACTTGATTTTCAATATTTTTAATAATTTTTAGGATATATCTATGTGGAACTTTGTGGGTTGTTGATGACATTTTAAGGATTATTATTGTATTTCTTTATCTGCGTGTTATTATTTTGGGGAATTATCTTACCTTATGCTAAGAATTTTGGTCTTGTTTAATATTTAAAGACATTAGGAATAAATTTTTATCCTTTTGGGGATTATTTGATTCATTTGAAGTTTATTTCAGTGCATCAGGAATAAAAAATCATCTTGAATACTCATTATTTTGAGAAAAAGAAGAAATTGTGGTGAAAAATGATTAAAGGATGAAATTATACTTTTGAAGTAAGAATATTTCTATATTTTAATGTCATAGATGGAAAATTAATTCCTAAACTCTAGAAAAAGTATATTTGAACAAAAAAAATCTTATAGATATCATTTCCAATGAATTGATGGTTTTTTCACCTATCATAGATATATGATTTTGTGGTCATTAAATTTATCTTTATCATGTTATATATCACTCTATATTATTCTTTGGGTGTTATTATTATCCTCCATGTCAATATTTCCACATCCCACTAATTTTATCCAATTTTTAAACAAAGTTTTTTGTTATTCTAGACAACCATTATATTTCCATTTACGTATTTTTAAGAGGAAGTTTTATTACCCCATTTTATAATCTGGGATTTCAACAAAGCTATTTTCAGATTGAAAACCTTTGATTACCATTATCACGTTCAAATTGTGAGGATTAAATTTTTTAAATTGGGGAGAATGTAATAGCCCTATATTTTAAAATAAGAAATTATGTTCGATAATGTGCATGACATGAAACTTCAAGCTTAAAAGAACAAAAAAATTATTATTTAAATATAAATGTTATGAGATAGTCATTGAATGGAAGATATGAATAATATTAACCAAATTATGAAATATATATATAAAGGTCGTAGTAAATTATAATTTATTGATTCATTCATAGAAACCAAGCACTCAATTTTTAGAAAAGACATTTTCTTCTTCAGATATATATTTTCTTAAAAAATGATATTTGTTTATTTTTATTAGTGAATATTACAAATAATTTTGGAAACATTTCAAAATTTTATTTTATAAAAAGGATATGATTTTTTTTAGTCAATATATCAAAATTATCTTATTGTAAAATTTCTATTATTTTCTGAAAAATTTTATTTTTTAATGAATAGTAAAAACTACTTATTTTTGGAAAAGATTATTTATTTAAAAGTATTTATAAAATGAAATTTATATTATTAATTAGTTTTTAAACTTAATTAGTTATTTTTAATTAAAAATAACTTAATTATTTTCTCTGGAATGAATTTTATACTATAATTTAGTATAAAACAATTTTATAATAAAAAATACATTTTTCTAAAAAATTGTTTTTATCAAATTTTGTAGGTTTAATTATAAATTAAATCCTAAAAATTATATTTTTTAAATCAGGAAAAATGGATTCCATATTTTGAATCAAGATATCTAAATTTTTTGAATATGACCCTCCAATTTTTAATAACTAATAATATTATTAGAAGTGATTTTTGTTACCACAGTATAGGTAAAATTGGTTAATTAAGGGTAAAAATAATTTTAAAGGTACTATAAAGTAACCATAAAACATGTGTATATTTTTATTTTTTGAGTATATTTCATCCATAATCATCAAAATTGTTAATATATGATATTTTTTCTATATTCCAATGAATTTGACCTTTATAATATTTTATTTAATGAAAAGTGAAAATTGTCAAACACTTTGTTTTATTATAATTTAATATTTTACAGAGGGATAAAAAAACTTATGTATAGTTATAAATATTAATTTGAAATATAATTTACTCTTATTTATCATGTTAATTTCTATACAATTTTTTAATGATGAAATAATTATCTTAAATTCTTATGTAACATTGATACAATATTTATAGAATTAATTGAAAAATAAAAAAATATTCTAAAATTGTTAAAATTAAACTTATTTTAATGAGGTATTGTGTTCAATTATTTTTTTAAAAACAAAAATGACATATTATAGTTTTTTTAATTCATTATATTGGAATTCCATTGTTTTATTAAAGATTTAAATGTCAAATTAATTGAATTGAAACAAAAAATGAAAATAATATTATTTTATAATTAATGATATTTTATTAAATAATTTAAAATTATAAAAAATTATATATTCGGCCAGGATATTTTGATATATTTAATCTATCAAACATTGTAATTTTTGTAGAAATTTTTCTTTTTATAGTAACAATATTTACTCCATAAGACTAAACAACATTAATATCACAGTAATTTTCAAAAGGGTTGATGGAGGGTTAAAAAATGATAAGGGTAAAAATATAATCTAAACTTGTCCAAATTTTATTGTATGATATTATTTAGACTCATATTAGTCTTATATTTGAATCTTATAAATTTAAATCCATTTTATTTTTAAAATTATTTAAAATTAATTTAATACGTTAAAAATACATTTAACACCCCGCCCCTACCTCATTGTCTTGAGGAGGCGGGGAGGGTTATGTGGCCTTAAGCGACATCCCCAAGACGACAAAGGCTGGAAATAAATTCCGAAGAGTTTCAAATATAGGTTGGGGGATGATTTACCCTTTAAGAAATAAACCCATAAACCAACCATAACCAAACATTCACTATATGATGCATGAAAAAATGAAAGGCCAATAAAAACTTCATTTATAATAAACCACATAAAAGTACACAACAGTAGAAGACCAAACTAAGAATCAAAGTACACAGCAGATGAACAGCTCAAGACTCTCAAAAGACACTTCAACTCCATGCACCACAAGCTCCAAGCTCTTCAACATCTCCCAAGCATCACCATGAGCCACTAGCAATAAGATGCTTTACCTTTACCTGTGTCCCGGAATATGACATCTGCAAAAGCACCAATGTGCCAATGTAGGGGTTAGTATAAAACTCATTAGGTTTTCCCCCAATGACTTCCCTAATCATGCCACTAGGATAGAAGAGTTAGAAACTATTATATAAAAACAGTTTAAATAAAATATTTTCTCAAAAGAAGTTTATAGCTAAATATAAACTAGTTTCCAAAACCAGTCATAACCAAAAGCATCCAAGAGAATTTGAAACCAGTTTTCCAACAAGTCATATTTCCAGAAAAACAACCAATCAAGATTTACAACCATTTCAAAAAAACATTCCTCTTTGGCATACCCAACCATTTCCACAAAACCCTGCAACCAATCATTCAGGCCACCTGGAAGAGGGGAGAATCTCGAACCCTTATCCATCCCAACCATGATGGGGGAGGCTCCTTACCATTATCCAACCCAAATGGACATTAATTATTTACAGGGGAGAGCCATAACCCTTATCCTTCCCAACACTGATGGGGGAGACCCCTAACCCTTATCCATCCTGAATGCAATATGAATGTTTTACGGGGGAGATCCATAACCCTTATCCATCCTAACACAAATGTGGGAGACTCCTAACCCATATCTATCCACATTCCCATGAACACACACAACCATCATGTCAAAAACCAAGTGTGTTCAACCAATTCAAACCATTTCAATTCAAACCATTTCAATTCTTAACCATTTCAAATCCAAATCATTTCAATAAAACTCCCTTTTTATTGAAAACCAAATCCATCAACATCATTTCATTATCAAACCATTTCAATAAAACACTATTTTAATTGAAAACTCAATTTTCATCAAACCATATACAATTTTATCAAATCCGAAATTTAAAATCAAAATTTTAAATTCAAAAGGCCAAATCACTTTGCACAACAATTCACCAAGATTTCACAATCTCATCAAAACCATAAATCATCACTAAAGAAGATTTTTTATATGATTTTTACAATCAAATCCATTAAAAATAACCAATTCGAATCAAAGACAATCAATTCTAGAAAGATAAGTTGATATTGAAGCATCCTACCTCAATGGTTTTGATGAAAACCACAACGGTCGAAGAACTCTCAAGAAACAAGGGTCAATTCTCCAAAAAAACCCTTAGATCACTTCTTCTGTCAATATAAAGACCAAATCTCATCATATTTGGAGTCCAAACACTTAGATCTACCCATAATTGGAGTAGATATAAGAAACCGAGGGAAGAGGAGATGTATATCTAAGTAGATATAAGAAACCCATCATGAATGATGAGGAACAATCATATACCTCAATTATCTGACTTCGATTCGCCAAGAGAAGCCTTCGGATTGCCTCTGGAAAAATGGCAGAACCCTCTTTGACCTTAGGAGAATCAAAACCCCGTGTTAGGGCTACTTTAGAGGAAAAACGAGCCACTTAGAAGCAAAAACACATGAGATCCACTTTTATAAGATCTCATTTAAGTGGTCGCACGGTTAGTTTTCACAGTTTGACAGACCGTGTGCTAACCATGCGTTAGCTACTGCCTTGTCCAACCTTCTCACATGTTTTCACCACAAGGTTAGACAAACCGTGCACTGCTCATGCGAAATATACTTCCTGCAAGACCAAAAATGCATGGTTTGACTACACGGTTTAGACAAATCATGCGCCGCCCGTGCGACTTCCCCTTTTTCTACAAAACATAATTCCAAGTTCTCCTAACTCTCCCATTCGCCACCCTTAACATTAAACCCACTAAAATAATCAAGAAAGGGTTACATACCAGAAACTGGGGGTACTATATTCTACCCACCATTGGTCTTTCCATCCTCGAAAAGTAGAAAACCTTCAGCCAGCTGAAATAGTTCTGACCACTTCTCTTTCATTTCCCTTTCATGTTCCCAAGTCTCTTCCTGAATCTGACCATGCTACCATAAAACCCGCACTAGACTAATGATTTTTCCATGAAAGTCTTTATATTTCCTATCCAAAATCCGTACTGGGATATGTATCAACAAAGTATCTGGCTCTAAGTCAATGTGATACCATTTGATCACATGGTCATGATCAGGCTGATACTTTTTCAACTGAGATACATGGAACACATTATGCACCTAACTGAACCATGGTGGTAATGCCAACTGATATACCACCTCTCCAACCCATTATAGTATCTTAAAAGGGCCAATGTATCCAAGAGGTAACTTTCCATGCTTCCCAAAATGATGATGTCTTAGCCTTGGAGAGATCCTCAAGAAGACATGATCACCCACAACGAACGACCACGGTCTTAGATGGTGATCTGCATAAAATTTATGATGACTCTGAGCCCTCTCCATCCTCTTTATAATCAACTGGATTTTCTCTGTTGTCTCTGGGATATGTTTTGGCACGACTAGTGAAGTTTCACTCATTTCAACCCAGCATAGTAGAGAACGACAAGGACGCCCATACAATGCTTCAAACAGATCGATGAGTATTGGGGCTTGATAGCTGTTATTGTATGAGAACTCTACTAAGGGTATATGATCCTACCATGAGCCACCAAAATCCATTACACAAGACCGCAACATATCTTCCAAATTTTGTATCGTATGCTCGGATTGCCCATCCGTCTGAGGATGATACATCGTGCTCATAGTCAATTGAGTTCTGAGGGCTTGCTGTAATGATTTATAGAAACGAGATGTGAACCTCGGATCTCTATCTGAGACTATAGAAATTGGTACACCATGCCTCTTTACTGCTTCTCAGATATAGAGTTTTGAATGATCTTCCACCATATGAGTTTCACGAAAAGGGATGAAATGGGCCGACTTGGTTAGACGATCCACTATCACCCAAATGGAATCATGTTTCCAGACCATTCTTGGAAGACCTGTAACAAAATACATTGCTATCTAATCCCATTTCCACACTGAGATAAGTAATGATTTTAACATTCCATCTGGTCTCTGAATCTCTGATTTAAACTACTGACATGTTAAGCACCGCGAGACAAACACGACCACATTTCTTTTCATGCCTCTCCACCAAAACTGCTCCTTCAACTCTTATACATCTTCTGTGTACCTGGGTGTACAGACCATATTGAATGGTGATAAGCATGAAGGAGTTGTTCTTGAAAAACCATAGTTACAAACATCTAATCTCTGAAACACAAAACAGAACCCCCATCAAGTTTCCACCCATCAATGGTCTCCCCATCATTGAGTTTTGAACTAACAACCAGGCATTCTGCATCAGATGTTTGTGCTTATTTGATTGTCATTACTAAATCAGGAAAAAGTTTAGCTAAAAAAACAGCAACATCACCTCAGTTTTCATATTCCACATGCATTTCGGCTAAGAATGACATCAACTTCCATTCATCTGAGCTTCTTTCGCTAACTAAACATATGACTTTCTACTCAATGCATCGGCAACTGAATTCCCTTTTCCTGGTGTGTACATCAAGTCAAAGTCAAACATCTGGAGATACACCATCAACCTTATTTGCCTCAGATTCAAATCTCACTGTGAGAAAATGTGTTTCAAGCTTTTGTGATCCATAATCACAGTAAATTTCTCACCAAAGAGATAATGTCTCCATGTTTTCAAAGCATGGATGACTGCAGCCAACTGTAAATCATGTGTTGGGTAATTTTTCACCTGCACCCTCAACTACCTTGATCCATAAGCAACCACATGGTCTCCTTGCATGAGAACACAACCCAACCCTATTCTCGAAGCATCACAATACACCACATACCCCTGTCCTGATTAAAGAAAGATCAAGATGGGTGTCGATGTAAGACAAACCTTCAGTTCCTGGAAAGACTTCTGACATTCTTCTGTCCATTGGAATGGAGAATTATTCTATGTTACAGCTATCATTGGTGAGGCTAGTCATGATAAATCACGCACAAAGCATCAGTAGTAACCATCTAGGCCAATAAAACTTTGTATCTCGAACACATTCTTCAGTGGTTTCAAAGAGATAATGGCTTCTATCTTCTTAGAATCAACATAAATTCCTTTCTCAGAAATGACATGGACAAGGAAACATACTTCCTGTATCAAAAAATGTGACTTTGATAATTTGGAATACAAACGATGATCTCTCAAGATTTGTAACACTGTTTCCAGGTGCACCTCATGATCAACCCTTATTTTTGAATAGACCAAAATATCGTCCATAAACACCACAATAAAATAATCCAAATATCGCTGAAATATGTGATTCATCAAATCCATGAAGACCACTGGTGAATTTGTTAGACCGAAAGTCATGACAACATATTCATAGTGGTCATACCTACTTATGAAAGATGTCTTTGGAATATCCTCCTTCTGAACCCGCAATTGGTGATATCGTGATCGCAAGTCAATCTTGGAGAACCACTGATCTCCCCTTAATTAATAGAACATATCTTCAATGTGTGGAAGTGGATATCTATTCATTATCATAACTTGGTTAAGCATACGATAATCAACACACAGCCGAAGAGTTCTATCTACCTTCTTCACAAACAACAACGGTGCTACCCATGGAGAAGTACTTGGTCGAATGAAACAATTACATTCTAGCTCCTCTAAATTCACTTTCAATTCCTGTAACTCTATTGGTTCCATCCTATAAGTTGGAAGGGAAATAGGACTGGTCTTCGGAAAGAGATCAATCGTAAACTCCACTTCCCTTAGAAGTGGTAACCTTGAGAAGTTATTGGGAAAGACATCTATAAATTGATCCAAAATAGCTGGAAAACTATCTTCCTCAATCTCTTCCATTGATACCAAAGTCAACACTTCCAGTTGGTAAGATATAATTACCACTATTGGTTCCAAAAATCTCTTTGCATCTTTGTTTACCATCCTCTCTCCTCTGAAGAGATGGTCGATGTCGTCCTCAGTCTTGAAACTAACTGTTCTCTTATAACAGTCGATGTGAGCCTTAAAAATTGTCAACCAATCCATACCCAGGATTACGTCATAGAAATCCATTTCCAACATTGAGAAGTACCATTTTAACTCAACTCCATCAATAGTCATAGCACATTCTCTACACAAAAAGTATTGACGATATCTTTCACTAAGAGGAGTTTTTAGTTTCAAAATATAAGGAATCATTTCATGTTTTAAACATAGCAAGTAAACAATGCAAGAATCAATGAAGAAATGTGAGGAATCGGTATCAAAAACACTTGCACGAGGGTAGAATTCAAAAGAATCATACCTCTCACCATAGATGGTCCAGCATGATCAACGACCATCATCTTCTCAGCTCCATACAATTTCTTTGTCGATGAACTATTCTCCTTATTGCTTTGATAAGATTTCCCTGGTTGAGGATTCATGGTATTTCGAAAATCACGATGGCTAGCTCTATTATACTAATGAGACTGATTCTACTATCCATGTCTTGTCGAAGCATATGATGCTTGCGACGCCTGAGGATTGTCACACACCCCCAAACTCGGTGCATTCCAATAATAGTGTTGTAGATGCCCCATATTCTTGAAATTGTGACACGCTCTAGGTTGCGATGTATAATGTCTCTTTTTGTGGTCAAGCGAACCATATTGAAAACAACCTGCTTTGCTCTGGGGTCATGGAGGAAGGTTCACTGATCCCACTGTCTGGTTCTGATATGCACTCACACCGTGGAAATAGGTTTTCCTTTTCCTCTTGTTCCAAAAAGTTGAGTTCCCACCATTTACCAAAGGTATCAACATGCCTCCTCCCATCGATCAATAGATATCATGTTCTGTAACAGTCTCTCTTTTCACCATCTCTGTATAATCCTTAATACAGAACACTGCAATCTTCGATCGAATCTCTTTCCTTATCCCCGATTCGAAGATGCAAGCCTTCAACGACGCACTTGACACAACTTCTAGTACAAAACCAACTAAATTCATGAATTTAGCCACACACTCTGTGATAGAGAGACTCTCTTGTTTCAGGGTTAATAATTCATTCATTTTCTAGATCTTGAACATGTGGGGATAGAATTGTTTGTTGAACAATTCTTCAAAATCCTCTCATGTAAGTCCATCATCCAATTTAGCTTGTACCGCTAAATCCCACCATTGACGTGCAAGATCCTAGAGCATATACATCACCAAATTGACCTTGATATTTGATGGTGTGTGGATGAAATCGAAGATGCGATTCATCATACCTAGCCACACCTCTGCCTTTTCTGGTTCAGCATCTCCCCGAAAGTTCGGTGGATTCTGCTTCATGAATTGGATGGTATGATCCACATGTCTTGGTTCATTCCTCTAGTTTTCCGTATCCACAGCATGAAAAGCCTTTACAATACTCTGAACCAGCTCTTGGTTCACACGTGGTTCTGGTGAAACCACATTTTCTACAGCTTCTTCGAGTTTGTTTTGACGGCGCCTATAGGGTGCCATTTTCTAAACCAACAAAAAACTCCATCAATCTCACTCTCCAACAGCTGATGAATTAGCATTAAAATTCATTCACATCATCTATCACAAATTTTTTTCCAAAAAACAACATTTTTCCATGTTCAAGCATTTTTGAAAACATTCAACATACTTTTTGAAAATCAACCCATGTCAAAATAAAATAACTACCATTTTTCAAAGTCTTTCACTAGAAAACTATTTCTACATTTTTCAAAAATTGGAACCATTCACAAAATCTTTACTCATTCCTCACAATGATACATGCAATCCTAGTGGGAAGTCATTCCTCTATAATGCATGTCATGCTCCTCTCATTGGATAAACCCATGACACTGAGATTTCCAACATTCTAGAAGTGTATCCAAAACACTAATGTACCCAACACCCTGGTAACTTGATGTTTAGCATAAAAAGGTTAGCTACATCCTTTTATGCTATACATTTCAAGTTCTGATAACCATACTCTAGTCTACGATTTTGACCCATGGAATAGACAAGAATGAATTTCAACTCCAAGACCAAGAACATCGATGACCAATTGTTTTGGAAAGGACCGAACAACCTGATACCATTTGTAATACCCTGCCCCTACTCCATTGGCTTGAGGAAGCGAGGAGGGTTACGTGGCCTTAAGCGACATCCCCAAGATGCCAAAGGCTGGAAATAAATGCCGAAGGGTTTCAAATATAAGTTGGAGGGATGATTTATGCTTTAATAAATAAACCCATAAACTAACCATAACCAAACATTCACTATATGATGCATGAACAAATGAAAGACCAATAAAAAACATCATTTATAATAAACCACATCCAAGTACACAATAGTGGAAGAAAAAACTAAGCATCAAAGTACACAGTGGATGAACAACTCAAGACTCTCAAAATACACTACAACTCAATGCACCACGAGCACCAAGATCCACAACATCTCCCAAGCATCACCATGAGCCACTATTAATAAGATGATTTACCTTTATTTGTGTCCCGAAATACAGCATCTGCAAAAGCACCAACTTGCCAATGTAGGGGTGAGTATAAAACTCAGTAGGATTTCCCCAATGACTTCCTTACTCACGCCACTAGGATAGAAGAGTTAGCAACAATTATGTAAAAATAGTTTATATAAAACATTTTCTCAAAAGCAGTTTATAAGTAAATATAAACAAGTTTCCAAAACCATTCTTAACCAAAAGCATCTAAGAGAAATTGATACCAGTTTTCCAAAAAGACATTTTTCTAGAAAAATAACCAATCAATCTTTAGAACCATTTCAAAAAACATTTCTTTTTGGAATACCCACCCATTTCCACAATTCCATGCAACCAATCATGCATGGTACCTAGAAGAGGGGGGAATCCCTAACCCTTATCCATCCCAACCATGATGGGGGAGACTTATTACCCTTATCCAACCCAAATTCACATTAATGCTTGATGGGGGATAGCCCTAACCCTTATCCATCCAAACACTGATGGGGGAGACCCCTAACCCTTATCCGTCCCGAATGCAATATGAATGTTTTACGAGGGAGATCCCTAACCCTTATCCATCCCAACACTGATGGGGGAGACTCCTAACCCTTATCTGTCCCACATGCCTGTGAACACACACAACCATCATGTCCAAAACCAAGTGTGTTCAACCAATTCAAACCATTTCAATGCTTAACCATTTCAATTCCAAATCATTTCAATAAAACTCCCTTTTTATTGAAAACTAAATCCATTAATGTCATTTCAATCTCAAAACATTTCAATAAAATACCCTTTTTATTGAAAACCAAATTTTAGTCAAACCATCTACAATTTCAGCATATCCATAATTTAAAATCAACATTTTAAATTCAACAATCCAAATCACTTTTCATAACAATTCACCAAGATTTCAAAATCTCATCAAAACCATTATTCATCACTAAGGAAGATTTATTCTATGATATTCACAATGAAATCCATTCAAATAAACCAATTCGAATATAATCCTCTCAATTATAGCAAGAGGATTTGAGAGTGAAGCCTCCTACCTCAAAGGTTGTGATGAAGACCACAACTGTAGAAGAACGCTCAAAAACCCAAGTCAATTCTCCAAAAACCCACCTTAGATCACTTCTACTAGAAAGATCGAGACCATATATCATCATATTTGGAATCCAAACATTTATATCTTCCCATAACAGGAATACATTTAAGAAACTGAGAGAATAGGAGAGGTAGTACTAAGTAGATCTAAGAAATCGATCAAGAACGATGAAGAACGATCACATACCTCATGAATCCAGCTTCGATTCACCAAGAGAAGCCTTTGGATCACCTCCTAAATGATGGGAGAACCCTATTTGACCTTAGGAGAATAAAAATCCCGAGTTAGGGCTGCTTAGGAGGAAAAATGTTCCACTTAGAGGCAAAAACATGTGAGATCCACTTTTATAGGATCTCATTTATGTGGCTGCATGTTTGGTTCGCACGGTTTGACAAACCGTGCGCTAACCGTGCGTCAGCTACTGCCTCGACCACCCTTCTTGCACAGTTTGGCAGCACGGTTATACAAACTGTGCACCACCCATGCAGAATCTACTTCCTCCAATACCAAATACGCATGGTTTGACTTCACGGTTTAGACAAACTGTGCACCACCCGTGCGACTTCCCCCTTTGCCACAAAACTTCATTCCAAGTTCTCCAGACTCTCCCATTCGTCACCCTTAACATTAAAACATCTAAAAGCATCAAGAAAGGGTTACATACAAGAAATTGTGGGTTCTACAATCCAAGAGTGACTCTCCCCTCTCTTAAAAAAGGGAAGAACTTATTATCATTTATTCACAAATCAAGAACCATTCCCTTTTGGTGATAACTACCCAAATATCTTCTTAGCATCCCTACCAACATTCTATCAGCCCTGGATTTATCAGAAAACCATCCTAGGAGTTCTCTTGGTTTAAAAAATAAGATTTTTTCAAAAGAAGTAGAGGATAAAGAAGGTATTTGATGAGTTAAAATCAATGGTTTAAGGATGGGTAAGAAAAAGTAAGATTCTTAGTTGAACATCATGAATATTATTCATGAAAATGAAACATGTTTATCTTTTAAATGTTTTATATTATGTGAAAATGGATACTAGGTAGAAGTGTCCACTTTCTAGTTTATGGGTTTGTTATATAAGAGTTATGACCTAATTCTCTAAAACTATAAACCTAATGGATATATAGGAAATCAAGAATGTTAATTATAGTCTAAATACACTTTATTATGTTATATTTATGTCTTTTTTCATATAATTATTCATTTAAAAATCTTATAATCTCTTTCATTTTTATTGCAATAAAGAATTATTCACTTGAGTTATGTGTTTTGTGTATCCTATGATATCACACAAACTTATTTTATTTATAGGATAATAAATAATTAAATATTAGGGAATTACATTATCACCCCCCCTCATAATGAAATCCTTAAAATTTTAAATCAATGTATTTTGACATAGTGAAATATATATATATATATATATATATATATATTGTATCAGGATATAAAATTTCTAAGCCACTACTAAGAAGAATTCTTAATTAAATATTTCTAAAAATCTATATTTTCATTATAATAAACATAGCATTGAATGTTTTTATAAACAAATAATTTTATAATTCATCAATATTCTCCACATAATCCTTGATAGATCTTTATTTTTCTTGTTTTATTTTATGTAATTATAGTTTACCATCGAGATATAGAATATAAAAAAATATGGTTATATGAATTATTTATATCCTATAAGAAAGTTTCCATGCTTCAGTTGTGGGTTTTGATTAGTTTTTACCCCTAATTCATCTCACATGACGAATAACCAAGAATATTTTTCATGATTTATGCAAAAAGATATCTTATAAAACATCATTATATGCAAAAAAAGATGAAAATTTATTTCTACTATTTCTATAAATTTACCTAAAATCAAAATGGTTACCACAATATACGATGATATCCAATATGAATAATTATTCATATAAATAAATATTAAATTAGTATTAAAACTCTCTAAAATATCACCAAAATTTATACTAGAATCTTTCCACAAATAACTAACCCTAAAACTCTTCAAAATATACCTGACCAGGTTAAAACTACAAAAATTAAAAAAAATTGATCAACTTAACAACCTTAATTATATACAAAATGACATATTCCATAATCATCTATACCTATAAAATATATTTATATTTTTCCAAAATAACATGAAATTCCTTTTAACAAAATCGATATTATGTATCTATGGTTATCTATACTACTCGATTCATATTTCTAAAATAAAATAACCCATTCTAAATTAAAAATATATTCCTCAATATTAAATCAAATACCATCCTAATGGGTTTTTATATCTCAATCATATATTCATCCTAATAACTACTGAAAAATGCCAAAAAAATCATTAATCACCTCAAAATCTAATCATATAAACCATCAAAAGGGGTATCTATGCCTTTGAAATTATGATCAACTTATCAACCCATAACGGTGTCGAAAAAACATAAAATATGATCATATAGTAACATCATATCCTATAAATTTATTTAAACCTTTCTAAAACTCCAACAAAGATTCCCCATACCTATAGACCAGATTTTTTTTGGTAAAAACATACTCTTTATAAAATGGATTTTATACCCAAAATAGGGAACCAAACATAAAACTACAATAATTAAAAATTCAAAAGAAATGGATTCACTTAATACCCATGACCATTTTAGGTTTAGAGTTTTAGAGAATTATAGAAAAATATTTACATAAAAATACCCTTTCTTTTCAATCCAAATTGGTATTTTCCCCATTTTACCATCAATTTATTATTTTTCATAAAGTATTTAACATATTTAACAAAATTATCCATATATGATACCCTTATTGACATACCTTACATAACATCATTCTTTATAACCTGGTTAAATAGAAAAAAAATAATTTTGAGCTTAAAGGCTCAATAAGGGAAAACCTAAGTAATAACAATAAAATATCACAAATAAGAAAAATATGAGTATATGGGTGTGATTAGATGATCAAAGTGTGTGGTGATAACATAACATAATCATAACCAATAAATAATGGATCATAATTCATGTGTTATGGAATAATTATTTGGTATAAAAAAAATAAGAGTAAAAGTATTGTTAAAGCATGATTCAATAGACATGAGGAATCTTAACAGAACATAGTAATGGAGGTTAATATAAAAATGGTTCATAACATAGAAAAGTGGAATAATATTAAGAATAGTTATGAATATCTTTTTCAACAACCCCAATTATTCTCATAAATTATGTCAAAAAAACTCAATCAGGTCCATGCATTATGATATAGGAAAACCTAATCCTTCCTACTCATTATGTTTTGAACAAACCCAATCATTCCCACAAATTGAACCATGAACCAACCCAATCATGTATATGATTTATAAATGTTTGAAAACACAATAATGATTACACCTTTCATTATGTAATGAGATATAAAATGATAACTAATATATAATAGGGATATATAGGACCCCATCCATCATTATCTCTAAATATG
Organism: Viscum album; assembly: GCA_963277665.1. Lineage (NCBI taxonomy): Eukaryota > Viridiplantae > Streptophyta > Magnoliopsida > Santalales > Viscaceae > Viscum > Viscum album. Next base: position 2,085,840,773 of record OY728156.1, read on the forward strand.
TGTGCCACATCAAAATAATAATTCCTAATATCATAAGTTAACCTGGCAATAAATGGGTTTCATAACATTTACATCTGATATCACATAAAATGGTATCAAATATTTAATAATATGATACCAAAATTTAATAACCTAAAAATATTATTTCATAAGATCATTTATAAGGTGATAAAGAACATTTTTCCACAAGATATTGATTATAAATATGAAAAAATAATTTATATGACAACATTTTTCCAAAAAAAAATTAACGCTTTCATAATAGGTGAAATTACAACTCTCAAATATATTTTTTAATGAAAAGAGTCAAATATTAATAATTTAATCCTAAAGAGAATAATCATTCATGAAACATTGAAAATTTATAACAATAAATCAATTAAATTGGGAGTAGAAGATAAAAATTCATTTATGAAAAATAATTCCTTTATTAATTTATATTACCAAATTAAACCCCACATAATTAAAAATGATAAAGACCATACGTTTGAGGAATGTAAATGTAAATATAAATATCATAGTAGATAAAACATATTATGGTTTCCAATTAAGTTTGGAGAATATTTTTGGGAAGAAAATTATGTATATGGAATTAAATCTTCCATTAGAAATGTATGAATTATTCCTAATAATATAGAATTTCTAGAAAGAATGAAATTGATCAAAGAGTAATGTTTTAATTAGAGAATATAAATTCACAAGACATAAATATAAAATATCATAAATAATAGATAAATTGAATAAAAAATGAGACAATAAATTCCTTAATCAAGGAAAGTAGTTTATGACTCAATGAAATAAAATTGAGTCAATGAAACCCTTACCAAGAGCATAATAATCTATATAAGAATATATAAATGAAGAGATAATGTGAAAGTAAAGTATATACACATAATATAAGTGTAAATTTGACATAAAATTCAGTTTTTGTAGTTTGTATTATTATAGGAATCACATTATCAATTAAGTAGTGCAATAACTCAATGAAATTAAATTGAGTTAAGAATAATCATATAGGTTTGCTAATGAGTCAAAATCACATAGAAAGAGAAAATAAAATTAATTATTACATTGAAAAAAATTTGATTTATTATAAATTAATTTTATATATATTATTTATATCGTTTTAAGAATACTATGGTCACAACATGAAAACATGCCTCGATGAAGGGGAATTGAAATAAAAATACATAGCAAGATCATAAAATTTGATGTAAGAATCAATTAATGATGTTCCTAGGTGAAATAAAATGTAAATACAAATGAAAAAGTGGAAATACATAACAAAACAATAATATGTCATAACACTCATAATATTTTCATATCGAAGTCAATCAATAAGTGATATAACCCATTGAAATGAAATTGAGTTAAGAATCCCCTTACCAGGAGTCCAAAATTTCCTCACACACTCTCTACCTTCATGAATAATAAAATTATTTTAATTATATAAATTATTAATATCCTTATAATTTTAATTAAATTATTATTATCTATTTTATTTCATTTATTAACTTGTTTCATTTATTTTCTAAATCGGTATAGTTCGCATCGGTCATTTTTGGGATCATTTAGTTCAAAATCCTCAAACAGGTTCGGTATATTTTTTAATGGTAATTTTTTTCCAGTCAATTCATTTTATCTAAAATATTACATTTATATTTCCAAAATCATCCTATTATTATGGATGTTTAATAGGTCATAAAATTTATAACATACTGAAAACCTTCCTCAATAAGCCTATTTTTCTGATTAAAGATGGCTACTGTCATTTACATTTAATTTCTTTTAATTAAAATGAATAATTTACCATTAAATAATCATATTCATACAAATAATTTAATATTAATTATATATTGAATCGTAAAAGAAATTTCTAACAATTCCCTTGAGAAACATAAATTCTTAAAAATGTTATCTCTCATGTAGGTTTAATAAAACCACCATGATAGGTATCTTTCTTCAAAAGTGTTAAAAAGAAGGGTAAACATAGTATATATACGAGTTTTATTAAATTAAATTTATTATAAATATAACACTTATTTAAGATAAATTTCGAATATTACTTTCATTATTGAATGTGTAAAAGGATAATTGAAATTAAATGATCATATTTGAAAAACATAGATTTTAAAATAGTAAAGGATTCTGGAAAAAAGATTAGTTAGAGGAAAACATTGATCCCTCATTCTCAATTGGTAAAATAGATTCTATTTCAAAATATATTTAATCATTCTAGAAACATAATTTAATACTTACTGTGGTTTCAAGATAATGAAACCAAATTAAGAAAGGTGAAAGTGGCTTTGAAACCCTAACCTTGATTTTTGAGTCTCCATATTTCGATTAAGCTTAAGGCCTTTGAAGAAGAGAATTTTTATCACACCAAGGGATTATAGATGTGATAATTTATGTTGAGTGAGTGATTTGGCTATATTTTTTAGATAAAATAAAATTCATATGTATCATTGGAATGTTTAAATTAAGTTCTTTTTTATAGGAAAAAGTCAATTGTGTTTTCGCAAATAATTTCTGTTTAAAAGTAAATAATGTAGTTATAAGATATAAATTGGCTCAAAAATAGACCACGGATAAAATATTAAACATTTTTAACACAAATTTTATTATTTTGATATTTTTATGATTTCCAAATTATTTAATAAAATATAAATTAACAATAAATGTCCCTAAAGTCATTTTCAATACTATTCACAATATTCGGCTATAAAAACATATTGAAATCAATTTAATTGAAATATAAATTGATAAATAATAAATAATACCTAATTATTTGTATAAAATTATTGTAACACCATAAATCATCAAAACTTTATCTCTTTTAATATTATTTTAAATCATTTACTTGATTTTTCTGGTGCTTCAATAAGAACTGTGCTGATAAGTGTTTTAGATAATAGTTATTTTTTAAATAAAATAAATTCAAGACATAATTATATTTTTTTAATAATATATATTATTAACTATAACCATTAATAATTATTTTTTATCATTATCATCATCATAACAACATTTTTAAAATATTGAGTGATGGGGATTGATATTTTTTCTAAATACTCATAACATAAAATAAAATAATAGTAATTCTCAAAGGAAAGTGGAATTACAATAGACATATTGAAAATAAAACTCTATGTAAGTTTGATAATAACCTTATAAAATAAATTAAAGATATTGTTTGTGATATTTAACAACTTGAACCTTTGATTTACCCCTTTTACTTATTCCATCCATTAACACAATGAATAAATTTTACCTAGGTAACATGATTTTATGACAAAAAATAAATTTAACCTTAATATGAAATTTCAATAATTTGAATTCAAATATTTATAATATTTCATATTAAAATTCAAAATATAGTAGTAATAAATACTAATATCCACACACAAAATGCTTGAAACCATTTAAAAATGTATCTATTAGAATAAAAATGATTTTATTATAATTTCTTATCTAGTAATAGATATTAAAAATATATATTTTACTAAATATAGTATCTATGATTTTGGTTAAAATAATTCATAAATTTTGATTAGTTTAATTTATTAATATAGAAATATATTTTTCACATTAAAATAGTTTTTTGAAATATTTCTATTTATTCATTAAAATGATTTTATCTTAATTTATAAAAAATTTATAATCAATGTATGAATGATTATTAATTTTTTACAAGAATAAAAAATAATTTTCAATAAATTTTATTCTCTAAATAAGATAAATTTTTCTTTTAAATATAGTCCTAAAAATAATTATTTTAAACAACATGTTTATTTTAGATAAAATTATTATATTAGTATTCTTTTTCAATGATTAATCATTACATTGATGTGTTTAATTTATTTTAACAATTATTAATATAATTTTACTAATACATTTCATTGATTTCATTTACTATATTTATCAAAAATATATAATTCGTAAAATCAAATAGTATATAATAGTATTTTTTTAAGAAAAATAAAACCCTTCTAATTTTTAAAAAAAAATTATATTTAATTTAAATAAATTTTGAATTATTACATTTTATACTGAAATAATTAATTATTCACTTGAGTATTGTCTTTCGTGTATCCCAAGTTATCCAAAATATTTACTTTATTTAAAGTAAAATACTTACTAAAATTTTTTTATCTTACATTTAAGCGTGTTATCCTTACTCTAGGTCATCTCTTATGATTGATGGGAAAATGATTGAAGAACAAATGATAGAGATACACTACATAGAAGATTAAAATGAGAGGGTGAGTGGGATGGGCGCATAGCTAGTGAAAAAATGAGAGGGAGATAGGTGATTTGTTTTAAAATATTAAACATTTATTTAAATTAATTTATTTAAAAAATAGAAAGTATTCACTTAGTAACCGCCTGGACTCCACTAGGTTTCTGGTACACAACCAGTAGTCGTTCTAGTGGCACAGCCACTCAGTTTCTCTCACAAATCCACCCCCAGCACTAAGGTTCCCACTATGTAATGATCCTCAGCTAGTTATTATCCCTAAGGTGAGTGGTTTAAGTTACATAATATTTGAAATTGAAACCCTCAAAAGTGCGATGGTGATACCTACAATGTGCTATCTAATGGGCCTTGTGGTGGGGTCTTCAGGTCTACTATTTGTCGAAGGTTTCATTGGGTGTAGTCGATCTTCGTGATTTTGTATTGACCCTATCAGGATCATAAAATAAAAATGTGCCTTTTATGTTATGATATATGATAGTTTGAGCCCAAATCATGATGATCGGATATTACCACTACAAGACTTAGGAAATACCACGCCCTTAGGGCCCCATCGTAAGGCCCGGTTGTAATGACCCAGCACACCGGGGCTCTCCTGGACGGTGGAAGGCCGATCTGCCACAACCCAAAACCCTAATCAAATATGCAAGGGGCTGGTGACTAGTTCTGAGTATGAATATCATACACATGGGGGATTATCCTATGGTACCTATATGCATTCATGAACATATATCTCAATACCATAATATAGAGATAATAATATAACTAAAACCAAAAATACAAGCATACATCTACACCCCAAATAGAGTATAGTAGAAATGATGAAAGTAAAATTGTAATGATAAAAGCCCATAAAAATGGAAAAGAGTCCAACTTTATCATAAGGAGGGGAATTATATCAAATTAAACCACTGAAAGACACCATAATCTGTGTATATCTCTATGCTTCTCCTACTCCGGGTCCCCTTAGGACTCCAAAAAAACTCTGTCTTCTGCACAAGAAATGAAATGTAAAAGTGGATCCCATATATATGTGAGTATAAAAATACCCATTAGGCTCCCCAAAAACCAATAATAAATTGGAGAAACTAAAAGGAAATATTCTTATCAATATGAATACATATGAGGAAACCCAAGTGGGAGAGAAAAAGAATATTCATCTCAACCAGTAATGGATATGCATGAATAGTTAATTCCACCCAAATAACCCAAGGATCCCAAAATAACCCAAATATTCTCATCCCATAATCCAAGTATCATGAGGTCCCAAACTCATATCCAGTCATTGGACACTAATCAAAGTTCAGTGGTATTGCTCATCTAGGAGAACTCACTCTATGATCCCTACCATCCTATATGGAACTCATTTAAGAGATATCACTAATCAGGAACATATCTTCCAACTATGAAAACCCTCATCCTAGTGATCTACCTCATTTGGAACTTCTATTAAGAATGTCATGATATCAATTAGTGGGTCTCAATACATAGATATTGGATGACATCCATCCCCAAAGGGGGGCTCCTCAAATCCTATAAGAAACACTTAAGATCTCATCTCATAGATAGGGGATCACCACAAATATCTTTGGTGGAATCCATGAATCTAATATACTATTTCATATATAATATCACACAGATAGGGGATCACCTACCATGTACTTTTGGTAATGAATATTCCACTAATCCCATCTTGAACAACCCACTATGTAGGGTATTGTATAGCTGATGATACCAACAACACTACTGAAACTGCCAGATAGGTTGGGGATCGTGTACTCACTCCACAAATCCTACTGGTATATCCTTCTGAATAGGTGATTGATTCTTGGGTACTTTTGGTTATGGCGTTACCAAAAACCACATCTAGGGAAGTCGATAGGATAGAGGATCCTGCCCTAGCCTCCTGAAGTGATACACAAACTCTATCTGAGCTCATCCTATAGGGGGAATCACAATCCTATGTTGAGGATATAATTTCACAATGTACCCTGATAGGGATATACGAACTGAACCCACTCAACCAATACAGGCAGATACAGTGATAAAAAAGTGCCCCATAGACTTCATATCATGTCGCATCTCTAATTCCAAAACCATGACCACAATCATGTCCAGTGTAGAAAACTACTATGATATACTACTCACAATTATATATCTAATACATGAAGATGGAGATACATGAGGGAGAAGTCTCCAAGGTGAGTACAAAAAATGTACCCATAGTACAAAATGTGTCTCTATAAACTAACCCATGTCGTGTCCCTTCTCAGTACTCGAGATTTATTTGGGAATATACATGGTGTGCACCTCATTTCACATTTCGTGAGACCCCATTAGATCTCTTGGGAATGTCCTTTCCCAAAAAATGTTAGTTTTTTATGTCACACCACACAACATGTACCCTTGGTACATAATATTTCCTGGATACTAAGCTACTTGTCCATGTCCTCGTTCTATTCTGGTGTATGAAACCCCATGTCGGTGCACCTGGTTGTGTATTTCCACACATTTATGTCCCTCGACATAGAAATACTAACCATGTCATCACCTACATGACCTAAGATCAATACATGGAATGTACCCTCAGTACAAATCCTGTTTTTACCACATCCTATCATCCCCAAACAAGTATAACATGTATTTTGTGCTCCTCTGTACTACATGTAATGTGATCAGGAATTCCAAATGTTAATCCCCTACGAGCCACCTAACACTCTTTGATTTCAATTGAAACTTATAGATCTACCTCTAAGTGGTCTCTAGATATTGTAATAAGTAAAAAAAACCTAAAACAACATAAAAATGGGATTTGTAGGTAAATATCATAAATCCACCTACCTCGTGGAGAAATTCCAAAGATTCAGGTCCAAAATAACACTTTGATCCTGGTGAACCATTATATGGTGATGATCAGCATCAAAAATAGATATCGGTGGAACCTCATCACCTCAGTTCAACCTTGAGTCATCTATCACACAACTGGGGGTTTTCTCCCTCTCTGATGCATGTGAGAACCCAAGGGGTGTTTTTTATTAATTTAATTTTTTAAAATTAATAACGCTCTATTTAACACCCCACCAACGGTTGCCTATGACCGGACACCTAACACCCAAAAACATTATGTTGTTCCTAGGGTAAACCCCACAATCTAAATGTAATTTTGGTATCATATTTCTAATCTGATACTCTAATTTTGATTTATTACACTATTATTAAAATTAATTCACACAAGATAAAATATATTTAATATTTTTAATATCCCCACAATGAGGATTCCAAGGACTAAAAATAATACACTGAATTAGTTCCTAACATTTGATATATTTCATGAAATATTCAAAAGACTTACATAGAAAACCCAGAGTCACTACACTCTCCCCACCTTCAGTATTTTCATCTTGAAAATATTTATCCAAGACATAAGAGAAAAAATGAGCACTCAACTAGATCTTCCACATTGGTGAGTTCACCAAAGGGTTACCATGTTTTCTATACACACACACTCTGGAGAACAAAAATCCCATGAAGAGTCCTCTCTAGTCAGAATCCAAACACCATTAGGTACCTCAAAAGGCTACTCCACAACTACCATCAAGATCAAACTAGATTGAAATCATAAAACAAATTGTGAACATGTTTCTTATACTATGATAGGTAGAAAACACTACGAACCCTTTTCATATGAGGTCAATGAGTCTAGTGGTGCACTACCACACTAACCCCACATAGATACCTACATAACCAAGAAATCCACACATGCCTCTATATGAACGAAACCCCCAATATCCATTGTTATTACAAACTATAGGCCAAAAAAACATTACCAATTTCTCCAACCAGTACAGTGGTGGCCAGAAGGGCCTCTTGAACATGGCTTCAAATGTTCATGCACCAATGGTGGAGTGAATACTACATTACACTAACATGAAAACCCAAATCATGTTCTCTATAACTGAAATTGTTCTATCTTATTTCAATAACCACACCACTATTTGGTGTATTATGAATGGAAAGTAACCTCCTAATTACCTCATATCACAGCGTTATTGGTGTCATCATCAATCCTCAAAATGTTGATGTACTCCCCAACTTCAAAAAATCCATAGAGAAAATGTTTACTGGATTTTTATTCATACAATACCTTGTGAACAAAATCTCCATGTTATGACTCCCTAAATAACTGAAAAAGTGTAGGGGTAACCACCAAAAAATAGATACATGTCACATCACCCTCAATCATCTCATATGCATCTGTAACCCTGATTACATGAGGTTACCAAAAAACAAACAAGTCTTCTGAAGTGTATACATTGGTCCTTAACAAGCCCTCAATCTAAAAACCTTCAACTTTATCTATAAGGACCCAGCCATAAAACATTACAAAATATTTAGTTAAATTAATAATTCACATTGAGGATCTTTTCAATTTTATAGTTTTATAGAATTAAGACATAACTATTGCATCTCAAAAGATTACAAAGTAGAAACTTCTACTCAGTTTCCATTTTTTAACAAAATAAAATCTCTTGAAAAAAAGAGTCATGTATACTTCCAGGTTTTAGACAGCATTAATTTTCCATGATCCCATCATTGACACTATTCATCTTTAATTCCTATGGAAAAAAGTTAAAAAACATGGGATGAGCATAAAAAGCTCAGTAAGGGTTATAAAATAAGGAAAGAAACCATTAACCCAATAATAAATACAAATTATTGAACCCAATGATTTTCAATCATAACATACCTTACGAGATCATAAGATTTATGAATAACACAAAGAAATCATATATCATAAAGGTAACTTAAGGAATTCATTACATACTTACATTGTAGCTATCACAGCTACATAGGGGGTCACATTTGGAATACCCATCACAATATATTCCCTAAATCTCTTAGGAGAAACATTAACGTTTACCTATGTCACATTACCCAATGCATTGGAGAGCTATCTCAGGCTCACCCACCCTAGGTTTATCACGAAACCACCCATATGCCTAAATAATGCCCAAGAACTATAACATATTCATAACACATAAAACAAAAATAAAGGAAGGACAACATTTCCACATTTTAATCACCATGTATCATTTAAATATATTGACATAAAAAATCCATTATCAAAACCATTTTCAATTCCAAAATACGTAAAATGAGTATATGCATTTATTTTCCTTTTAAAAACATTATGGATTGTTAAGGAAGCCAAAGATAAAATAATACTCATGACGATGAAAAAGGTTGTTTTCACCACTTGCGTTAAAAAGAAACATTATTTTTTTCATTTTGTAAAACGAATCGTATGAAAATATTCTCTTTGAATGAAATAAAAAGTCAAAAGTATTTATATAATGTATAAAAGAAACTTGAAAATAAAACAAAATATGCCTCAATGAAAGGATATTGAGACTAAGTCCCTTACAAAGACGATATCCTTAGATTAAAGATAAATCAATTAAATAATTATGTGTGACAAATATAAATACACACAATATAAGTTGATATTAAGTGTAAAACAATCAGATGTTATTCACACATATTCATAGCACGACATAATCAAGAATTATATGTTTAACCCAAAAAATGAAATTGGTTTATGAAGTTTTCTTACAGAAATTCGACAGCCTAACGGCGTCACATTAAAATTCAAGAAATAAGTTGATAAGAGAGAAAAGGATATCTCATCACTTGGAAATAAAATTTACATCAATAAGGATATATAAGAACATATCCCAACAAAATAAAATGTAAATTAAAAGACATCATAGAAAAGAAGTCTTTTAAAAAGTGGAGGGTGAAAGGTTCCCTTGCCGATTTGGTAACTTACGAAACATACACCCCATGAAAGAAATATCACACAATGAATATTTAAATACTCATAAATTAATGTATATTACATAAATAAAACAATCATGGTCAGTACATCCACCACACAAAAGAAAATAGTTGCTAATATAGCATGAATCTCACGGGAATAAAAAGTGAGATGAAAAACCCTTACCACGTTGTAATCAATCGATTCGTATGAGAAAAAGTTAATAATCAACAAATTACTCATAGAATCCCATATATATAAATCAAATCAAGAAAATATATATCAAATGGTAGTACACAATGCACCGCATGAAATAAATAAGTGGTGAACAATGGAAATCTCAAGGAATTAAAAGTGAGATAAGAAATTTCATACCAATATCATTTTATAAATAAAATAGATTGATTATTTTGTACTCACTAAAATAACACATAAATAATTTATAAATACAAGATAAGATATCAAAATTCATTTCTCACGTAATCATATCATGACATAAACAATAAGGAGATGATCAGCCCAATGAAATGAATTTGGGTTAAGAAGTTCCCTTACCTCATGTCTAACTTGACCCAATCATTCTTTAATCTCCTGAATTATAATCTAAAGTTAATTTATACTTTCTTAAGAACCATTTAATATTTTATTATACCTTTTATATCACTTATTACCATTTTATAAATATTATTTAATCATTTATGTTATTAATGGTTGTTTCGTTGATATTTGGTACTTGAGTAAAAATGAACACCTTATAATTACAATTTTCCCATGTTTTAAACAATACATTATCTCCAGAATGATATTCATGATTTATATATCATATAAATCATATATTTATAGTATATATATGTATTTATAACCTTACATAACATTTGGATATAAGAAACAAAATGCATCGTTCATGGAGACGGTAAGTCGTATGTACGCATGAACGCTACTTACATTTCTATTTCTTATTTTAATGGAATTAAAAAATAATGATATATAAGTATATTATAATTACAGTGTAATATAATATATAATATCATTAACTAAATCCTTTATACATCCCACATAAGGCATTAACGAGTCATGTCACTTTGAGGGGGTGGTAGTCCGCACTTCCTAAAATGAAATTATTATGTTTACCCATTATGGAAACCATAGAGGTATGCTATAAATGAATAATACAGAAGCATAAATAAAACATAATAATAATAATATATCATATATAAAAACAATTACATCATAATGACCACCATGAGAGGTGGTAGGAGTTAATTGAACAATCATCGTTTCGTGACGCATTAGTTTGTCATCCACGGAAACATTATGTTCTTTACCCATCAGATGGAGGTGTGTGTAAGTTTAGTTCAAATAATTCTCATAAAAAAATCCTAGTATATTTAGGATATTTTTTTTGTAATAAAATAAAGTTATAAAAAGAGTTTAAGGTGTTAGATAAGTAAAATAAAACAAAATTACTTAAGAGAGGATGTTACCTTTAAATCGGGTAACTCCCTTTAGTCTGAACCAAAAGGGTTTCTTGATGTGCTCTCTGCCTAAGGTAAATCTTATAGAATGAAGAAATGGATATTGGGAGCTTATTGGAGTATATGTTTTACAATACAAAGGTTTGAGAGGTGTGAGGAATGAGTTATAAGTGAGTGAGTTTTATAAGGGAGAGGAGGGGCTCTTTAGGAAGGTCTGAAACAATTATTTTATTATAAAATCATCTTCTATTTCAAAAGTTCAACTAATCATTAAAATAAAATTTAACAAGAATCATGGTATAAATAAAATCATCCATTAAGAATTGGACTGGTTTTGGGTGTTGTTTTAATATTTGTAATCTTATTTATTTATATCATTTATTAATGGTGTAAATATTACATCATTATTGTGTCATATTTAATTTAATTTATTTAATGTACAAAAATTACAAAAAATATCATGATGTAGGAAATCATTTTATATTTCCAAAGAATATTTAATGTTGAAATGATAACTTATATAACCACATGTAAAAATTAATTCACTAAAAGATATTAGTTTATTTCATTTTTGTCTTTACTTTAAATTAATTAATATAAAGTGTCATTATTACTCCCATGTGGCTCCATGGGGTCCCAACATCGACCCATGGATGACCATAGTCAAATATGTATCATAAAATAGGATTAGGACACATGTTATGGTAATTTAATATTATTATAATATAATATATTACCCTTATTTACTATATTTACCTTTTAATCATGCTAAATAAAATATTTACTGAAGTAAATATTTAAAATGTCTAAAGATAAAAGATAACTATTTACACAATTTGGACCTACTAATTAAAAATATGGAATCCATTTTTCTAAATGCAAAACACAGAAGTGGAAAAAATTAATTTAAATTTTAATTCCTGCTGTCAAAACAAATAGCGTGTTTTGAAGAAATAATAACTATCAAAAGATTGACACTTGTTTATGTCCAATTTCAAAATGAAATTACATACAATGACCAAAATTAGATTAAATCGTAAAAATATATTCCAATTACACTTTAAAATAATATAAAATATAATCTAACCATATCAATAAATTAGATAAAAAGTCATATTTGAATTAAAAACACTATTTTTCACTATTCATTTAAAAATGTAATTTATCAGAAAAATACCAAAATTTTATCCAAAGTAAATTTTCAGGTCATGAGTTAAAAGAAGAATTTAATTTTGTAAAATATAATATATAAGAGTGAAAAAAAACAATATTTAAGGAGGGTTCTCCATTAAAAGGTGGTAAATCTACCTTTTAAAGAAAATTATGCCTAATATTAGATTCATTCACATTTTAAGCCAATAAAATTTATTGGATAATTGTAAAAACATTTTACAAACATATATAATCATATTTTAGTTAGTTATATTCATTACCTCTAATACAACGTCTAGGCGTTAACTACCATTTAATATAATTATATTATATTATTAGTGTGCAACGTAAGATTTCAAAGAAACCTGTTGTTGCGTATCGGTTATGCCATCGAACAAAGCATCCCCTTTATTGTAAAATTATTATTTAATTATAAAATATTAATAAATATGAAACGTTTCTTATTCCTTATTTATCAGGGATGTTACATCCTTCTCTATTTTTTGAATTGCTTCCTCGCAATTTTAGAACTGGGCTTGAAATCATCATTAAAAGTCCCACATCGGAAAAGAGTCTGTAAAACTATCACTTTAAAAGAAAGAAAGAGAAGTAAAAAAGATCACATGAGATAACCCATACTAGGATTCCATATAGGAAAACATGGATATTGAAGAGAGAGAAAACTGTAAATTTCTGATGTAGAGTGATAGAAAACATGATCAAGAGAAAGTTAACCACCAGAAAATCACAAACATATGATTTGTTAAACGGTATTCGATTACCTAGTAGAAAACATAACCCAAAAATATTTTTGTTTTACATTCCATTTCATAATTTTGAGAAAATCATTTACTACATATAACAAGAACATAATGAAATATACTTACCTTCAAGTTGAGTTTCATCCTTCAATAAGTTTCTACCAAAAGATAATCATTTCTCTCAGTAATGAGCATTCAAAAAGACTTGGTCACATCAAAAGAACAAGAATCATCTTCTAGATAATCACATAATCCAAAAAATAAGAACAATATATGTCCCTTGTCTTTAGACATCAACTAAAACAAAAATGGTGAGTGAGAGATCAAATAATACCCAAAAAGGAAAAACTTTTACAAGAAGAAAAATTAGTCTTAATCTCCAAAATTTGTCAAAAAACACCAAAATTTCAACAAAGACCATTCAATACAAAATTGTCCTTAAATTTTCTCAAAATAACCCAAACTAATATTGAAACCCAAAACATATAAGGATTTAATCACATAGTCTTCCATAGTAAATATTAATATTTAACTCCAAAAACATAGACTACTCTTAGGGTCTCATACTGAAGCATAATTCGCCAAATCACATATTCTCTATGATAGGTTAAACATTTTCATAAATAACCCAAATCACTATATGTCCAAAAAAATATTCTTCCAAAATAAAATTCTACCATTAATCCTCAATTGAAATCCCAAAGTATTCTATTTTCTATAGGCATATAGTGTTTCCCCAAAATAGAGAACATCTTCCAAAATAACCTTTATCAATTAATCACCAAATAATTTTTCTATATTAAGTATATCCATTTAATAAAACATAAGTTCCCAAAATAAACTTATTCTTGATCAATAAAATAATTTAACTAAAAATATTAAGTAATACTAACCAGGGACTTCACGTAGACTAGTGGTAGGCGATAAATCCCAATTGCACTTTGGTTGTGGGTTCGATTCCAGTAACTTTGTCTGATGTGACAGGTTGTCACACGGTCTATGTGTTGTCCTTTTTATAAAACTCAAAAATAACCCTATTGTGTTTTATCCTCAATGTCTTCCTTATACCTGTCATTTTCATCCCAATTCATTATGATCTCTATATCTTAATTCGTGATGTCTTATATATATTTTCATTTTTTTTATTTCACCACCACATTATAGAACGAAACGATCCCCAGAATAAAGAACATCATACCTTGATCATGGTGTCCACTTGGTTTCATTGTTATCTTGTTCACGTAGGTAGAAGGTCCATGCATTTCAACAATGATTTAGATATCCTTCAAAATCATTTTCTTCCTTCATTCAAATACACCTTGTACAACATTGGTCATGTGGGTGTTCACAGAAAAACAGTTTTGGAAAATAATCATGTATGACATATAATTTCAAAACATCTAATAAAACATTATTTCTATAAAATAATCAGACCTAATTTGAGTTGAAACATTAAATTAATGGTCCTTTTAAAATACCATAATTGTGTGCTAAGATACTATATTGTAAAAGCAAATATAAATAGATTTCTCAAGGGTCTCCTTCTTCAGCACCTTTTTCAAAATCATAATATGCATCAAAATCTTTTGATAACGTAAAATATTTGTAAATGCCTTGATAATATACCTTTCTTGAAAATATGAGAATATAGTGAAAATATGATTTGTTTAAATACAACTCATGATCCACGTTGATAACGAGGTATAGTGGAGGTGTTCGATATCTCAAACAACTACATGCAAGTGAGTTGTATGCTAGAGAAAGTTTCATAATCATCTGAAAATTACTTTGTAATAATTACTTCAATCAAGTCATCCGGAAAAGATAATAATGTAGTTTGATATCCTCCTCATTCAATCTATAACTAACTTTCCTTGATCTAAAAAAAGTTATAAATCAAGGATTTAACAAAAATAACAGACCTAGGGACTAACCATGTGTTTAACGAAAACTCATAATCCCTAAAGTTGTCTAAACCTTACTTTGATACCAACTATTAGTACCATGTATTAAAACATTACATAATATTGAATTAAATGAATAATTCACATTGAGTATCTTTTCAGGTTTATAGTTTTAGTAAATTAGAAAATAACTATTACTACTCAAAAGATTACAAAGTAGACACTTCTACACAATTTCCATTTTTTTCTCAAAATAAAAACTCTTGAAATAAAGAGTCATGTATAGTTCCATGTTTTAGACAGCATGAATTATCCTTGATCCCAGCCTTGACCCTATTCATATTTACGTCTTGTGGAAAGCATTTCAAAAACATGGGATGAGCATAAAAAGCACAATAAGGGTTATAAAATAAGGAAAAGAAATATTAACCCATCAATAAATACAAATCAATGAAACCAATATTTTCAATCATAACATTCCTTACAAAATCATAAGATTTATCAATAACACAAAAAATCATAAATCATAAAGGTAACTTATGGCATTCATAACATACTTACATTGTAGCTGTCACAGCTACATAGGGAGTCACATTTGAAATACTCATCACGGTATATTCCCTAAATCTCTTAGGAGAAACATTAACGTTTACCTCTTCCACCTTACCCAATGCATTGGAGAGCTATCTATATCTCACATTCCCTAGGTTTATCATGGAACCACCCGTATGCATACACAATGCCCAAGAACTGTAACATATTCATAACATATAAAACAAAAATAAAGGAAAGATAACATTTCCACATTTTAATCACAATATATCGTTTAAATATATTGACATAAAAAATACATTATCAAAACCATTTTCAATTCCAAAATAAATAAAATGATTATATGGTATTTATTTCCTTTTAGAAACATTACGGCTTGTTAAGGAAACCAAAGATCAAATAATGCTCACGGAGGCGGAAAACATCATTTTCACCGCTTACATTAAAAAGAAACATCCTTTTTTTTAGTAAAACGCCTCATTGTAATAGATTACATTTGAATGAAATGAAAAGTCAAAAGTTTTTATACACCATATAAAATAATGTTGAAAATAAAACAAAATATGCCTCAATGAAAGGAGATTGAAACGAAGTCCCTCGTAAAGACTATATCCTTAGATTAAGGATAAATCATTTACTTAATTATGTGTGAAAAAAATAAATAAACCCAATATAAGTGGATATTTAGTGTAAAATAATCAGAGGTTATTCACATATATTCATAGCACGACATAATCAAGTAGTAGATTTTTTACCCAAAAATTGAAATTGGGTTATGAAGATTTCTTACAGAAATCCGACAGCCTAACGACATCACTTTAAAATTAAGAAAATAAGTTGATGATAGAAAAATGATATCTCATCACTTTTACATAAAACTTACATCAATAAGGATATAGAAGAACATATCCCAACATACTAAGATGTAAATTAAAAGACATAACAAAAAGAAGTCTTTTAAAAAGAGGGGGGGTGAAAGGTTCCCTTACCAATTTGGTAACTTACGAAACACAGACCCCATGAAAGAAATATCACACAATGAATATGTAAATACCCATAAATTAAATTATATTACACAAATAATAATATCATGGGAAGTACATCCACCACATGAAAAGGAAATAGTGGCTAATATAGCATGAATCTCACGAGAATAAAAAGTGAGATGAAAAACCCTTACCACGTTTTAATCAATCGAGTCATATGAGAAAAAGATAATAATCACCAAATTAATCATATAATACCATTAATATAAATAGACTCAGGATAATATATATCAAATGTAAGTACACAGTACACCACATGCAATAAATAAGTGGTGAACAATGGAAATCTCAAAGAATTAAAAGTGAGATAATAAATCTCATACAAATATCATTTTATAAATAAAATAGATTGATTATGGGTATTCAACAAAATAACACCTAAATCATTTATAAATACAAGTTATGATATCAAAAATTCATTTTTCATGTAATCATAGCATGACATAAAAAATAAGTAGAAGATCAACCTAATGAAAATAATTTGGGTTAAGAAGTTCCCTTACCTCGGGTTTGAATTGACCTGACCGTTCTTTAATCTCCTGAATTATAAACTAAAGATAATTTATACTTGATTAAGAACATTTTTCAAGTTTATTATTCCTTTTATATCACTTATTACCATTTTATAAATTTTATTTAATCATTTAAGTTTTTAGTGGTTGTTTCATTGATATTTGGTACTTTAGTAAAAATGAACACCTTATAATTTCAAGTTGTCTATGTCATCAACAATCCATTATCTCCAAAATGATATTCATGATTTAGATATCATAACAAATCATATATATCCAGTATACATATGTATTTATAACAGTACAAATCATTTAGATAGAAGAAATGAAATTCACCGTTCATGGAGACGGTAAGCCGTACGTGCGCATGAACACTACTTCTATTTATATTTCATATTTTAATGGAATTAAAGTATAATGATACATAGTTAAATTATAATCACATTATAATATCATATATAATATCATTAACTCTATCCTTTATACATCCCACATAAGGCATTAACGAGTCATATCAATTTGAGGGGGTGGTAGTCCGCACTTCCTAAAATGAAATTATCGCGTTTACCCATTATGGAAACCATAAAGGTATTCTATAAATAAAAAATACATAAGAATAAAGAAAACATAATCTTAATATATATCATATATAAATACAGTGCCATCATAATGGCCACCATGAGATACGGTATGAGTTAATTGAACAATCGTCGTTTGGTGAGGCATTAGTTTTCAATCCACAGACACATTATGTTCATTACCCGTCAGATAGAGGTGTGTGTAAGTGTAGTTCTAATACTTCTCAAAAAAATATCCTAATATGTTGAGCATACTGGTTTTGTAATAAAATAAAGTAATAAAAATAGTTTAGTGGGTTAGAGAAGTAAAATAAAACAAAAAACTTAAGAGAAGATGTTATCTTTAAATCGGGTAACTCCCTACGGTTTGAACCAAAAGGGTTTCTTGAAGTGCTTTCTGCCTAAGGAAAGGCTTCTAAAATGACGAGAGGGATCTTGGGAGTTTATTGGAGTAGAGTTTTTACAATAAAAAGTCTTGATAAGTGTGAGGAATGAGTTGTAAGTGGGGGCTTTTTATAAGGGAGAGAAGGGGCTCTTTAGGATAGTTTGAAACAATTATTTTTTTATAAACTCATCTTCGGTTTCAAAAGATAAAATAATCGTTAAAATTAAATTTAAGATGAATCATGGGGGAAATAAAATCATCCAATACGAATTGTTCAGGTTATTGATGTTGCTTTAAAATTTATAATCTTATTTATTTAAATCATTTATTAATGAGGTAAATATTACATCATTATTTTGTAGTAAATAATATAATTAATTTGATGTCGAAAAATTATAAAAAAATACCATGATTTAGGAAATAATTTTATATTTCTAAATAAAATTTATAGTTGAAAATATTACTTATATAACACCATGTAAAAATTAATTTACTAAAATGTATTTGTTTATTTCATATTTGACTTTACTTTAAATTAATTAATATAAAGTGTCATTATTACACCCACGTGGCTCCATGGGGTCCTAAATTCAACACAAGTATGAACATGGTCAGATATGTATCAGCTAATAGGATTAGGGCATATGTTAGGATAATTTAAATTTATTATAATATTATATTTTACCCTTATTTACTATATTTACCTTTTAATCATTGTAAATAAAATATTTACTGAAGTAAATATTTAAAGTGTCTAAAAATAAAAGTTACCTATTTACAAATTTGGACCTACTGATTCCAAATATGGAATCCATTTTTATAAATTCAAAACATAGAAGTGGAATAAATTAATGTAAAATTAATTCCCACTATCAAAACAAATAGCGTGTTTTTAAGAAATAATAAATATCAAAAGATTGACACTTGTTTATGTCCAATTTCAAAATAAAATTACTTCCAATGACCAAAATTAGATTAAATGGTGAAAATATATTCTAATTACACTTTAAAACCAAATAAAATGATAATATAAACTTATAAATAAATTAGATAAAAAGGAATATTTGAATTAAAATACAATATTTTTCACTATTCATTAATAAATGAATTTTATCAAAAAAAACCAAAATTTTATCCAAAGTAAATTTTGATGTCTCAATTATAAAGAAGAATTTTATTTTGTCAAATATAACATATAAGAGTTACAAAAACTAGATTTAACGAGGGTTCTCCATTAAAAGGCAGTAAATCGACCTTTTAATGAAAATTATGCCTAAAATTGGATTCATTCACATTTTAATCCTCTAACATTTATTGGATAATTGTAAAAATATTTAACAAACATATATAGTCATTATTTATTTAGTTATATTCATTTTCTATAATAAAATGGTTAGCCGTTAACTACCATTTAATATAATAATATTATATTATTAGTGTGGAACATAAGATTTCAATGAAACCTGTTGTTGTGTATCAGGTACACCATCGAACATAAAGTCCCCATTAAAGTAAAATTAATATTTAATTCACAAATATTAAAAAATATTAAAAGTGTCTTATTCTTTATTTATCTGGGATGTTACATTATCATTTCTCATGAAGCTCCATGAGAGTAAAATGATATGCTAACACAAGTATTGGGGTTGTACCTTGGGTGCTAATCTATGCAGAAGTCAACTCCTAGTGGGGAGGTAAACCCGAAATGTCCTTTAGTATACGCCCTTGACTCTACCACTAAATTAGGAAACCAAAATATTATAGAACCACTTCTCTAAGTGTAATACTAACCATCTAATAAAATTTGATTATATCTACCCACACATGATCTCATCTTGCTCGACCTGGGATCACTCCAACTAAAATGAGGAACTCTATCACAAAATCAAAAAACACTACCACACCCATTGGGAGAAGCCAACTTAGAATGGATGGTAGGAAATGAATCTGCATTGAGTAAACATCATACGACCTTTCTTTGGTGCTACTAGAAATTTATATAAAATTACCTCCCTCCAACATATTTGGGTCACACTATATATAGGAGTTCATGACCTCGGATCCACTCTTCTAGTTCCTCCAAGCATAAGGTTTAAGAAAAAAATTCTCTGATTGTATCACTAGGCCTGAAACTAGGGCTGCACATTGGTCATTCTCTGAAAACTACACACCAAATTCCTCAAACACACAAGTCAATGAAGCTCATCCACTACACCTCAAAACTATCCTCTGTGTCAGGAATCGACTCATTCGTATAGTTTTATATCGCACTACAAGAACACATATCTATGGGGAGTATCATCTCCCTTTCTCATTATCCCAATGCTAGATCATACATCAACATCACATGTCTCTTTTGACAACCTGTTTTACCCTAGATAAGCATTGAGAAAAAGGTGTTAGGAAATTTTAATCTCAAACTTGTATCTAACAAACTAATAAAAAATATAAAGGATATATATCACGCCTTTAATCATCCTTGAAGCCTCTGAGTCATTGGATTAAATGTCTAACAGTTATCCTCTCCTCCATCCTCCAGCTCCATGAGCCTGTTCTGGAGCACCTGAGTGTGGTGTTGGAAACACATCAGAGCCTAAACAACCTCCTAATCCTCTCTATGCACCTCTTATATGTCCTCTGTAATGCGGAACTCGATGATCTAGTTGCTAAATCTTCTAGGGTGGTCCATTGATCATGTTCCTCTTATCAATACTATTTTTCAGACAATATCACAAGATATTTCCCCATCTATTACAAGTGAAACACCACCTCTCCCATGGATGACTGGATCCGGCCTGGGATTCTTGAGTCATTGACCATCCATCCTGGAAACTTAATACTATATTTATCAATTAACACATTCCATTTTCTAGGTATGGAAGTGTAATGAAGTATCCATGGACTACATATTCACTTTACTGTTTACTCCTAGTGGTAAATATGAAATTTGGGTTATCATTGATCGACTCAATAAATCAGATCATTTCCTTCTTACTGAGGATATGAAGAAAGTGGATGATATTGGGCACCTTTTTTTCTAAGAAACTATGAAGCTCCATTGTAATTACTTCTATTTTTTGACCAATATCCATGATTTAAATCGCAATTTTAGAAAGTTTTACCAGAGACCATGGGAACCGAGTTTAAGTTAAGCACAAAATATCATCTTTGGAACTGACAGTGTAATCCATTCAAATTCTTAAGGATATTATTTCGGCATGCTTTCCCGATTTCAATGATTCATAGGAAAAGAATATTCTCTTTCTTGAGTTTTCATATTGAAAAATTTATCAATATTCAATTATAATTCTTCCATTTGAATAATTTTACGAGAAACCATGTATATCTTATAACATACTAACTTGGGATACACCGAAATAGTGCCCCAAACCAGTCGTTCATACGGCCTCAAGTGCGCCTCCCCATATTCCAAAGGTTGGTGACTAGAATAGAGATTTTAATATGGTATATGGGGAGACCATGCCCTCATATCATAGTAGTACAATGGAAATAATTGATATAATAAATAGAGGAATTGTAAAAGATAACTAACATCACATTGGAATAGGAAACATCTAAGCATCAATAATAATAATAATCTATAAGTTGATTCATATAAAAAAAAGATTTTATGACATTATGATATACAAAAGGAGGATATATATATATATATGGGCTACATAGAACAAGGATATAAAACATTCTATACAAAATTAAAAAAAAAAGTCCAAAAGACATCTCTACTAGCATCATGATAATATGCTCAGTCCTCTTCCCCAGTGAATGATGCTATAAGAAAAATAAATCAATCTTCCATGATATAACACTTTACCTTATACCTATTTACATACATACGTTATGTTTGAGTACCAATCAATGACCTAATAATGGTGTCACATAAACTCATTAGGCCACAAACAATGGTGTCTGCAATAATCAAGTCAATGTATATAACATAGATATGTTGAAAAAACAGATAATAAAAGACGCTGAAAATTAAAAACTAGTTGGCTAAAATTCTTGTAGGACACCTGGAAGACTCTACCTTCTTTGGAATAGGCTGGGATAATTATGATATCATATACCATTTAAACCAAATTATAAATAATTATATATAATGTGTATATATGTATTGCACATTATACGTGTGGATATATAGGAATATACAAAGATACTAGGTGCTAGTTGTATCTGGGGTGTAACTTAGGCATCCATGCATATTCAAATGATCTAAAATCCCCAAAAAGTGTACTATACCTGAATCACATGAGAATGAGATATTTCATTCTCATCAATTGGGATAGTGGGGTGAGTCGTCATTCCCAACACCCAATATAAAGAAACATGTAAATTCATACCCATAATCCTAGTAAATAGTGTGAGACATCATCCCCAATGCCTAATGTAAGGGTGTGTGAAACACCATTCTCAATAATTCCCCTAACGATTTTCCAACATCCAATATCCATGGTCTAACTATAAAAAAACTAAATTTAATTTCTAACAAATAATATTCAAAAAACCCCAATCTAGTTATGGGTTACATAAGATTAAATAATTCATTATATGTATTCAATATCTGATGTGGAATTTCCATTGTCTTCACTTTAATCAACTAAGACAATTTAAATTAGACGAATTGAACATTTCTTTAATGTAAATCCAAAATTAATAAGTAGTTGGGTTAGTTAAAATAATATTATAATGATGAATTTGATTTGACACAACCAATTGGTTGGAAACCATCATGGTATACATCCTATAAAAATTTAACAAGCCCAAATGGGAGTATCATAACATTGTTTAATTAATTTAATAAGAAGAGATACATTTTAAAGCAACATGCAAAATGGTATGGCATGCGGTATAATGGTATGTGATATAAAAGATGAAATCTTTAAGGGAAAATTAATAGAATACCTACCTAATGTCCATGGATGACCACTCATCCAGTAACAACCTTTAAATTAATGAATAAACGAAAAAATAGAAGAAACAAATACCCTAAAAATAAGTAATATAACATTTCACCAAAATGGCTTAAATTTGGTGAGATAAAAGAAATATTTAAGGAAGAAGAATGATGCTCTTAACATTGCGGATCCAATATAACCAATAGTGAAAGGAATAGATCTCGGACATAATAATGACTGAAAAACCTAGGTTAAGGCATGTAGTAGATCTCCCTATCTCTCATGTAGATCCTTCTGGAGAGAATAAATTAGTGCTTTTTCAAAATGATCCCCTATCAATTTTTTTAAAAAAATTACTAAAGGTATTTACATGACATGATAATTTTACCCATAGTGTAAATCTTGGGTTTTCACCTCCTGGGAAACACCATTTCATGACATTTAAGGGGCCAGGACATCTAATTACACAATGTTTATTATAAATACACATCATGTATTTATAATACATGTCATGTATTTGTCCTGAATCCAGCCTCTAACCCCTACTACTTCCTTCACCTAAGAAAAGTAATTCCCCTAAGAGCCTAGTCACCAAGGTCTAAGACAAAAAAAATTCAATGAGGGTTTGAATAAATTTAAAATAATATTTACATATCTAAAAATATGGTTCATTACAACCTATATTACTTAATATTAATCATCCTCAAGATTCCCTTCTGAGGGTGGTAGATCATCATCTGAGAAAACTTCACTCCACTAAGCATGTACATCATCCTCTCTTTCACATGTCCAAACCTACACTCAGTCATGCCTCCATAGCACCCACACTAGAGGAACATACATTCATCATAGAGTCTTTATGTTCTGATCTATAATATGTTCTAGGCACTCCTCTAAAGAATAATCATCATCCAAATCAACTTCTTCAGGTTGTAGAACATGAGATTGGTCTATTTGATATCGAATAAGTTGAGACACATGAAAGACGTCGTGTATAGACTGGTATCTCTAAGATCTTCTATCCTATAAGTCATTATTCTGATCCACTCCAAAACCTCAAACGGTCCAAAAAATTAAGGAGAAATTTTACCTTCTCTCTAAATCTGTCGATGGACTGACCTAGGTAAAGCACATAAGAAAACTTTATTCTTGACCAAAAACTCAAGATGTAATCAACAACGATTTTCATATAACTACTTCCTAAACTAGGATATCACCATGTTGATCTTGATTATTTGTAATTTTTCTAAATTCTCTTAAACAATAATTGAATCATATAATGTTATCGCCCATTCCACTTACTATCAAAGAGGTGATCGACAATACCGACAATATAAGGCCTTATAAGGATCAATCTGGACGGTATCTTGAAAATTGTTGTCGTAAGATAACTCAATTTGGGGTATGTTTTTTCCCTAAGAACCCCAAAATTCAAGGACACATACATATATCACATCATCTAACACCTAAATCAGATTCTCTATCTAACCATCAGTCATATGGTGATAGTTCATGCTCAGAATCACATGTGTACCCAAGGCCTTCTACAACACCTATCGGAATGGTGATGTGAAACAAGGATCCCTATATGTAATGAGAGAATGTGGATCTTCTTGAAGTCATATGATCAATATTTTGTATATCCTCCCAATCTCTTCTATATATAAGGTCTCTCAGATATGTAATAAATGGTTAACCATTGTCAAACATTCAATTATTACATAAGTTATATTGTTTCCTCAAGGTGATTTGAGAAAACCTTTCATAAATTCCAAGGTAACATCATCCCACATTCACTTGGGAATTGACGATATCTAAAAAAGTTCATCTATTTGTGGATGTTCCACCGTCACCTACTAATAGGTGAAACACCGAATAAAATAGACATATATCACCTTTTTCATAATAGAACACCAATACAAGTGAAATAAGTCTCGATATATCTCATTAATGTGAGGATTTAATTTCCAAGATACGGATTGATATTCCCAAATCATCTCCTATCAGATGTAATATGGGAACCAGACATTCCCATGTAAGCCTAAGATCTTATCCTCACCCATGGTCCAACCAATATATGAATCCACATATGATATAATTTCCCTCAGGACTAGGCCCTAGGGATTGTAAATTTTTCTCATTTTTACCCACTATTGAAGGGTATAGTTCACTACTAATGATGTAAGTAATGTCTTCCCATGACTCTCCTGAACCTAAACATACATCTCTAAAAATAATTCAAGAAGTTTTCACTCACCATTGGCTTACTAAACTGCATGTTTCTTGAGTCTTCCAACTTAGAACATTGACTACTACATTGGATTTTACATGTGTATAGGTAACCTCAAAATCAAAGAATTGTAGGTATTAAACCCATTTAAACTCCCTATGATTTATGTTGTTCTATTTAAAGATATAATATAGGATGTTTTTGGCTTGTGGACACCTCAAATCACTCTTTAAAAAATTATTGTCTCTAATAGTGTAAATAATTCACAATTTCTACCAACTCAAGGTCATGTGTTTGGTAATTACTCTCATGATCCCTCAACTAATGTGACCCATACACTTTTTTATATTGATTTTGATAATCCACCATTCAAGGGGTGAGGTGGAACCCTTACAAGGCCCGTAGGGGTAGATATTACATGGCTCGTAGGTCATAGAGGAATTCATTGCCCGTAGGCTTCAGACATTACATACAAACCAGACTAACTAATTGGAACTGATCCTCCTCATTATCTTCATCGTGAAATCAGCTCTTCAACTTCGGATGGATCTTCAGCTAGGCATTCCCGTGCATGCACAGGCTTGTCCCGATGGCAGGTGCCATATCCTCTCATTCTTGCAATCCATTTAGCTTCTACTCTGTTGAATGATCCTTGCTCATCCTCCTTGTAATGAATTTTCCTTGTAGGTTGTCTGGTTTGCATCTGAACTAAGGTGTACTGAAAGCCTTGAGGTGGCCCAAAGGCCTTAGTGACTCGAAGTCCTGGGTGGTCCGAAGGCCTTATAGGACTCAGGGACCAAATCAGTGCTCCTAGTCGGAAGCCTAATGAATTAAAATAAATTATATATATCCTTCCTGGATCTATAAGAAATAGTATTTTCACTAAATTCAACATTCCTTTCAATTTATGAATAGATATTTTGTAATATTTTGGCCATAATAATTCCACACCCTTATTACTCAACCCATAAGAGGCCCTATTAGGCATGAAAAATCATGAATGAAGCATCTATAATAATTTTCTAGCCCCATGTAACTCCATATATCAAAGATATTATTTGGTTTTTTCAATGAAACTACATCTCTCACCATATTTGTGTCTAATTATACTCCTAACTTGGAGATGATGTGACCCAATAAGTGGAAATTTTTTATCCAAAAGTGACCTTTGGTGAGATTTATTTAAATATCGTTCCCTCTCAGTGTATTCTGCATAATCTCAAGATATTGATCATCATCTTACTAAGTGAACTAATACACAAAGATGTAATCCAGAAATAAAACATTAATAAATTTAGATATAGGTTTAAAATTTGATTCATTAGGGCCATGAAAATTGCTAATACATTTTTTAGATCGAATGACATTACAAGGTGGTCGTAAAGACCATTCAAGCTTCAAAAAAATTTATGAGGTATATATGAAGACCAGACACACACATAATGGTATATCATCCTAAAATAAATCTTTGAAATCACCCTCTCCCCATTGATATTATAAAATACTTTATCTATTAGAGGTAGCTTATACTGATTCTTAAATACGATTTGGTTCATCCAATGGTAATCGACGCAAAACCTAAGATTACCATCCACCTTATTGGAAATAGGTACAGGTTGGCACCATGGAGGGGGTACTAGGATAGATTAAACTCTTAGTTTCTATGTATTCCAACTACTTCTTTAACTATATAAGTTGTGTAGGTGTCATACTGTAAGGAGTAATTGACCCCGGTGTCTTTCTTTCTTGTCTCAATAGAAAACTCCATTTCTCTCATTGGAGGTCACCCAAAAAAGTTGTCAATAATTACATTAACAAAAAAACACCACTTGAGTAAAAATGATAGGTAACATACTCTGATCATCGAAATAGAGACTAGCGATATGGGTTGCTACTTTACTAAACCTCTGATGCTCTAACCTAACTCGAGTCGCATGAACGTCTCATTCTACATGATTAATATCTCTACCTCCCTTTGGTGATGTAAACTACAACCTCTAGTGATTATAATTAGTATAGGATTGATAAATAATCATCCAATGCATCCCTATAGTTACATTGAACCTTGTGATGTCAAGGATGAATAGATTTCACACAAATAGATAACCTCTCACCTCTAAGGGACATTCCTTGCATCAGTGAAAACACTCTATTTAGATACCCAATAGAGTATTGAGTGTCATCATTCCATTGAATAACTCTATCTTAAGGATAAAACTCTTTAGAATTATTGCAGATATAAAATAGTTTTGATTCACCTCTGTCAAATAATGAAGGCACTATGGTAAAGGCCATAGAAATAGTACCTCTAATGGTAGAGGGTTTGGTGTTCTTCTCCTCCGATACAGGTTTCACTAAATTTAAACATCACATACCATAAGCCTGATATTCAACTTGACTTCCATGAATAGGCTCTATTGAAAGATGTTGTGAATCTTGATTTTGGTTCCCTCTAACTCAACCACCTCCTTGGCCTAAATGCTAGGTTGTATTCCAGCAACCTGCTTGGTGAGGTACTATATCGACCACTCCTGAACATAGAGTCGGTGTAGATCCTATATCACTAAGACTAATGGAAATGTTATGCATAAGAATTTTATATGTCCCATCCTGGGTAGTCTCTGCATTCAACTAGATCTTTTATGCACTCATGTTTCATATTATTTAGATTTCCATGCTTGTGACATATAACAAAACTATCAGTATGATCTATCTAACTACCACTTCCCCTACGAGCAACCTCAAAGTGACACTTCCTCCTTCTAGATGAACTATTACTAGGTCTAGGTGATAAATACCCCTATTTCACACATTCAAATTACCTCAAATTCCACATTGTAGTGATGTACTGGTTGAATATCTCAGAAATAGAAGTCCACTAGAAAACATTAACCTACAATCATATAGTGTATATCAACCCATCCTCAAATATCCTCATTGTTTTCAACTCATCGCCATCTAAAATCAGTTCTAATCACTAAATATTTGTAAATAGGTAATAACATTCAATCACGGACATAGGTCCATACTCTAAGTTCATGAACCCTCAACCCTAATCATCCTAAATGTATTTGGAAAGAAGTAATCATAGAAGAACATCCAGAAATCCATCCAACCCATATCCTAAAATTGTTCTTCAGTGGTTTTGATGTCCCACCATCACATAAAATAACCCAATAATATATATGAAGAGATCTTGAACCTCATCTCTAGAATCATATCTAAATGGTTAAATATATAAACCAACCATTTATAAGAAGATAGAGGGTCTATTTCACCTAAAAACATAGGAGGATGCTATTTTTGGCCTCACGTGTCAACTTTTTCATAGTCATGGTGGGCCTATCAACTCATTTTATAGACTAAATCAAAAGAGTTAAACCCTATAAATATTGGGAATCAGTACCTATGTTATTGATAGAAGGTGATTCCATAGTTGGCACTACGGTTGGTATCACTAGTGGATCATTACCCACCATCTTTGTAGAATGGTCATAACCTCCCTCCTAGAGTACGACTCAAGTCAATCATGGTGGAATGATTCTAAAATTCCAAATTCAATCCCCATAATAATTTTTTTAGAAAAAATTATTAACGATTAAAAATAGGATTAGAATATAGACTTCCTATGGAAAAGTTTACACCAATCTTCCAACTCCAAAATCCATATCTAAGTGGTAAGAAAACCATAACGAAGCACGAAATTCAATCCATGTTCCCACTACTCAGGTCAGTTCAATATCAAGATATCACATTACATAGAAGTTCACCTTTCAAAAATGAATTCCCATTTAATATTCACCATTTTAATTGAAATATAAAATTATAAATGTTTAAACATATTTATATATAAATCACTTGGGATGGTAAAATTATATGTTTCACCACTTCAAATTTATAATAGACCCTTTATAAATTTAAAAATCATAAATTATTGAACTATGTGGACCACCATTTATAATTTATAAGGGTCCTTACACCTTATAAAATGAAATGTGGTGTCTATTTAATTTAGAACCACAAACATGTTCCTGCCCAGGGGACCAATAGTCCATGACTAAATGTTCCATAATTAAATACATAGGGTTTCACCATCAATCTATGAAGTAAAACACTATAAGGTTGAGAGAGTCAATCTAACTACCTAATTATGTTTCTTAATTCCCTATAAGATTCGTTCGCACACTTCTAGATATTGTAGTGAACCAATCATGGAAACCACTTATAATTCAAGAAACTAAATGCACCTATATGTCATGGTAGATTTTAGGAAATGAGAGTCCTAAAATTACAACAATATATGATATAATCCTTAACCTAATCAGTTATGGTCAAGATATGCATAGATTTAAACTCATCCCTAAACACCTGAAAATATATATAACAATAATACAACCACTCAAAATACACCTCCGACTTATTTAGGGTGGTTAAAATATATTTTAAATGGGATAATTCTGGAATAATCCTATTTTAGTAACCTTCTAATACCAATAAACAAAATATCTCAGCAACATTCTTTAGTCTCTCTCAAGAAATCAAGGCCTCAAAATTCTATGGGACCACTAATATTATTGTTATAAATATTACTTCCCCTAAGAAGCATAAATCAATGGTCTTATATTTATAGTTCAATAACATGGTATATCGTTGATGCTCTTTTAATGTATTCAATAAAATATCTAAATTATGAGAATGATCTGACATTGACTCATAGGATACAGTAATTTCATCAAAAATTAACCATGAATGAGTCAAAATAAAAATATATGACCAACTTCAACATTCCCATAAACACATTAAGTGAGTTCTTCAATCCAGAAAACAACAAAATATACTCATATAGATCATACCTACTTCTAAGAATAATTGGCGAAATATAATAAGGAATTTACCATAGTTGATGATAACCCAAAATCATATCAATATTTGAGCTCCAATCAGATCCCCTCAGCTGGTTAAAAATGTTGATTATATGAGGAAGAGGATATCAATTCCTGAATGTCATCTTATTCAAAAAAAGGAAATACACCCATTACAATCTGCCTTCTTAGTGAACAATGCAGGAGAAATGCAAGGGGTTTAATTAGAGTGAATTAAACTATTTACCACAAGACCATCAATCTGATCCTTTAACTCTCTATTCTCTAAATGATTCATCCTATATGGTGAAGTAGAAATATATCTATATCATGCATAAGTTCAATTGTATACACATACTCCCTTATGGATATAAACCATGATAATTAATTAGTAGTGTTGTCCAAAAACTAGTCAATAATAAGTGGAAGTATTATACAATTCATATTCACATCATCTAGAAAAACAGAAGACAACTGGCCCAAAATCATCCCTAACTATCGATGGTAATGTCACGAATGGCATGACTTTAAATAAAAATCCCATACTATAGTATAACTATAACCCTTAGTATATGTGAAGGATACTCTATGGTGATATTAATCAACATAAGCTTAATATTGAGTAACATAATCCATCCCAAGGATCACATCTAATCTAAACATATCAAAATAAGGAAATACCAGAGAATCCTATAACCACTAACAATGATGGTAAACTATGAACATATTTCAGTTATGTTGGACCACATCCCTTAGGTTGTATTAATAGGTATAAACCAAAAACGATACTCTATGATAAACCCCAAACCATCAAAAAAATGAAAAAATATGAATATTTGTGTTGTACTTGTACTACAAAATGATAAAGAAATGCCATATTACACTAAAACCATACCTTGAACCATTGATGTCCCAATATCATGATTAATAGGAGTTGGCTCTAAAGCATTTAAATAGCCTAAAACTTGGTCCAAAGATCTTGTATCATGACACCATTAAGGTGTATCACCCTGCATTTGTTTTTACTCACACCCTTAGACACTAGATATACCTTTATGACTCAAACAGATAAAACAACCTCATACACCACTCTATTGCGTTACTCTTAGACTTACTCTAGGGCCTTGTGTCTGAATAAAATCATGTCCACTAGATGAATGTGGTCTTATCCTATAATATTTTTATGGATATCCCATCCACCCATATAATATTCACTCTATCGACTATCAATGTCATTGATACAATACATGACTACTCATTTTTCACAAAAATAAATCCATAGAATCTATTACCCTTAGTGGAAGAGATTAACCACCAATCTATATACTCTTCACATTTTCCCCATAACATGAACCATAAAATTTATACTTCTTATTTCTTGTAGACAGAATTATTACCCCCAAAATAAAATTTAAGTTCCCAAATTTCCTTCCCTAATTCAAATTCTTCTCAACTATGGGGGTCTTATTCATAACATTAGAAAATGATGTCAGGTAAAAAATGTTCAACTAAACCTAAAAATGAATACCAAAGCCTATACTCAATGTTCATAGCCTTGATTTTCTAATCCACATCCAACATTAGAGTTAAAAAATGAATATTTATAAAACGTGTTCTGTAATCCATGATGGAAGTCACCCTCTAGGTGAGATGCATGAAATATCAGGCCCTATCCTCCCTCAATGTCTCAGGGATTAAATTTTCATCATATTAAATATAAAAATCCATATAGGATAAATCAACATAATGGTATACTTGTAGTTGGACATCAAACACGTGTTCAGTTGGTCCCCAATATATATAGATCTCAAGTTTTAACCTCCTTTATGGTTATTTTAGGATGGTCACTGATGTTCTACACCAACTATACTAAGGTCTCAACATCTTTGGGTCCACCCTCACCCATATAGATAGTATAATTCTATATCTTAAACTCCCACATAAGCTAAATCATGGAATACCTAGAACATGGAATCTTCTTATCCATATATTTTACATTCTCTAGTAAAAATTCATTGAGATACTCATCTATAATCGATACTAGTTAAGTATGGGGTTTCAACTCAATTGTTAGTGGGACATACTTATCCCTACCCACTTGTGTCTACATTTGAGGACATCATGGTGGAATGTTACTAAAATTTCCAAAAAAACAAATAACAAATATCAATTTCAATTGAAGATATCATGGTTTAAGGTAAGTGGTAATAGTTATAATTTCCAACTTCCTCATATACACTCTTCACATACTAAAGAGTCTGACCACAAAATCTCTCTCTATAGACCTATCTATCCACTATAAGGGTCAACAATACATATAGGATCTAGAAATTTCTTCATCATATAATAATAATAAAAGTAGAACATAATCTCAATTAAAAATAATGACACCATAAATTTATATAGGTAAACACTATATAAGTTTTTGAAACATTAAATAATTTTTCCTTATATAATAGCCAAGGTGGAGAATCAAAAACAAAAACATGAATGACATATGAATCATGCATGTTGAAGATAGTGCATGAATACGTGCATATTATCACCAAAGGGAAAGAGTAAAACAATAAACCATACATCAATATTGAAATAAATAATATTTTGAAAAGCTATCCCAAATATAATAGAGATAAAAAACATGAATCGTGTCCCCATTGACCTAGATTTTACCTATACATGGGTTAGTCACTCCAAGGCATAAGGACCATACCAACCTCTAACAACATCTTATCTTTTATTTATCATATCCTAAATAGTAATACAAAATAAAAAATTCTTTAATACAACTTTTTAATGTCACTGATTTAGTTCACCTCTATCGTAACTGAATTGAGTCACTAAATATTGAAGTATATATTTCCTAAAGCCGGTGTACTAGGTTATATCATAGTATATAATATTTTTCATGTTTTATAGTATTACATGCATGATTATATGTCATATCATATTAGATATATTCGAGATATTGTAAGAATATTAAAAGATAAAAATCCATTTTTTTCATTGAAGTAAAAAACCTTTAGATATTCCTTCATTTATTATTCATGCACATGTATTTGTTTCCTTTTTTATAATTTTTTTAGTTAATTTTAATTAATTAGTTTAATCAGTTTTAATGTTTTAGTTTATTCTAATATGTTTAGTAGTATTTTAGTAAATTTTATAATTTTTAGATAAATTATATATTAATATTATCTATTAGAATTATTTTTAGTATATATTAGTATTATATGTTAATATAATATATAATTTTATAATATATAATATTAATATTATTTTTTTATATTAACATGTATTAATAAAACTATTATTGTTATATTATTATTATTTGTATAATTATATTATCATTTCAACTAAATTTAATTTACTATTTTTAAAATTCTTGTTAGTAACCTTAGTATAACTAGTATTATATATGTAATTATAATACCAACTAATTAACTATAGTAATTATTATTATTATAATATAGTTTTATTCAATGTAAAATTTTAAATTTTAATTATACCTCTATTTTTTAGGGATCACATAGGTATAGAACATCTTCTTCAGTGGCCCTCTAATATTTCATCCGGTACTGTAGAAAACCCAATTAGCACTAAACAAAGCCATCATAGTTATGCCATCCTTCGTCAGTCACCCCCCTATGTTTCACTAGATCATGCTTCACCTTCATGAAACCATCCACAACCAGACCAATTATCATCCCTCTCTCTTATTAACTTAATCCACTAAACTAGATTATAATAGGGAAAAATCATCGCACACCACATATCTTCCTATGTAGAGAAATTATCAATTCCTCAATAGATTCCACCTCCTAGAACGATATCACCTCATCACTAGACTCCTCTATTTTCAACAAGAACATAACCTAACATCACAACATACTTCATCTAATTACATATAATAGGTGAATTACCACCCATCCTATACACCACTTCTTCTTAATGTAGGAGCAATAGATCCTACCATTTTCAAGACACCATCCCACCATTTTATCCTCAATCCACCCCTATGTGCATGACCTCCTCCATGCATATATTCAACAATTAACTTAAAAATGGTGGTTAACTATATTCATGGTTTAGTGTGCATGGTTTAGTCCAAACCATAATGGCAACATTACAAAGATGGTTCAACAGTATATTTTTCACCATGCATGGTAAATATTCATGAGTGACACATGTATTTGGGATAACCATATGAGTCTTTTTTAAATCTATTCATCTTGTCTTTCTATTAGGATTTTCTATAACATGTCATGTTCATGGTAAGTAAAACTTTGTGAAAATAATTTTTTGGTGTTACAAATGGTTATAGAGGCCTTTTGTATAGTCAGTGAATGTTTCCTAGTCCATGCGTGAAACTATGTGAGTGTGTAGTGGGTCTCTATTGGAGTCTGTATAGTTAGTGCATAGTTTTCCTACTCATGAAGTTAAACTATATAGTCCTCTTAGATTCACCAAAAAATATAAATTACATATTTTCCCTCCAAATTACTAACCTCTTTTCTTCTCTCCTCCTCCATCACTCATTTGATTAACCTCCATAGAGCCCTAGGGATATTTTTTGTTCCCTATCATATTTATTTTCCTCCCTTTCATTTTATTTTCATGTGTTCTTCAAGGTAGACACCTATCATTCCCTTCATTTATCTTATTCTCTATTTTTTCAAATTTTCCTAGGTTCTCCCTTTCTCCCAGAACCCAAAAACATCATGAAAGATTGGTTTTGGGTTTGATATGAAACTATACTATTGATTTAACTATCCAAGACCCATAGATATTTTTTTCAAGCTTTGTAATGTGTTCTCCATGAAAGTTGATACACAATAACTTATTTCGGATTGTTTCAGGGTAAGTGTTTCTTTATTCATCCTTTATTTTTCATTTCATGTAAATATTATGTATTAGAATTTTTTTAGTTAATTTATAACCTTGTATTGAGTATTTTATGAATTTATAAATTATATATTGGGAAATAATAACTTATAATAAGGGTTTTCTTATTTTTTTTATATTTATTTAAAATTATATATTTTTTATGTTCTATGTTTTTATAAAATTTCCCTAGAGGATCATTTAAATGAAATGAGTGAAATAGGGAGAATTCATCCTTATTTTAGATATTGAAATAAATTTTTAATATTACTAAATAATTAATTGGATTTATAATAAGGTTTCATATTTTAGTGCATCCAAAAGGGTTATAATGATGGTAATTTTAAGGACAAGAAAGGACTCAATTTTCTAAGCTTGTTTTCATATAAAGGAACATTTGGAACAATAAAACATAATTTCTTTATTTCTGATGAGACCCTCATTGATTTCACTTATTCTTGTTTCCCCCTTTTTGGGTTATTATTTTATGGATTTATAGTGTGGAATGGGGTTTCTCTATGTGAGGGTGTGGTAGGTGAGGTTTAAGACATTTTTCATGTTTAATTTTAGAAATTATCTTTATTTCTTTCTCAGCTCCAAAATATTTTTTTCATGGAAGTCCGGGTATCTGGGTAATAGTTTTTGATGCATCCAACCATTGGCGTTACACATGTTGTTAGGTTCACCTAATTGTTTTTAGGATATGAATAGTGGGGAGGTTTTACTGTGATGAGTTCTGGTGGGATAACCGGATGGATTATGTTATTTTTGGTAGTAATATATGTAAGTTGTTAGTATATGTTGTTATATATCCATTAGGATCATCAAACACTAGTACCTTGGG
Organism: Viscum album; assembly: GCA_963277665.1. Taxonomy (NCBI): domain Eukaryota; kingdom Viridiplantae; phylum Streptophyta; class Magnoliopsida; order Santalales; family Viscaceae; genus Viscum; species Viscum album. The sequence goes on from OY728156.1 coordinate 2,085,876,944, forward strand.
TGTAGCCTATGAAATTTGTTTCTTGATCAGGGGTTTTATGATGGGAATTTACATTTCATGATTATTTTCTCCTCTTATTCTTTTGGCAAGTGTAAATAGTTTTATTTATTGTTTTTTCATATTTATCCTTGATATTTTGGTTCCCATTTACATTTTTATTATTTTATTTATTAATGGGAGTGGTTTGAATGTGTTTTTTGAAAAATGTTTTCAAATAATTTAATGATGATTTATTTAACAATAACTATTTAGGCCAGGCTTCAAAATGTTTTTATTGGTTTTTTATAAAATAAAATCATCTTATTTGGGGTTTCATGATTGGTTTTATTTAGTTTCCCTTAAATATAATGGTTTTATTCTTTATAACAAATAAAATGTGTTTTTTCCCATCATTTACTGTTTAAAATGGATATGGTAAACCTTACTTTCTACTAATTTCAAACTAGGATTTACGAATTGTTTAATTAAAATAATATTATAGACTCTTTTATGAGATTCTACTGGTCGTGTTAGCTCAAACCTTGAACACACACTCTTTTGTGTGTTTCTGTGTGGATCTCATGTTTTATATAGGTTCCAGGTTCCCTTTAGATTGGTTATCATCTTCTTGGTATAATATTGTTGAGTTTTTATGTGGATAAAACTATGTTTTCGGTGGAGATACATGGGCATTTTAGTGAGGATTTTTGTTCCATTTTGTTAATCTATGTATCAACCATAATGCCCTTTATTTTGTTTTTATTTATTTCTTATAATTATAATTATTATATTTTTTTAGTTGATGATGTTTCTTGATAATATAAATGAGTTGGATTAGTTTTATTGATTGTGTCTCATTGATGTGTTTGTTTACTGATTTATGGTTATTTGATATTGTATGGGAATCCAATGTTTGGATTTTTTATACCAGTTTCTTAGTAAATGATATAATATCTATTTTCTATAATTTTAAGTTGAAATTGAGATTTTTCATTGTTGTTATTCTTTGATGTTCACGATGTTTTTTTCAACTCCAGGTTATCAGGAACACCCTTCAAGTCCAGTAGTGATCTGAGTTGGATGACATGTCAGGACATCCTAGGATTTTACACTAACAATTGTATCAAACATTGTCTTATATAATGATCCTAGGTTCTTGAGTAATCCCTTTAATTATTTGGGGAGCATAATGGTATTTTTTAGATAGAGATGTCAGACCATGAGAGATGGTTCTTTAGAGAGTCCCATAATCACTTTCTTATTCAGAGCCCCAAGTTTCCCTTAGTAGTTGGGATTGAGTCATTTATTTTTATTTATATCATGATTGGTTGATGTACTTGTGTATGATAGGATGATATTTGGATCCCAAATGAGTTCAATGGATGATGTTTTTTGTCCCTATCATTTTTGGTTAAAAATAGAAGTGGAATAGAGGATACATGGATTTCTTGTACAGTCTATCAAACCATTCAGAGCCCATCTATATGGTTTATTGAACCTCCTAGAGGCTTCCAAATAGTTAGATAAATTCATGAAAAGTATTGTGGACAAACCAGGAATAGCTCTAAATCCCTTTGAAATTTAATATTTTTATCTCTCTTGGTATCAAATTTCCCCTAATTTTGTTTCCACTAATTGGGGATAAATTGAACAGGTTTTTTATTTTGTTTTTATTTTAATTAATGGGATTTTTTTTGGATTTAGGATTAATATTTTTATATTCCATAAATTTATTTTATTCTATTGTAGTTTTATTAGATTAAATTAGACAATTTTATAAGGGTTTGAGTTTAGAATCAGTTTTAGATCATCTATTTTGGAACGAGGTTCTAGATTTTAGTTGGGTAGTTTTTATGGGATAATTTATTTCATTATGGTATTCAAAAAATTATATAAAATAAAATTTGACCATTGTGGTTAATGATTTTATACTTTTTTTCTAAAAAAAATTAATTTACATTTTTAGTGAAGTTGAAATTTTTTTTTAATTTTGATTAATGAGTTTATTGGTTTTATTTGATTTTGAAAATGGAATGGAATTGTTACTATGGTTGGGTTTTTTTAAAATAAGGGTGATTTTATTTTCAAAGGTACACCTTGATAAAATAATTTAAAAAATATTTTCCAATAGATGTTTGTGATTTGAAAGAATAAATGTTTTCAGATGTGTGAGTAATGTTTTTTATGTTCTACTGTGTTTATATCAATCCATTAGTTTTAATGGATCAATTTTTGATATTTTTTATTGAGTCATGAATTGGATTTATTTGACACTTGTGTTACATATAAATGCCTCCCTTGGTTGTAACGAAACAAAGTAGAAATATTTTTTTCTAAGGATAATCCCACAGGTGAATCCTTTCAATATTTTCAGAAAATACCTTGACTTCCACAATTCACTGAGACATTAAATACAATGGTGGACTCAAAACATTCAATTCTTATAAACCCCATATTGGGAGTTCCTCAATGTGATATTTATTTTCGTTTCTCTAATATTGTATTAGTAGGGGAGTCATTTATGTTTTATTGGTTTTGGTATATTTTCCTTTGAGTAAGTTACTAATGACCAATTAAATTTTTATTCAAAGAAATATTCCTTTATTTAGACATCATTTTCATATTATGGAGTTTTCCATCATTTTTTATGGAAATTTATTTTGTGAGTAAGTAATATTTTGTGTGATTGGGTGTGTTTCTTCTTTGTATGCTTTTGATTTGTAGTGTTTTGTTATATTGGATTCTTTTTTTGGTGGTTAGATTATCCATATATATTTGGATCTAGTTCAGGATTTTGGTATTGTTTGATCATTTTTTTATAATGTTAAAATATTGAGGTTATTTTATACTGGTTTTGTGGAAATAATGTTTTTGGAGGTTTTTGTGGATATCAATGTTTATTCTGTGGGTTGTAATTTATTTGTGGGGTGATCATGGGAGACCCTAAGTCCATTATTGAGTAGATATGATTGGGTTTTCTTCTCTATACAAACTAGTGGGTGCTGTTTAATTTATGGGATCGATGTGATGTGGAATTTCATGGTTGAAATTCAAGTTTATCAATATATTGTGTGGTGACTCAGGTCAAGAACCAATACGTTTTTGTGGAGGGGTATTTGAGGATTTTAATGCCATTCTTTTTTGGGTACTTTGTTTTGTTTATGGAGACCGATTTTTATTCAGTTTCTAGCCCTTGTGAGTTTTAATATATTTTCATAGAATGGATTGTTATGGTTAGGGGATGAGGGTTATATCTTGTAGAAAATCATTATTATAAGTGTTTTAATTAATTACACCACTCTTTAAGAATACTAAATTGTGGGGAGACTTATAATAGGTTTATGTTTCTCTAGGGTTTTAGGTTATTTGGTCATGAATTGATCGGTGTTTAGAATTTTTAGTGTTATTTGAGGAATTGGGATTTGTTGTTTGAGTATTTTAGGTGGTCAGTTTTCCATTAGGTTGTGAAGATTCTAGTTTTCATTACCTTTTAATATTAATTGGGGACTTTCTAGGAAAATAAAGTAGCATTGTGGAGTGATTCTAACACCTAATGTTACTGTTATTTTGTTTGTATTATTTTATTTTTGATTAGTTGGATCTTGTATACTTGTGTGACATATTTTTTGAATTTTAGAATATTTTCCTATGTAAATGTTATCCAGCCATCCATTTCAATGTTTGTTAAACAGGAATATGACCCTAATGGATGAGTTACTTTTGTACATGGTTTAGTGCACTAGGTTAAGTCTAGACTATGTGGGTACCATTACATAAAAGGATATCTAATTAAATATTGAACATGCATAGTTAGTGGAAATGGGTAACACATGGATCATGGATAACCATGTGTTCCTTATTAGAAAAAGAGTTTATAACCTTTATATGAGGGTTTTCAAGTGAATTTCTTGTGGATATTTATGATAACTATTTAAAAATCATATAAAGGTTTTTCAGATGGTTTCAGTGTAATTTTTCATAGTTAGTGCATGGTTCCTAAACAAGGAATTAACTAGTACATGTGTGTAATGGGTCAATGGTGGATCCCACATGATTAGTTCATGGATTTACAAACTTTTCTATCTTCCTATTTTTACTTAATAATTTAAATCATCGATTTTTCACCCCAATTTGTAACCTATTTTCTCATTTCCTCCCCCCAAACATGTTAAACCAAACCCTTTAGATCCCTAAGGAGGGTTTACTTTCCCTATCCTTTGATTTTGGATATCATTTTGAATATTTTCAAGCATTCTTCATGGTAAAACCATATATTTCCATTCCTTTCTCTTATGATCCCTTTTATTTATGTTTTCCTAGGTTTTTTAATTATATTAAAACCATAAATATTAGTTAAATCTAGTTTTGGGGTTATATATGGTAATAACCAAGGTTTTTATTTTCTAGGACCATTAAAGGGTAATTACAAGCTCATTTTAGTGTTCTCTATGGAAAGAGTCACATTGTGAGTTGTTTCTAATTGTTGGGAGGTTGTTTTTTCTTTAATATTTACTTATTTTGAAATTCAATAAATTCTTTCACTTGAGAAGTTTTTTAAAATTAATTTATATCTATATATGGAATCCTCAAGGAATTTAGATATTATTTTTATGGAATTGAGAACCTAGAATATGGTTTTTATTATAATTTTAATAGATCTAATTAGAATTTAACGGTTTTGATTTGCTATGTGTTTATAAAAATTTTCAATGTGCTCAATTAAATGAATTTGAGGTAAAATGTGTTAATTGAAACTTATTTTGGAATTTTAACAACAAAAATTATTTTTCCAATATAGGTTAATAGTTTATTTCTTCTAAAATGGTTTAAATGATGATATTCTAAATTATAAGAAATGAATCATCATTCTAAGTCAGTTTTCATATATAATCACATCTAGAGCTTTAAAACGTAAATATTTTTTCACTCATGATACCCTCACTTATTTCATTTATTCATATTTCACCAATTATGTATTATTATGTGACGAATTTATGATTTGTAAAGGGTGTTTTCTATAAGGGGTGTTGGAGTTGAGGTTTGAGACATTTTTCATGTTTTATTTTGGTAATTATGATGTTTTCTCGCTCACCTCCATAATTTTTTAGTCATGGGAACAAGGGTGTCTAGGTGAGAGGTCTTGATACATACTACTAAGATGTTACTCAAGTTTCTAGGATCCCCATCATTTCTCTTAGGATAAATCTACAGGGTAGGTTACGTTCTAATGAGGCTAGTATGGGCTAATGAGATGGATTGTGTTACTGTTAGATGTAACGTATACTATTTATTTTTTCATGTTATTATAAATCTGTTAGGATCCTTGAACACTAGTACCTAGGTTGTATCCCATTACAATTATATCTCAATTATTGGTTTAATATATGGTATTTCCATTTCATGATTTCTTATATCCCCTAAATTTTTTTCCTAGTGGCACTATTTCTATTTAATATTTGATTCTATATATCTCTTTGAACTTATGGTTCCCATTTGTGTTTTTATTATGTTATTTATGTTTGGTTGATATTTAAATGTTTTTTTTAATTTTTTCTTCAAATAAAATAAGAATATTTGATTTAAGGTTTACTTTTCTTGAAAGAAATTAAAAAATTTAATATATTTTTTTTTTGGTTTTTTATAAATTAAAATCTTCATGTTTTCAGTTTCAAAGTTGGTGTCATTTGGTTTTCCTTGAATATAATGATTTTAATTTTTATAACATGAAATTTTTGGTTTGTTTCCAAATTTTTTTTAGAATAAAAATGGTAAACCTTAATATCTATTATATTTTAAAGTAGAATTTATGATTTGTTTAATTATAGGAATTGAATAGAATCATTGGTGGGATCCTATTGGTCCTATTAGTTAACTCAATCCATACACACCCATATTCCTGAATACTTCACTCATGGTTTATATAGCTTACAGGTTCCCTTCAGATTATTTCAATCTACTTAAGATAGTAGTGGTGAGTTTGGATGTGGTATGAAACCCTAGGTTTCATGGGGTTACTCATAGATTTTGGTTTGAATATTTTTTATAATTTAGTTATTAATGTATCATCCGAGAAACAAATTATTTTATTTTTATTCAGTTCTTTTTATTGTTCCTTATTTTGTATTTGTTTATGGATTTTTTTTCTTTATAATATACTTTTTTTGGATTAGTTTCATTGATTATTACTTGTTTGGTGTTTTATATTTGGGTTTAATTATTTAATATTGTCAAGATGTCTAATGTATGTACCACCCATGTTGGATTCATTGTAAATGACCTATTTCTTATATACTCTTTTGTTAGGGTGAAATCATTTACAATTGTTATTATTTGATTTCTAGGTACATGTTTTCAACCCATAGGGATCAAGAATGGCCTTTGGACCCAGGGATGATCTGGTTTGGGTGACATTTTTGGTCAAACCGGGCCAATTTTTTATATCCATATAGGTCTCTTTTTTCTATATGATATTTATACTGGTTAATATTATCATGCATAGTGGGTGTCATAGGGTTTCATAATGGATTTTTTTGTTTCATTATTTTTCTTTGATTTTTCATGTCGAAAGTGAGAAATGGAACAATCCTTACACATCAATTCTTATTATGGTACATGGTAATATTTTTGTTCTTATCAGTTGCTTTTATTATTACCAAAAATTAACATAGTGATTATCTGTTGTGGTTCGGTGTTTAGTGAAGAAATTTGTTTGTCATGGTAATCATTAGTGGTAGGATATGATAATATTTGTGTCGACACATGAATTATGATTTATATCTTTTTTTTTCATTTCATGTTTATGTGATGGTTAGATTATTTCATTATGTCATAGTTGTGATGAATGTGAAGGTAATTTTATTCTTTTATTTAATTTTCTTGTTTGATATCCATTAAATTATTTTTTATTTTATTTATATTTATTAGATTATATTTCTATATAATTTAATTTTTATTGGGTCTCCACACATGATTTGGTATATGTTCATGTGATACCTAATACGTAATCATAGTTGGTATTATATTAGTGAATTTATTTATCTACAAGTATATCATTTGTGGGAGATCGAATTATAAGTCACACATAAATAAATATCTAGTAACCTTCCCTACCCATTTCTTAAATATTTTCCTGATGATTATTAATCTATGTGTGGGGTTATAGTTGTCCAAGGAAATTATTATTTGAGGGGCGGTGATTCATTTAACGCACATGGATAGAAATTATCTCATCATATTATATATGTTTCTTTTTTATAGTAGATACATTCATTGCACATATTTTTAAATTGGTAATATAGATTGTTTTTTAATTAAATAGGTTATAAATTTGTGGTTATTATATGAAAATCTACACCTTTGGAGATACCTATAAAATTTATAATCCTTTATTCCTATAGTTAGGGAGTTTTTTATGACTAACTTTCACTTACTTTTGCATGACCAGTCCCCTGGGGCCCGTTTTGTGACTACCACAAGCCCACATTCCATAGGCCAGGGGCTAGTGACTAGCACCAGAAAAGAATATCCCAAATAGGAGGGACATTTCCTTTAACCTTTTGACACACAGATTGGGAAAACTCCACAAAGATAACCATGAAGGAATGAAAATTAATACAACCACCACAATGTACCACCACTAAGAGTAAAGTGTGTAAACTAAAAGTAAAGGGGCCAGAATACAAGCCCAACTGAAAGGAAAGTACATCCAAATAATTATAAGCTCTGAATGTCATCTACCAAGGATCCTACCTAAAAGTTACGTATAACTCTTTACTAGATGTTGTTGCAGCACACCACGTCTATTGATCCTCCTCTAAGTACCATCTAGTCCTGGCTCCCCAAAGACCCGCTCAAAGTTGTCTGTCATCTGCACAGGACACAACAGGTGCGGGCGAAGCCCATGTAGGGGTCGGTATAATAATACTCAGTAGGGACCATGAGACCCCCAAATGTCTCTCATTACTCCATGAAGGAAAACACCATAAATAAATACCACAGTGGTAATACCACCAAACAAGATCTCAAACACATAGCACAAAGTAAAAGAAGTAGCTCACATGAGGTATAACATAGGTACATAAGTTAAGAATATTAGTCGTAACACTAGATCATCTAATTCTGTCGAGAGGCTCTATTGCTGATAAAAATTGGGTCACAAGGTTCTGACCCGTACAGGGTCCCTAGGTGTTGACCCCCACAGCGTCGCTAGGTGCTGAACCACACAGGGTCGCTAGGTGATGACCTACATAGGGTCCATAGGTTTGGACCAACATAGGGTCTCTAGGTGCTGACCCACACAAGCTCACTAGGTAATGACCCACATAGGATCCCTAGGTGCTGACCCGCATAGGATCGCTAGGTGTTTACCCACACAGGATCGTTATTCGTTATTAACATCAAAGCCAGCCACTGGATTCCCACACATAGCATGCTTGATTCCAGGAGGATACTCCCCTCAAGCCATTGAGAATACCTCAACTACCATAAAGTACCACATAGAGTTACACCAGAGGTTTGTCTCATCATATGGGTCCCAACACAATAGATGACACGTCGAACAGATGCTCGATCTGTAAGATATGTGCATTTTTGTAGAAAGGGGTCGGTTGGATTCGAGTCTGATCTAACCCAACCTTATTCTAACATCTTGAAAAACTCACGTAGAGTAAATCAAAAGGACCACCTCATTGTAATGGTCCCAATTCCACTGACAATGCGTCAATCGAATTCCAGGTTTAAGAGATACTGGCATTTTAGAAAACATGGGCCGGTTGCATTTGCGCTCGGTCCGACCCAACCAGACCATCTCGGGGGGTCCCACATACCCCGGTTTTACTCGACTGACTCAACCTGACTAAGTTTGAGTTTGGGTTTTTCCATTTCGGCCTAGACAGTGGGCCAAGCCCAGTGGGTCTTGCTAGACCCAGCCCAACTTCACCGAGGGTCTAGTCCGTCGGGTCGCCCGGTGACCCGGTCTAGTACAGTATGACCCAATGGGAACAATTCTATCTTACCAGTGTGTGTCCAGCCGCTGGTTCAGGACTGGCCTATGGGGCCGCGTGTTCGGCCCGCTGGCTGGGGGCGCAGCCTGCCAGCCCGAAGCCCGACCCGTGCGGTGTGGGTCGGTGGTTCGTCATCTCACCAGGACCCTGTATGTTGCCACGTCCAGCCTCCTTCGTCTATGCGAACGTGCAAGGCCCTCCTACCATGATCGAGCGACCACAGCTCACTGAGCCCACCAGACAACCAAGATACATGTCGTCCCTCCACACAGCGCCAAGTGGGTGCCATGTCTCTCCACATCCTCCTACTGTCGTGGTGCCCCAACGCGCGTGCCGCTCCACCCAACCACTAGCACGACTAGCAGCCTATTGTCGTGATGTCTCGCACGCATCTAGTTCCATCACAGGATAATTCTTTAGTAGACCACCGAATGGATCGGGTTGTCCATTCTTCGTGCTTCCTGCACCTACTGTCTCTAGTGGAATCCTCTTCACCGAGAACGTCTCAAAACCGCCTTTTCGTCGATTCAGAAAAATCTTTAACAAAATGAGCACATGGGGAGAGGCTCAGGCCTTGTTTGTATCAGCTCCTTCCCTCCTCGTTAGAAATTATAATCATAGGGAGGCTTGGGTATTATGGCTTAATCAATCTAGATATAAACTAATCTCCAATAATAACTCCCAAAAGGAAAGTCACCCTCCCACATAAACACACAATTCATGAATCAACCTATTTGTTGGTTGATCTACATTCATCATTTCTAATATAAGAATGGGGAAGAACTTTCACAAATTAAACCCCTGCCTCTTTAACGTTCATTTCCACATCATTATTTCTCAAGGATTCAAGACGTCTACATCATTCCCCTCTTCCAAATCTGTTATTTGAGGTGCGACAAATATGTTGGAAGTTTGTTAGTGTTTTTCATTTCTTAGTTGGAGAGGATGTTCATAGGAGGTTTGTTAGAGATTCCTTGTAGCTTAACTCATCCTTCCACCAAATATTTAGTTTAAAAAATGAAACATGTCACATCGTTTCCGTTACGCTGTGACACTTCATCGTTATGTTGTTTCATTTATGAAACAGCGTAGCTATTATGCTTTCACAACGATCCATTAAGGTTATTCCTTAATTTTTCCTTATCATCACCTCTTCGCCGCATCTTAGCATCATCGTCCGCCACTCAACAGTGAAAAAGAAAAATAAAATAACTTTTTAATTTTTTTTTTCAAAAAGTCCAAAAATTAATTTTTCCATCCGACCCTTTCTGGTAAAAGTTAATCCCTCTCTAAGATAATCCCACCATTACAAGTTCAATGGTGCCCTAGTATTTTTTATCTGTGCAACAGTTAAAATGTTAGAAAAAAAAATCATGCTCACAAGTTTACTAAATGTACCCTAAAAATTTTCAAAATTTAACATTCACCATAGACCTGTGTCGGTCGAGGTTAGGCTCTCTTAAGGGGAACATGCCCTCACGAGCTCAACGGAACTCTTGGATTTTCAATATGAGTTACTATTTAGGTGTTATAATGATTTTACAATAAAATAAATGTTACATGATTATTTTATTTATGGCCAAAAACTAACTTCCACTGCTGGCCTATGTCGTCCAACATTTGGATCTTCATAAGGAAAGCATACCCTCATGAGCTTAGTGGTGGTCTCGAATTTTTAATCTGAGCCACTATAGGTGATTTATAAGCATTTGAAAAAAAAAATTATTTAGTTATTTTATTAACAGTTATTCCATTTTTGGGTTTTCTCACTAGAGGGTTGGGCAGACTAAAATTAAGTCACGTCTAGGGTAAACCCGCCATTCCGAACACAATGGTGCCCTCATATTTCTGATTCAGGCACTCATTTAAGAGTTATTATACTTTTTTGGAAAACTTCTCATGTGTGCTATTAAAATCTTAACATTTTTTGACAGATCATTTCGGGCACTCCGAGTCTCAGAATCGCATGTCGTCTCAGTGCCTTCTCTCCAAATAATTCCATATAATTAAAAAAATTGTGCGGAAATTCTAGGACATTACATTCTCCCCAACTTATGGCTTTACATCTCTGAAATCCAAAACAAAGGCTAATCAAACAATTGGGGGTACTGAGCATAAATATGATCCTCCCACTCCCTATTCTCTCCTGGAGATTCTCGTTCTTCCATCAAACATGCACTAGAGGAATAGAACATCCATGAATGACCGGCTCCTATAGATCCACTATCTCCAGTAGTAACTCCACAAATGTCTCCCCATATTCAATATCCATCTCTCCCTAGTAAATGACGTGTGATGGATCATGAACATACCTCATCAGCTGTGAAATATGAAAAAAAATCTTGCATACGGTGCATCTGTGGGGGAAGAGATAGAAGGTATTCGACCTCGCCAACTATACTGTGGATCTAAAAAGTTCGGATAAACCTCGTAGATAGTTTTCCTCCCCATCCAAATCTCCGTAATCCACATAGGGGTGAGACCCAAAGGAAAAAATGGTCTCCCTCCTCCAACTCCGAGGGTATTTTTCTTCTGTCGACATAAGACTATTGTCTACTCTGTTTAGTCCTCTTCTGCTCTTGGATTATTTTCACCTTCTCATTGGTAGACCTTACCCACTCTGGACCCACCAGTGCTGACTCCCCTAGGTCTTTCTAGCATAGAGGTGATCTGCATGGATTCCCGTTAAAGGCCTCAAATAGTGGAATACCAATGGTGGAGTGATTGATATTGTTGTATGAAAAATCCATTAGTGGTATGTGGTCCTCCCATCTATGACCAAAAACTAGGACCCGAGCACAAATCATGTCCTCTAAGGTTTTTATGGTCCACTCTGTCTGACCATCTGTCTAAGGGTAAAAAGATGTTCTCAAGCGCAGATGAGTCCCAAACTCCTCCTCAGACCCCTTCCCAAACCTAGTTGTAAAGTGTGCATCATGGTCTTAGATAATTGTCGAAGGCTCCCCATGAAGCTGCACTATCTCCTGGACGTAGAGGCATCCAATCCCTTAATGATCCCTGCACCCAGATGGGTAGGAAGTAAGAAAACTTGATGAGTCAGTCCATGATCACCCAGATAGAATCATGGCCCATTGACATGTGTGGTAATCCAGTCACAAAGCCCATCTAGATACCATCCCACTTCCACTTTGGTACCTCAAGTGGCCGGTCCATGCCTGCTGAAACCTGATTCTCGGTCTTCACTTTCTAACAATTAGGGCATCGTGAAATGAACTCTACTACTACTTTCTTTATCCTTATCCACCAGTACTAACATTTGACGTCCGGGTACATCTTTTACACACCATGAGTTACCGACAAAGGGGATGTATGGAACTCCCTCCACACCTCTTTCTGTAACATCACTGGTACTATAGTGGGTCCTCTGAAAAGGATGATGTGCTCCCCACCTATAGAAAATCTATCAGGAGTCTGTCTGGAGGATATTTGAGCACGCCGGGCCTCGTTGTCAGCATCAATAAGTTGTGCCACCCTAAATTGTTGAAGTAGTGGTGGAGTGACATTCATAGACTACAGGTAAGCTTCTACATCATCATCCACGAAGGATAGCTACATCATCGCTAGTTGTTATGTCACCTCACTCTGTAGCTGCAAACCAGACCGCCTATTTAGAATGCTAGCCACCACGTTCCCCTTACCAGGAGTATAGACTATCTTAAAGTCATAGTCCTTGAGGAGAACCATCCATCACTATTGTCTAAACTACTGAAAAGCCTACGGTCACCATTCCATCCACACAAAAGGATACCCCTTTTAACCGATTGGTGTTCTCAATGACCCTTTGGTAGTGGGTACTCATTCTCCACGACCACTTGGTTAAAGTACTGGTAATCCACACATAACCTAAAGCACTGTGTCTTACTATGACCTTACTCTCCACGTCCCTCACCTACCCCACCTGCTAGTGAAGCTCTATAGAAGACCACTGATATTCTGATGCAGATATCGGTGCCATCTCAGGGTATAGAATGATGCAGAGGTCCCTCTCCCTATGGGGAGGTAAATCCTGGGAAAAGATTTTAAAAAGACGTTCCTTCACTCTGCCACTTCTATTGGGAACTGAAAACTCAAAACATCATCTACCATAAGGGTAAGGCTAGCTGACTCAAGAGTGATCGGCTACACCCTCCTATGCATGTGTTTATCCTGTCCTGTATAGGTTTTCTTTTTCAACAACAAAGGAAAACCCCCTTCCAATGCTACAGATATACCACATCCTTTTTCCTAAAATAGTAAATATGAGCCTGAACTATGGATGACCAGTCCATACCCACACTAATGATGTTAGGCCTCGATACTGCCACCTGGAGGTTCCAACCAAAACTCTTGCCTCAAGGTTCAGATCACATTGTCGTAATAAGTGTGATTTTCGAGTCTCCTCTCTTAGGTATCTCCAGACATAAGGATCAAGTCAATTATTTAATCAGAAACTATAGTTCTTGAAAAAGATTCATGACAAGCAGGAATGATTAGTAACTATGTCTTTTAATACAGTGCCTAGTAGTAGACCACTAATGGAAATAAAATATATACCGAAGGAATGAAACCGTTGTTATAGGCATCAGAACCGATGGTTTACTATATACTGATTGTTTTGAAAACCATTGGCTAGTAAGCTGCTGCAAAAGGCCTATACCAATGGTTTTTCTCTAACCATTGGTATATGGCACTGTAACATTCAGTATGTCAATAGTTTCTATAAAACCATTGGTATATACTTATACCAATGGTTGATAAATCATTGGGATATATATATTACATGTAATTTACCAATGGTTTGAAAGCATTGGTATATAGTATAAGTAATGGTTCCTTAAATCTGTTGGAAAAAATATTCTGGAAATACACTATACCAACGGTTCAAAACCATTAGTATAGTTTATTACCAATAGTTTATTCTAACCGCTGTTAAAAAAATATGCTCCAAAAACACTTTACAAATGGTTTAAAACCATTGGTATAGTATTTCTCCAGCAAACAGCACAGCATCCACCCATTCTCTCCACTGCATACACCTGCAAATGCAGCTGCATATAACACTTAAAATATTACAATTTTCACTTAAAATAGAACTAAAAAACACCTTCAGTATCACATAAAAACAGTATACTCTTCCAACCATACAAAAAGTATACATAAATAATTCAATTAAAAGATATATACACCATTAACACATAATTCATAAGGTAATTATAGCAAGTATACACATACAACAAATATACCCATAAACCATTAATAGAATTACAGTAGACTCTTCCATCATAGTCAGAGTTACATACACCATTAACAGAATTAACACATAATTCATAAGGTAATTATAGAAACTATACACATACAACAAGTATACTCATACACCATCAAAACATAATTCATATGTCAATTAAATACATAAATAATTCAATTAAAAATTCAGGGTGTTGGGGGACATTTTCAGGGGTTTGGGGTGGTTGTCCAAGGGGATAGGGGTTTCTAGGGGTGGGAGGGGTTGTCCAGGATGGGGGGATTGTCCATGGGGGTGTCCGGAGGGTGGGGTGGTGTCCATGGGGGGCAGGGTGGTGTCTAGGGGGTTGGGGGGATTTCCAAGGAGTGGGGGTGTCCAGGGGGTTGGGGGGCTTTCCAGTGGTGGGGGTGTCCAGGGGGTGGGGTGTGGTCTAGTGGGTGGGGGAGGTCCACAGGTTGTGGGGCTATCCCAGGGGGGTGGGGTGGTTTCCACAGAGGTGGGGATTTCTAGGGGTGGGGGTTGTCCAGGGGGGTGGGGCGGTCCATAGGGGTAGGGGGCAGTCCACAGGGGTGGTGAGGCTGTACAGGGGGTATGGGTGTCCAGGGGGTGCGTGGGGCTTTCCATGGTGGCGGGGGATTTCTAGGGGGTAGGGGTATCCACGGGGGTGGGCGGGGTTATCCAGGGGGTATGGGGTGTACAGGGGTTTGGTGGGTTGTCCACGAGGGGTATGGGTGTCAAGGGGGGTGGGCGGCCTATCCACAGGGCTGGGGGCTATCCATGGGAGGAGGGGTTGTCGAGAAGGTTTGGTGGGGCTGTCCATGGTGGTGGGTGGGGCTGTCCACGGGAGTAGGTGGGGCTGTCCAGGGGGTATGGGGAGTCCAGGGGGTGGGTGAGGTTGTCCGGGGGGTATAGGGTGTCCCGACGGGTGGGCGGGGGCTGTCCATGGGGTACAGGGTGTTAAGGGGGGATGGGGGTGGGGGTTGTCCATGGTGGTGGTGGGTGGGGGGGGTATGTCCATGGGGATATCCAAAGGTGGGTGGTGTCCGAGGGAGGGGGGGCTTCCCATGGGGTTTCTAGGGGAAGGGGTGGTGTCCATGAGGGGTGGGGTGGTGTCCAGTGGGTTGGGGGGGGATTTCCAGGGTTGGGGTGTCCATTGGGTGGGGGTTTGTCCAAGGGAGTGGGGTGTCAAGGGGATGGGGTGGTGTCTACGTGGTTAGGGCGTTTCAGGGGTTGGCGGGCAATGCATGGGGGGGGGGGCTATCCAGGGGTGGTGGGGGCAGTCCATGGGGGTGGCTGGGATGTCAAGGGGTAGGGGGTGTCCAGGGGTTGGGTGTGGTTGTACACGGGGGTGGGGGGATATCTAGGGGGTAGGGGGTGTCCACGGGGGTGGGTGGGGCAGTCCAGGAGTAGGGTTGTCCAAGGGGTGGGCGGGCTATCCACGGGGGGTGGCACTACAACAAAAGCATCCCTTAGCGGTGGTTTTTTCCCATTTAGCGGCGGTTTTTTCTATTTCGCAGCGGTTTAAAAAATGTGTCGTAGATGCCTTATTTCCCGGCAGTTTCTCTCCATTTAGCGGCGGTTTTATGGGTCTGCCACACTTTTTTATTCGCGGCGGTTTTAACCGCCGCAAAATTATGCCGTTTGATGCGCCTATTTTGCGGCGGTAAAAACTGCTGCTAAATATAAACGTAATATATTTAGCGGTGGTTAAAACCGCCGCTAAATGCTGAACTGGAAAAAAAATTGGTTCTACTACACCACTACCCTGAAAAATAAATCAAACCAGAATATAGAGATCACCTAGGTTTAAATGGATACTTTCACCTATATACATCTAAGAAGAAGTATAATAATTCAATCCACTTTTAGCTAACCATTCCCAAGATACTCAGCTTAGATGACTCACATATCACAACCTGAACCACAATTCCTTCCTCTATGAAATCTCGTGTTTACCACAAGCACATTCACATAAGCCCATACCTGACTTTAAATGAAATTTCTTAGTCATTCCATCACCTAACCATTTAATACATTGTTCCCCAGCATGAACAAGGGTGGAACCTAGATCCATCCCAATATAATCATTACCCTTTAAACATCACCTTTGAGTCCGACGATAAGTTTGGGATAAAATAAGATCATCAAGTTAGAGTCCAAGTAACTATCCCTAGGTAGTCCATACTCCAAGTTTACAAGTGAGATATTGGTAAAAGACCAAAACATCCACATAAGATCATTGGCTGAGCCTAGAATGACATTCATCTAGTGATCAAGTCAAAGGAAACGATTGGTGTCCAAAAGTCTGTCCAAGGCATTCCTACAAAGGAACTTAGGTATCACACAAGAACTAACCATGCCTCAATAAAAACCATGCATCCCGCATAAAACATTGATAAAACCTATTTATTAAAAAAGAATAACACTTGATATCTTTTTCTCGGTATATAACTGATGCTCTCTTAGTGCATCGAGGATGACGTAAAGATAGGGGACATGCTCGTTGCTAAGAAAGAGTACACTAAGAGAGTATAAATATTATCAGAAGATTGGAGACACTTCCATCACCTCTAAGACACTTACATCACTTCTACTACCTAGAAGAACATTTTTACTATATCTGACATGATGTTCCCCAAATTAGGAGTGTCCTAGTCATGAAAAGAAGAGATAGACCAACTGCTCATAAGAGAACTAGGTTAGATTCACCTTAATCGCACATGTGACGCTTATCTGATTCACACTCACAAACTCCATAACATTTGTCATAAAAGATGAAACCAACCTGACTAGCATGTCAGAACACCCAATCCATTTATGAATCGAGCTTACACAATGGGGCTACCTGAATGCTGATATATAGTAGAAATGGTATTAATATGGGTTACATATATGGAAATGTTTGGTGGCAACTATGTGCCATAAATGTTACATATACAAACCAATTGTTATCATACTTGTTCAACACATCAACAATACTACTACTCATCATCTGATGCTACATCGTCACCCTCTCCACCTTCATCTCCACCACCTGCTGCCACCTGTAAGAACATTATATTGAAAATTAAATATTGTTGCATATTTATAATAAAACTTAAAACCAATAAAAGTTTGAAAACTAAATGATTTTGATTTTTTTGTGATTTACCTGCTCACCACTACCCGATGCACTACCACCGGGGGCATATCTGCTCATATACTGACGTATTTCAAGCAACTCTTTCTGCAAACCAGATATCGGATCCCCCTACTGGTGAACTGTGTTTCGTAGAGAAGACGTCTCCCTCTGAGCATATTCAGGTATGAAATGACTATAAGTAGGAGTAGATGTAGCCAAAATCCCTGATGGCATGCGAAAGACCTCAGATGGTACAGGTCCCAAACCCATCCCGCGCACTCTACCAGGATTCTCCTTCCCAAGGACTTTACCAACCGGGTCATCCTGGAAGACTGAGTAGGATTGCCCAGGATTGGCATCCCATATTTCTTTAATTTTTACCTTAAAATCAAATATCAATATATTTTAACACAGTAAAAACTGATAATAAGTTATTATAATAAATAATTGACTTCATACCCCAACTTCTCTAGCAGGTTCATTAACAAAACTTCCATCTGTTTTTTTATGAACATCCAGCCACAGTTCTGTTCGGGATGTGTCATGCCCTAAACTATGTGACTGCATTAAACAAAGATAAATCAACAATTAAATATGTTAAATAGATAATATTATCTTATAAATATTTAAACTAATTAAAAGATTACCAATGACATTCAGCTTCTTGAAAATCTTTTTGAACCCGCAGTGTGCGGGATGACCTGCTTTGCCCGGTTTGAAGCATTCTGTCTTGAGAGATCCTGAAATAAATAAAATTCAATTTAACAGTATTGTATTCAATGTCTATCTCCTCTTCATGTACATGTATAAATGTAAAATGAGGATAATATAATAATATATATTTCAATACCATCCGCTTCTCATCACGATGTCTATCGACAAAAACCTTCCACTATTATTTCGGTACCCCACTAGGTAGCTTCTCATACATCTACTGCAAGGTCAATGAAGAATCGTTGACATCACACCACAACCTCCATTTTAAATCTTTCCATTTTTTTCCAAGATTTTTCAATGTCCACTTTTGTGCTATCACATCAGCAACAGTAAAGTGGAAGAACATCTGTATACAGAAATTCATTTTGAATATATTAGTAACATGACATTCAATTAAACCATAAAGTAATAAAATTACCTTTATCTGAGAATCATAAACATCATTTTTCTAGTTTGGAGGAATATGCCTCCAATCATCATATGAAATAGGCAGGGAAATGGGCTCTGCTGCCAGTTGACCTATAATCTGACCAAGTAAACCTACGGCGTCATCCGTCGGGACCCCATAAGAATCAAATGGCACAAATATCTCCTCTCCATGCATGTTCCAAACATCAGAACTTTTTATGTGTTTTTTCACGGTTGCATTGTTTTCATCTGCAATGAGCAAACAATTACTATAAACAAAATGCAATAAATTTATTTAATTAAAATTTTTACCTATGATTGTGACCCTCCAGAATGTTCGTGATGAACTGGAAGGGGCTTGTCGCTACCCCACTGCTGAGGCTCCTATAGGGGGAGGCGATGACTCATCCTCTAATGAGGAATCCACTGATGATGTCAGAGATGGTGCAGGGGGAGATGATGCAGGGATGTAGGCAGCTGCTGCCTCAGATGTCGTGGGGACAGACGGACCGTCATCTGTCGCAGAAGTAGAAGGAATGGTGTACCGCTTCTTCCTTGGCATTCCTGTCATTTAATCAAATAAAATTAATTTCAGAATATATATTTCAAAAAATTTATGCAGAAAAAAAAATTAAAAATGATAATAGATGCCCAGTACTAACAAACAAAATATATATATAACAACTTTGGAGGTGGTATACGATCAATGGAACCATTAAATTTTGATTTGTTCAGCCGAAATCTATGAGATGCATCAAGAAATCTTTGATGGCACAAGAAGCACCATTTTCTACAGTGAGGTAGCCGTTTGGGCTCGAAATCAAAGTTACAAACGGGACAAGCCAAACCCGTATAAGTGTTCCAACCATATAAATTCTCAAGCCCAGGGAAGTCACTAATGGTCCACATTAAAGCAGCATGCATTTTGAACATTGTTTTAGAAGAAACATCAAATGTCTCAACACCGTTGCTCCATAACTCCTGCAATTATTCAATCAAAGGCTGCAGGTATACATCAATATCATTTCCAGGCATTTTTTTTCCAGGAATAATCATCGAAATGATAAAAGATGTTTGTTTCATACACATCCACAGAGGCAGATTATAAGGGATCAAAACAACTTGCCAAATGCTATAACTCGTACTCAAAGTCCCAAATGGGTTGAATCCATCGGCAGCCAATCCCAATCAAACATTCCTAGGATCAGCTGAGAAATCTAGATGTAATGAATCAAATGTCTTCCACGATTGGGAATCCCGTGGATGTCTCATTAACCCATCATTGTTATTATCTACAGCATGCCACTTCATGTGTTCGGTGGTTTTTGATGACATGAATAATCTTTGCAATCGGGGCTTCAAAGGAAAGTAATGCAAAACTTTTGCAGGTGTGTTCCTTTTCTTCTTCTCCATGAAATTATGTTCAGTCATACTTCCAACATTACCCTTTGACTGCCATCTAGAAGAAGAACATTTCTTACAATTCTGTCTACTTGAATCCTCTCCCCAGTAAAGCATACAATCATTGGGACATGCATGTATTTTTGTATAATTCAGACCAAGCTTGTTTACAACTTTTTTCATCTCATAAAACGATTCTGGGATTTTTTCTTCAGGAAATGAATCACGAATCAATTCCAATAACATAGACATTGCCTTATTTGTAATTCCACAAAGACATTTGATATGGTACAACTTCAGCAGAAATGAAAGCTTTGAATATTTCAAACACCCACTATACAAATCGTGATTTCCATCGTCAACTAAATCATGAAGCGCATTTTCCTCACTGATGTTTTCCCTTACATTTGGCTCCACAGAATCAAGAGGAGGATCCAATGATATGTTACAATCTATATCTGCTTGTGTTACAGTCTCAAAAACATCACTTGTCACGTTGCAATTTGTAGCATCATCTTCTGGTTGTTTTGATAAGTTTTGATGCTCATAGTGGTGTCTTGCAGTGCCGAATGCATCATTTATGAGGTTTTGCACTTCATTTTCCATTGGCGACAAACTTGGGACCTCATTCTGTGGATTAACATCAGTCCTCAATCTTTCTGTATTGTTTTATTCTCCATGCGAAATCCAACACAAATATTGATCAGGGAATTGCTTCAGTATTAAATGTTCATAAACTTCATCCCTCTTCAACCATGTTCTAAATTTACATTTAGGACATGGACATCTTATTCTCCCTTCAACGGATCGATTAGAAATTGCAAAATCTAAAAACTCATTCAAACCCTTAACATATTGAGGTGTGTTCCTCGGTAATGTGATCCAGCTTTTATCCGTGTATATCACAATGTGCCTACCCAAAAATATATGATAGTGTAAGATTACGGAAACATAATATAATAAAGATGAACCATTGATCATAAAGTATGCATAATATAATAAAGATGATTCATTGATCACATTTACCAATTCAGACCAACAGAACAAGTCTGGTCCATAGGAGACAGCGTCAACACCTCATTGAGGAGCAATAAGAATATCGGGCTACACATTTATCATAACACTATCGATCACACATTTATGTTGCCTCAAACAACACCCCATTGATGTGTGATCGAAACTGATCATAATGCATTTTAAACCTGAGACATTATGTGATTGTTTAGGCTTGACCTTAGATGTCCTCCAAGAGGAATGATGTTTCTCAATGGTTTTATACACAACTAACTATAAAGAGGGCCACTATGTTCACTTTATTCATCGAAGTGTCACCTCTCTAGGTTTGAGTATTACAAGTCAGACATTTATAATCATGTCTTCAACCATGGACATATAAAGAACCAGTTTTTTATTAAAGGGATTTCTTAGACATTGAAACATTATTAATCTCATTTATAAGAATTTTTTTTTAATAAAAAAATTTAATTTTTTAAAAGGGTTTGATCACTATAGTGGTGAGAATGTAAAACACATACATACATAAAATTCATAAACACATGGGAAATGCAGAAGGACTACTCACATCAATTCTATTTTTTTCACTTTTTAAGAACAACCCTATAACTCTTGTCTATGATTTTTCAAATCTGAAATCATATCTTTAGTACCTATCTCAAGGCACAACACCAAATACATAATTATATACAATTTATAGTTAATTATATAATTTTATTATAAAAATTATAATTTATTTCAATTAAAACCAACAAGGAATAATTGCCTAAAAATCACCAGCCCACCTCATCACACCTATATAATAGCCAACCACTTATGTATTGTTTGTGGTGAACTCCAACCTTTATCACAAAAAAATTACCTATGAAGTTTAACCAAGTCAATCAACAAATTAAATTAACTTAATCTAATTTTAATTAAAACTATTTAAAAATTATAAATGGTGATGTACCTCTAACCCAATGACATGTTACAGCATGAGATAATAATGTTGGGACATCTCATATCAGTTTTGAGAAAAATAATTATCAGATCAGATGATTTATACAATGATCCAGTGTAAATAATCTCCAAAATCTAACCAAAAAATCCAAAAATAAATGAAGAACAATGTAAAGGTAACATCAAATGTTGTCATACATAATGGAAATAATACTACATGTTTGACCCCAACCATGGCCATGAATGATGTTGTAGAGGAATTTATCCAAGGTTGATGCAAGTAGTTTATAATCAAATGATGACCTATTTGACATTAGCATCACCTTTTTGATGTGTTGGTTACATATACTTCTTCCTAACCATATAATTTATTCCCCTTCCCCTTCTCTATATATCTGTCTCTCCCAAAAACAATGAATACATCATAGGAATATATGTTGGTATTTTGAAATATTTAAGTCATGTAGTTGTTGATAAGGTGGCATGTATATTTGTCATAATTGAAATAATTTTTTAGATATTTCATTATTTTGATGAGCCATGTGTTTTTATTTCCCATTATAGTTTTTTGAGACTCGACGCAGTAATGACCTCCTCACGGTGGAAGACTAGGCCACTAAAACCCAATTCTTTCCACCATAGGCCATTTTTTAAAGATAAGTGACGAGAATGAATAATTATAATGGTAGGCCTCTTCATAATGTACATGTAGGCATGCACCCAACCATATATATGAATATGTTCATAATAATAAAAATAAGAGAAAATAAACTAAATATTTACATTCTATCATGTTATTTACTTTAGAGAATAAAAAATAGTACAATAGGTAATATGAAAACAAATGGAAAAAATATACACCTAATAGGGAAATATTACATATCCTCACAAGAATATGAAACGAATGAATTATAGAGAGATCGACTATTGATCTATAATCACTGACCACCATGTAAGGTCAAATTAACCCAATTATCCCTTTTCCCAACATAATACACAACTAATTTGTAGATTATCTATATATACATGACATGTGTGGGAATAACTCAATTAGGTTTGAGCACATATATAACCAACCTTCCGCATCCAACCCCGATATAGGAGGAATAGAATACATGTTAATATTAGACATCTGAGCCTAAAGATTGACGAAAAACTAACCCAACAATAAAGAGATATGTTCTTCAATGAAAACCGAAAAGGAGAGAAAGGTTATATCTATCTCAAATACCAGTCCAACATAATGGTTTCACACATTAGAGAAGTTGTGAAACCATTATGTTGGACTGGTATTTGAGATAGATCATAAACCCTTTCTCTACTTTTCGGTTTTCATTGAAGACCACACTCATCATTCTTCTATTGTTGGAGTTAGTTTTGTCAGATTTCCATCTTTAGGCTCCCCTTGAGAGGTGGGTGAATCTTTTTGCTTATAATATTTCATAAAAATGAAGGATTTCTGGATTTTTGGTCTTTGAAGACCAATATATGGATATTTCCTTTACATAATTTAAAAAAACCAGCATCAACCCCCGTGTGATTGCACGTGATATAATAACCACCCTAGTCGATGGAACTTATTAAAAACTGAATAGAATTGAAAAAAATAATAGTAACCCAATTAGATGTCATGAAGTGCTACTAAAAATAACCCTTAATCACACTATAGGTCTTCAAAAAGATGCCTCCTTCCTCAATCCTATCTTAAAATTAAACTATAGACGAACAAACAGCCACTCAAGGATAGTAGAAATATTGATATCAAATCCCACCTGATTCACAACATCCACAAAAACAAGCGATCATATAACGTTATAAAAGTTATCAGGCCATTTTTTACAAGAAATTTTTAGACATTTATGAATGAAACCAATTCAATAAAACTACAAAACATTTACTCAAATGTAAAAATATGTATATAAAAGTTAATTAATCTTTGGATGATGTAAATCCAATAGAAATTAAAGTGCAATAAAAAGTTCTAGAGAATGAAGAGGAACCACAAGCCTAAGATGTTGTCTATATTGACTCCCTTGTATTTCTCTTTCCAATGCAGTTTTTTGTGAAAGTCAGCCCCACTTAAGACTCCTCTTCCATATTGTCATCAATGACCATCATTAAATACCTTCATTTCCACAACATAAACAATGTATAATCAAAGTATAAAAATACACATAAAAGTGTTCATAAAAATGTCATATAGATAAGAAAAATAAAATTGAGAATTATAATAGTATCTTGTATTATGCAAACAAAACTCATTATAAGAACATAATAAAGAAAAACCTGATATATAATTTATCAAAAAAGATGTGGAAAAATTATCATATGCACGAAAAAAAATTAAAATAAATTACACTGCCCATGTATTAAGGGGGAGGAATATCATCCAGTTGTTTTGGTGAAGACCTGCATTTATCAAGATTTAGAAGTGCATATTTTTTAGATAAATGGAATTTCCATTCAATTAATTTCAATCACACAAGTATGTCCCACTATATGATAAACAAACCAACCTTCCACCAAGCGTAGTAGGACCTAGATTTTCCAAGGGCGCGGGGGGCGCGGGGGGCGCGGGGGGTGCAGGTTTCGCCGGAGGTCGAGGGGGTCGCCGGTGGTCGAGGGGGGCGCCGGGGGTGCGGGTTTCGCCGGAGAGCGCGGGGGTGAGGAGTCGTCTGCAGCGCGGGGGGTGGGGAGTCGCCGGCAGCGCGGGGGGTGCAGAGTCGAGGGTTAGGGATCGCAAAGGGGAAGGGGGAAAGGGTCAGCGTCTGTGTAAAATAATTCGGGTTTCACGGCGGTTTATTAAAAACTGCCGCGAAACCTTCACCGAAAAAGGTTTAGTGGCGGTTTTGTGAACCGCCGCTAAACCATGTTTTATTTGTAGTGTGGGGGGACGTCCACAGAGGGGGTCTGTCTACCAGGGTAGGGGTGTCCAGGGGGATGGGCAAGCTATCCATGGGGGTGGTCGGGCTTTCCAGGGGGTGGGGGTGTCCAGGGGGGTGGGTGGGATATCCACGGGGGGTAGGGTTGTCCAGGGGGTGGGTAGGCTATCCACAGGGGTGGGGCTATCCACTTGGGGGAGGTGTGTCCATGGGGGTGGGTGGGTTGTCCATGGGGGTGGTCGGTCTTCTTAGAGGGGTGGGTGGGCTATCTATAGGGGTAGTCGGGTTGTCCAGGGGGTAGGGGTGTCTAGGGGGTGAGTGGGCTATCCACGGGGATGGACGAGGCTGTTTAGGGGGGTACAGGGTGTTTTGGAGGTGGGGTGATGTTCACAGGGGGAGGGGTTATCCATGGGGGTGGGTGGACTGTCCACAGGGGTGGCATGGCTATCGAGGGGGTACGTGGTGTCCAAGGTGTGGGGGGATATCTAGGGGAGGGGTGAATCAGTAATATCAAATCGCCAAGTCAAGTTTTATTATTTATATAAATATAAATAAAGATAATGTGAACTACCTAATCACACATGTATTTAGGCACAACAAATCAATAAACATCAAAGGTCAGTAATATCAGTCAAAAACGTAACGGATCAATATTTCCCTCATCACCATCACTATCATCACAACCATCATCACCCTCACCCTATTCCTCATTGTCGTCCCCATCATCATCCCCACCCTCCTCAACTCCCTCCTCCTCACCCTCATACTCATCCTCGGCCACCTCATCGCCCGCCTCATCCTCACCCTCCTCCTCCACCTTGACCTCCTCCTCGGCCTCCTCCTCCTTCGCCTTATCCTCCTGCTCACCATCGTCTCGACCACCACTAGAAATTCTACCTGTTTCATCGTATATATAACGCAATGATGAAATATATTCATCACAAGTAGTGTTGTCCTTTTGTGGAAGTGTTGTACGTAAAACTTCCATCAGTTTCATAAATGAAGTGTTTTCCCTAGCAGACTGTTATGCCGTCTCTATGGCCCTTTTATTCATTCTGTTCTTTGTGTTCCTTAACCTTCTGCAACTCAGTGGCACAAAAACTCATACTTGAGGAGGGCCAATACCTCATCATAACTATACTCTTCCCCGGAAGGCAGCATACTCTACCAGGGTGATCATCTCCAAACACCTAATGTAAGTGATCGTTTGGACCTAAATTTTCTGGTTCCTTAGCATCAAGGGCCTCTAAAGGATCCTATTAAAAATACAAATAGATTATTAAGCTAAAAAATAGAGATTAAAATTTTAAATCTACAATGTAAAACTTAAAATATGCTGTTGAGTCTGTTCATTAACTGCACTTCCATCTTTCTTCTTTCTACTCAAGAAAAATAGTTTTTCTCAAGGCACACATCCTTCTATATTCAATTTATGCCTCTATAATGACATTGAATATAGGATACCACAATTAAAAATAGGATACCAATAATTAATTTCATAACTATAATTATATAACAACTTTAGAAATCGAATAAATTATGGAAGAAGCAATAGAAAGTGCATTTCGTAAAGAAAGATTATAAACTGTCATACCTGCTGCCTCTCATGATATGGCATCATAGTACGTCCTAATGTGTGTACGTATTTCTTATCATTAATGTATTTTTATTTCTTCTAGATTAATCCTAAATAAAATTCAATAATTAGTATTAATGAATAATATGAAAATTTCCATTTAAATTCCTCTTATGTGATTAATACCATAAATTGGATAGTGTTCCAATGAGTAATCATCTGTCGATACTGTTCTAATAGGAAATCATCCATGACATAGACCTCCTATAACTTTTTAACCACTCTAACATGCCATCCAATGTACAACTAATTCTTATAAGATCTCCAAAGCTCACCTAAATCCTTTAGACGTGATGGTCGTGCACCCTCAGCATCGGGGAAATTAAATTGTAGCTGAAACCAAAATAATAATTCATATAAATACAAAAATTAATATATTGCATTAAATACAAAAAAATTTCTCCCTCATCTATGGCCTGACATTATCCTTGACTTAATTTGGCAGTTTTCTCCATGAGAGCGGGCTGATATGAGTGATGTCAGAGAATTTGGAAAGCGTTGCCAAAAAACTCCTCCATTGCTTCCCTAATTTTTCAATCATCTTACTATCTTTATTATATCCCACCATCAACTACATGTTGTGGTTACACACCACATTCATGCGTATACATCCCCTCCCCCGCCTCCTATCAGTATATGTATCTGTTATGAAAGAAAAACAAATATTTTATCAATTCATGTTATAATGAAAAATAAATAATGGTGTAAATTTTTTTAGGGTTGTATAAGTATATGTGGGATAGTCTAATCAATGGGTACCACAAGATCTGCCTAAACTGAAGGAACACTCTTTACAGATGGAGTGGGTCCGAATGTATGCTCTGCAATGACATACTCTGGAGGAGCAGGAGTTGAAGAAGATGGAATATAAAATCCTGGAGAGAAGAAAGAAGAAGTAAAACAAGATGACAGGGATGGCTAGCCGAATGCTGGATGGGGAGTGGGAATTATCATCGGATATGGTAAAAATGGGTGATGAGGCTCATATGTAAAGGGTGGTGAAAAAATGGGAGGCCTAAATATCTAGTGGGTCCCTAACGACACCTCGAAATCAGCATGTGAGATGGATGGTATGTCAATGGGAGGGACAGGGTCTAATCGGGTATGCCGACCAAATCGTATAACTCTTGTACCCCCCCCCCCCCTCATACGAACACCATGAGTACTGGGACCACTACTAGACTTATCATCAAATAATTATCCCCTAATTTATGGATCTTGCAAAAATGTTTGAAAAAATTAATCACATGACATTATATATTATTTAAATATATATTTTTTTAAATAAAATACTAACTGCATGAACTAGTGGTGGAATTCCCACCTCAGTCATGCGAGGATTGTTTCCCATAATCTGTTTTTGTCACCACTCTTCAATAGGTTTCATTTCTTGCATTTGAATAAAAATATGGAAGTAAATAGAAAATTATAACTAATGAATAACCCAAAAAACAAAATAAATGATAGGGAATAGGGGGATTCATGGATAATTTAACTAACCATTGTTTTAGGTGATCTTGAATGAATATATAATGATGTAAATAAATAATATAAGACGTAATAAAGAAATTTAATTTTTGGTAGGATGGTTTTTTACTAAGTGTCATCACTCTATTAAAATCATGGAATATTTATCCTACCAGATTCATAAGTGGTAAATCAGTTTCCAAAATTAAGGAAAAATTTAATTTCCTTAACCCAGGTAGATGATCCCAGTTTCAATACATGTTTTACAGAATAATACCAACTATCAAGTTCATTACCTGGTAAAATGTTAAACAGAGGTCTTAGAATCATACAAATTTTATACAAATAATGCTTGTAGCATTGAAATGTTCACTAAGTTAGAAATGCTCATTTCTTCTGTTTGAATATAGTTCAATTCCAAATTAGAAAATTCAATTCAAATAAAATGGCAACCAATAAACATTGAAAATTCTCATAACAGTTAAGTCCGATACAACATATTTATAATCACTATTAAATCAATTTGAATAGTACCAACCTTAATATCCCAAGTCAAGGTAAACCAAAATAATTGAGAACATGAATGGATGATTTTATATATTTCCCACCACAACTTCAGGTTCATAGTCAACTCTGAAAATTGAGCTATTAGAGTCATCAAAATTAATAAATGGATTGTTTCCAATGGAAATAGAGATGGTTTCAATTCCATCATCACTATCATAAAAAATATGTCTTGGAATTACTTCAATAATGGCACCAAATTCAGGTCGAATATGGTCTTTGATGTAAACAATTTGTTTCGTCATTGATGCCAATACATATGGTTCATCAGTAGAAAGAGTGCGAGTCATATCAATTACTCGAAATCCAAAATCATAAATAAATGTTCCATGCCTCGTCATCGAATCAAACCACTTAATTTTAATCATTGTGACTCATCCATGAGAATAATAATCCAATATTATTATTTTTTCAAAAATTCCATAATAACCTATATTTTCAAATCACGGTCTATTATCTGATGCACTAGCATAATAGTCTGTTGTGGAAGTAATCATAACACCATCATGTTGTGTTCTCATGTTATTTTCTCGTTTAGTGATAATAAATTTGTACCCATTGATAAAAATTGATTTACAGTAACGAACCATGGTATTAAGACCAAAAGCCAAAGCTCTTCTTTCCTCAGAGACAGATTCAGCAGGCAAACTCAATACCTGAAATATAAATCAATATTAAACTTAATTAATTATTGATTTAATTATTTTAAATAGTAATATTATTACCTTCAATTTTAACCAAGCAGAAAACTCTTTGCTATGAAAATTCTCCCTCCTTCTAAGAGATAAAGAACGAAACATTCTATTTATCATCACTTTAGGTTCCATATAGATAAAAATATGATTAGTTTAATATATATATATATGATATAAATTTTAAATTTACTTACAAGATGTAGTCATCGAACAATTTACAGTTGAACAAAACTTTGTGATGTTCCATCTCCCGCTCTTCAAGGATCAATGTCATCAATGTGTATGATCCATGAATTCCTTTTGTTTGAGGAAGTGATGGAAAACTGTGTTCAATTTTCTCAGACTATTCTTCTTTGTTTCTCATTTTTTTGTTCATTCTTGTAGTAAGATTCGACAAATACATAGAGAAGAAATCCATACCTTCTTGAGCCAAGTAATCGGTCATGATAGAACCTTTGGGATGATTCCTGTTATGGACATAAGACATTAATGCATACATATTTCTTTCAGTTGGATACATCCAACGAAAAAGAATAGGTTCTCCGAGAATTAATTTAGTTGGAATATGTAAAGTCAGATGCTTCATTCATGTGAAAAATGATAGAGGAAATATTTTCTATTACTAACACAAAATTAATGGGGCATCTGCCACCATTTTTTGCAAGAAATACTTGGATAAATTATTAAAAAAAGATATCTAAACAAATGGAACAACAGAAAAACATCCACCCTTATATTATTGGAAATAATATGAAGAATTTATATCAGAATCAACTCATGCAGAAGGATGTGATAATCATGACCCTTCAAAGATTTTAGCTCCAACTCTCTTCTATTGACCCATTTAGATATGTTTCTTGAATATCCATCAGGAACTTTAACAGTCTCTAGTACTTCGAGAAGTTGCTTTTTTTATGTAGGTGTTATCACATAAGAAGCACATGGAACTTTCCATTTATTTTTACTGATACACACAGGATGCAATTCTAGTCTGATGCCCCAATGCACCAAGTCATGCCAAGAGTGTAAATCATCTTTTGTCTTTCCTTTATCATTTAGAATAATCAAAAGCAACATTTCACATATATTTTTTTCAATGTGCATTACATCTAAGAAATGGCGTAACAAATTGGTTGATCTATATGGAAAATCAAAGAAGATACATATCTTCTTCAAATTGTAATAGGTTTCAGTGGGAACATTCATTCTATTTACAGATTTCATTTGACCCTTCCCGAATGAAAAATTAAAATCTTTCAATTCATTATGAACATAAGTTCCATACATTTGATGAGGTGGATCATTGGTCTCTATGGTATTGTCAAATCATCGACGATTATTTGTATATGGATGGTTCATTGGTAAGAATCATCGATGTCCCATAAAACTGAAACTATAATTATGTTTCATTCTTCTGGAACATGTATTCTTCATACAAACAAGAAATGATAGATTTCCACATGTGCTCCATCCAGACATCATTGCATAAGTATGAAAATCATTGATCGTCCACATAAACGCAGCATGCATATGAAATATGTCTTTCGAACATGCATCGTATGTGAGCACACCCACATACTAAAGAAGTTTAAACTATTTTATCAAAGATTTCATGTATAAGTCTATATCATTGTTGGGATCAGAAGGCCCAGATATAAGTATACTCATGAAAGTGAAAGGTTTTTTCATACACAACCATGGAAAAAGATTATAAATGCGTATAAAAACTGACCATGTGCTACACAACGTAAGAATCTGCCCAAATGGATTAAAAACATCACATGAAAGATCCAACCTCACATTACGCACGTCAACAGAAAAAATCAGAATATCGAGCATCAAATCTCTACCATGAAAATCCATCTTCAGGGTAAACCAAATCATCATTAGTCTTCTTTATCTCAGTATCATGAAATCCCATTTTTATTGACATTTCATCAGACATAAAAAGATTCTGGAGTATGAGAATCAACGGAAAGTGCCACATTACTTTTTTTTTGAAAACAGGATGGTCTTCGAACAGCTTTTGGAATCCAACGGGATGTGCCACATTTTATACAATCATTTCCTTCAGCAGATTCCTCCAAGAATAAATTAAAATCTTTCAGGAAAGCAAGTATATTGTTTCTTGAAAATCCAAGTTCCTCAACTAACTTCCAGTCCATATAGTGGATTGAGGGAATATCTACATCATTTGGAAGTAAGTCCTTCAAGACGCTAAGAATGTAATCGATGGAAGTATTAAAAATCCCATACATAGTTTTCACATGAAACAATCAGATTAGAAATTCCATATTTTTCATCTTACCACATTGTCGATATACTGGAGTCTTGGTAGCATCATTCAATTTTTTCACCCAGACAAAATCATCATTTTTATTAGATGCATCATGTCTGCTAATATCAAAATCTTCTTTGGTTGAAATCCTTTATTTTTGTAACAACCCTAGATTTTATGAGAATTATTCCTTTTAATTTCTTTGATGTCTTTTGTTGTATGCTACAAAAAGATTATCTTGCGCTATACGCAACACCATATTAGCTTACAGTATATGAAACACTATTCTTGGATCGTGTTACACACAATTTCAAGTTCATTTTATAGTAGTTATTCTACGCAACATTGACTGTATATATATATATATATATATATATTCAATGTATAAATGAAATATGGTTGGATTATGTTAAACACAACAACAAATGAGTCTTTCACTACACGCAACCCTGAATTGGCTTACATTACACGCAATCGCGACCTTCCTCGAAAGCGTGTGTAGTACGCAATACCGAGTTTCACTAAATAAGATATTATTATAATATTATTATGAACTAGCCGTTATGAATAGTAATACCCACTTTTTGAAATTTTATTAATTTTATCTTTCAAAATGGACTTCATTTTTGGATTCAGAATATCGAAATTATCCTAGGGTGAATTTTTTGTATCTTTCTGAAAACTTTCAATTTTTGATAAATAGTGAAAACACGGGGTTACTATTTAAAAACAGACTTTTTATTTAAATAATTATTTATTTTATTTAAATTTATTTTAGGTCAAAATTGATACATAATACCGATATAAGTTCAATTTAATTCATTGGAGTTATTTTATAATAATTTTCGATATATAAAAATTTTATTGAACATTTCACCGTCTTTTACCTACCTCCTAGGAGCTTTTTGCAAACTTACATAAAACATAATTTTACCACTTATGTGAGTGGAATTTCGAAAATCCGAGAGACGTGGTTAATATCAAGGACAAAAATTTGGTTCAATGAGATGAAAATAATTTTTGTTGAATAGTAACTTTTTACTTTTATTTACCACGGTTAAAAGTAAATAGGGTAATTAAGGGTAAAAATGATATTATTATTACCCAACACATGTCCTAACTCTATTGGATAAGTGTAATTCGACCAAAATAAACATTAGGAATAAAATATGACCATTTAAGTCCACATGGATTAGATTAGTACATTTATTATTAATTTATTTAAAGAAGGGTTAAAATAGTTATAATCAAAGTATAATAACTAAATCATTTTTAATATAGGGTTATACATTAGATAAATTTGAATATAAATATTCATTAGAAATCTAAAAATATTTCCTACATAATGGAATTTTATTTATAATTTTTAGACATGATATAATTTAATTTATTTTTGACACAATGATGATGGAGTAATTATCTTATTAATGAAATATTAACATAATTGATGTTATAAATACCCAAATAAATTTAATTTGAGACTTTTTATGAATTCAACTAATTTTCTAGGTTAATATGACATTTTAGTATTTATTTAATTAACTTATTTAGAACTAATAATGTTGTTATGATTTTTAGAAAAATCAATTACCAAATAGTGTCAAAATTGAAATAAAATAGTGTTTAAAACAAATATTATAATATTAATTGTTATTTTATTTCTAAAAATCTAAGGTTTGTCCAAAATACTTATATCATGATTGGTGTATCATTAATGGACCACTTTGGGGTCGGTTGGATGTATATGGTATGTTTATTAACTATATAATATAAAAATAAAAAGTGACATGGTAAAGTCAATCTAATTAACTAAAAGTTAAAACCAAAATATAAGGTTAATATAATGACCCAAACTTGTCTAAAATCTATTTGTTGAGCGTATTTAGACCCATACCAACTTTATATTTGAAATAAATCAGTTTGGAGCTGTTAAAAACTGAATATGACTTTATTATAAAATAATATTTTATGTTTTTCCTAAGGTGCCCCTCTCCTCCCTTATAAAAGGGCACCTCCTCCCTCTTCTCATCACACCACTTTGAGCCTTCAAGCTCTGCCAAAACCTGAAAATTTATCTTCTCAATTCCTTAGTAATATTCTAGAGGTTCTTGTCTTCTTCAAATACCAATTTTAGTTCCCTAAGAGGAGGTTTCAAAGAGGTGTGTCGAAAAAGAGGTAATAACTTTTACCAATTCTTTCAAAATTATTTCTTCTTCTAATTCATATTCTTTAGTTGTTTTATTATTAATTAATAACATCAGTATCAATAATATACTGATATGTTATTATAAATATGAAACAACCCTATTCCACCTTCTATCCATCCTTCTGAAAATGAAATCACCGCGCGTGCGTATGTACGGAATACCATCTCCACGCCGTGGTGTAAACTGTTTACCACCACCACCTTACTTGGATGGGTATAATGGTGTAGAGAATAACTATATTTAATTATTTGAAAGTTATATTTATTATGAAATAGTATACATACACTTAAATACAATTCCATGATCATGGGAACGATATCATCGCTCGTGCGTACGTACGGATTACCGTCTCCACGACGCGATGAGATTCATTTTCAATGTTAACAATTAAAGAATGATTATAAAGTATATATAATAATTAATCATGAAATATTTTAAATAATAATTCTACTGGATTTATGTATATATAAATGTATGTCATCTACTTAATTCCATTCAATTCAATAAGGAAACAAAAACAGTGTTCATGTGTACGTATGGCCTACCGTATCCATGAATGGTGTATTTCATTCCATTTATAAATCTATTATATATATGTATATTATGATAATATATTATATATAAATTATGTTTCACATTCTGGATGTAATTAATCATGATCTATGTAATCATATGAATAATTTCAAGTTAAAACACGAACGATAA